>CM060967.1:116182374-116559874 GCA_030765045.1 Tenodera sinensis
TTTTAGGTAACACATTCACATCTCTTTCTCTACTCACTCTTCTATAAACAATTCTCCATAAAAAACGTGATTTTGCACCAAAAACATTTTTATCCCCACTGTTAAAATAAGTCACACGATGTTCTGTATGTTTGAAATAGAAATGATATTAGATTCACACTGTTTTCTCTTCCCACTTTTAGGTAACACATTCATATCTCTTTCTCTACTCACTCTTCTATAAACTCTTCTATATACTCTTCTGTATTCAGATAGGGTTTTGCTTTTTAAGTTCATCTATATAGGTGTAATTCCAGAAAAAACGTGATTTTACATAAAAAATAACATTTTTTATTCCCGCTGCTACAGAGCAATTCTTGTTTATATTCCCGGTATTTCAGAAACGGCTCTAAACATTTGGTTAACTTTTTGTACACAGGCATATTATATTCATACTGTTTTCTCTACTCACTTTTAGGTAACACATTCACATATCTCTCTACTCATTCTTCTAAAAATAAGTTATACAATTTCCTGCATGTTTGAAATAGAAATGCTACCTATTACATTCACACTGTTTTCTCTGCTTGCTTTTGGGTAATACATTCATAACTGTTTCTCTACTCTCTCTTCTAGAAATAAGTCATACAATTTTGTGCATGTTTGACATAGAAATGCTGCATATTACATTCACAGTGTTTACTCTATTCAGTTTTAGGTAACACATTCATATCCCTTTCTCTACTCACTCTTCTACAAACAATTCATATCATCTACATATATCTATATATACAAAACTTTGATGTTTGTAAAATACATTCATTATTATACCAATTCATATTAAATATTCAAAAACCCGTAATAAACCATATCCACCTAACTTCTAACTGTTAATCCCGAAAACCGCTTAACCGATCACCGCGAAATTCGGCACGTATAGGTATGTATTTTTTCATGGAGAAAGTTTTTATGGTAACAACTTTACTACACAATATATTACTTTCAAATGGTTTTTTACCCGCTTTTCTTTTACGTAACACATTCATGTATCCTCTGTTTGTCCTTCAACATACAATTCATATAATATTCTATGATTGAAAATAAATGCAACGTATTACATTCACACGATTTCCGCTACTGATTCTTCCTTTACGAGACACAATCCGTCTTCTTTTGCTACTCGCCCTTCAACATACAATTCATACAATTTGCTATATGTTTGAAACAGAAATACAACGTATTACATTCATACTATTTTCTCTACTCACTTTTATTTTACGTAACAATCCACATGTTATTCCCTATCGTTTATCAACTCTATACATACCAACGCCTATACATATCGTATGTTGGTAAATTCCATAACAGGCTGACCGATCGCCATGAAAAGTGACATATTTAATTGTTTTCATGGCGAAGGTTTTATGCAATCCATTTTACCACGCAACGTATAACGTTCACATGGTTTTCTCTATTCCCTTTTCTTTTACCTAACATTACTCCCTCTTCTACAAACAATCCATGCATTTTTCCATACACTTGAAATATAAGTGCAACGTATAACATTCAAACGGTTTTTCTACTCATTTTTCTTTTACTAAACACAATCACATTTCTTTCACTACTCCCGCTTCGACGAACAATTACGAACAATTCATACTATTTTCTATGTGATTGAAACAGAAATGCGCAGTACATTCACATGATTTTATCAACCAGCTTTTCTTCCTGTAGTATTTATTGTTCAACACTGCTTTTGCTTAGTATCGCTCCGGTGTTTTAATAAAAAGCAAAGAAATACATAGTTAAAAAGTAAGTAATCTGAATTGGTGTCAGGAGTGCGACGAAAAGCACGATACGGAACAGTTGATGAAACAAATGAAGATGAACATAATGGGAAATGAAATGAATTCTGGAATGAGGCAGAGGAAAAAAATATGAAAACCTAATTGGAAAAATGTAAACTACAGAATAGAAATTATGGGAACAGAAATGGACAAAATGGAAACAAAAATGGAAGCCACATTGAAAGTGTAAACTCCGAAACGGAAAAGATGAAGGTGGGAATGTCTAATATGAAGATAGATCTATCGGAGAATATTAACGTGCGACTGGCCGGGGTTAAGGAAGCCATGGAAGAACTCGACAGGAAAGATGAAAGTCCTTGGCCAACGTGCTAACGTCCTGAAGTCAATCGTAGCAGCAAAGAACTGAACTCCATAATGGAACAAATGCTCGATGAAACCCTCAAACTGGATGGATATCTATGGGGGAGGTTTGCGTTCAGCGGTAGACGTTTTACAGCTGAAATGATGGTGTTTATGAAATATGTGTATGTATTTCTATATCTCTTGTATCTCGGAAATGACTCTTAACAATTGCGACAAAAATTGTTATTTAGTTAACGTTTTGCCTTTCAGGTTTATCTAAATAAGTATCTTCTCCCACAAAAAACAATATTTCACAAAAACAGAGGCGAAAAACCCCGAGCGAAGCTCAGTCGCCCAGGTACTTATGTTTATGTTATTAAAAACGGTAAAATTGACGCACTTATGTTCAACGAAGATTCCGTTGTTCTAGAGAAATAAGTTAATTGAAGAATAATACATACACGCTTATCTTGTAAATGCATATTTTAAAATCTTTTATTTGCAGATTTACAACACATGTATAACTTTTATATCCATGACAGAAATGTCAGTTCATTGACCTAAGTTTTATTATTGGTCCCTTTTTTCTTGAAATTCAATTGAACTCTCTTTAGCTCAATTGAAATTGAGTTTTATTTATGGGCGCTGCTATGGTTCTCAGCTTTACACTCCATATTCGTAAACATACAGCATGGGACCACCTACTTTACGTCCTTTCCGAAGAAGGTTATGCTAAGGATTGTTACACTCCAAAAATCCATCGTCGCCCATCGTGGGGGTTCAACACGTGAACTTGGGAACGATGTTACCCAATGAACCATGGAGGACATCACAACTCATAACTTACTGGCGAACATGCAAATGTTTGGACGTAATCTAAATTACCTCTGCCATAAAGTGCAAGAAAAGTAAAACATACCTCAATGCAAAAAACAGTAACAAGAGAATCAATTACCTTTGGTTTACACACATAGATTTTGGAAAGAGAATAGATAGGTAATAAATCTTGCGTTAATTGCAGCCTGCAAAGGCATGTTGGCAGATAAATACAATATGTAGGCTAAGGTGAAGTACTATCACGTCACTATTTGGGCCATGATAAGCAATCGACACGTTATCTAGTTAATTTTACACGAGGTCGTTAAACCTTACGAATCTATGTCTATATCCACAAACAAGTCAGACAGGATATTACCATGTGGCCCAAAACTCAGTTGACAAATGCAATAATTTTTACTGTTGTCAAATTGTCATGTTGGTTTAAAAGCTAAAACATTCACAGTGGCGTCCAACGAGAAGACAATGTCCCAATTGATCATGGACTTCCGCACTGTATGGTGGACCTGGTGAAATATGGTGAATGTTTTATATTTTCAAGTCTTCCAAATATGAGGGTTAAACTTGGAAGGCAGGTTGATTTACATATCCTTAATGGACAAGTGTAGAAACGTCAACACACAGGCCAAGGTATTGGATGATGCCGTAAATCCATGTACGAGAGTGATCAGAAACTAAGGTTACAAAGACTGCAGTGAAATGTGTATATTTTATTTCATAAAACCAATACAGTCAACTGATGGGTTATTTCTCGACATAGTGTCCATACCGTGGATGAGTTTTAATATTCCGTCCTGGTAAAAATCTTGTCCTTGCATGTTCAATCATGTAATTGCGAAGTGTTTAACCTCCTCAGAAATGAATGCTCGGCACCCTAGGTGTTTCTTTAAGTGGGGAAAAAGACGAAACTTGGTTGGAGCGAGGTGCAGGCAAACCTATGGGCTGCAAACTTTCAACGCCATTCAGCGATAGGCTGACAGACACTACAATGTCTCCATAAATCTCTACCAGCTGCTGGTGAATTTCAGCCACAGTTACATGTTTTGCCCACAGAAATCGAATAACTGGGCGGATTTCTTCGTAGGACTGGTTTTCCAAACCAGATGCTATTTGTGTGTACCTGCAACTAGCGCTTTAGGTGACAGGTGGCTGAAACTATGCACGTTTGACAACTGCATGTATTAGAATTGCTGTACACTGCTAATTTCTTTATAATAGACAAAACTACAAACTTCAGAAGTATTGGTCTTCTAACCTTAGTTTTTGATCATTCCTCATATGTCCAAACTTACAATCCAAATTATTGTCTCGAACCTAGATCATAGTGGAGTAGGAGTTGAAACCACAATCTCTGCAATCTGTTCAGTGGCACTGCAATAAAATATAGTAGCACTTCACTGTAAGAATATTGACCCACTCAAAGAAATATGGGCCTAACACGTCATCACCAAGAAACCACGGCACACTGTTGCTCTAGAAGTATCTTGGTCATTAGTCTCGTACATCCAACATGTATTTTACACATACCAATACTTAGCGTATTGAATATGGCCATGGCCATAAAATAACTTAATACAAGAATGTCGTTTATTGTTACTGACCATCTGATTGGCGATCCAATTTCAAAATACAGGTCTGTATCGAGGGTCATTCTCACTTCTGTGTGAACATGTTGCTTGTAGGGTGAAAGTTTTAAAATTCGCCGAATAGATTTCTTTGCTCATCCACTATGCCTAGACACACGCGAATTGATCCTTTAGAGATCGTAATGAAGTTTGCCATCACGCTTATAGCATTACCTTCACTAGAGCTGTCTTTTGCCTACCACGTTTTGCATCCAACATACAAAAGGTGCTTTTATATTTATTTAAAAGTTCACTTACGCATTGAGATGAAAGTGGTTGAAGTTTTGGGCTCTCTCTGTGAAACTCATCTACACTCTGTGTCACAGTTTTGTCGCTATCACCATAAAGGAGTGCCTTTGTTCCGTAATGGGCACGATCGATTTCAATGGTTTAGCTAATCTTTTAAACATCGTTTGTCTCTTAGCAACGCGTTCCGTTTGTCAACTGTCTTCTGGGCCACACACAGGTACTCAATGTTTGCATTACTGAAAATTATAATTGATTTCAAGATTGTCTTATTATCAAGACTGTTTGAACAGTATTGAGATGTTTAGTAGTACGTCAGTTATACAAGAGAATTGTGAATTTGGGTGCCGGAAAAATCCCATTATAAAACCGGTTTAATAAATAAATTTATTATAATTCTTTTATTTATTTATTTATTTATTTATTTATTTATTTATTTATTTATTTATTTATTTATTTATTTATTTATTTATTTATTTATTTATTTATTTATTTATTTATTTATTTATTTATTTATTTATTTATTTATTTATTTATTTATTTATTTATTTATTTATTTATTTATTTATTTATTTATTTATTTATTTATTTATTTATTTATTTATTTATTTATTTATTTATTTATTTATTTATTTATTTATTTATTTATTTATTTATTTATTTATTTATTTATTTATTTATTTATTTATTTATTTATTTATTTATTTATTTATTTATTTATTTATTTATTTATTTATTTATTTATTTATTTATTTATTTATTTATTTATTTATTTATTTATTTATTTATTTATTTATTTATTTATTTATTTATTTATTTATTTATTTATTTATTTATTTATTTATTTATTTATTTATTTATTTATTTATTTATTTATTTATTTATTTATTTATTTATTTATTTATTTATTTATTTATTTATTTATTTATTTATTTATTTATTTATTTATTTATTTATTTATTTATTTATTTATTTATTTATTTATTTATTTATTTATTTATTTATTTATTTATTTATTTATTTATTTATTTATTTATTTATTTATTTATTTATTTATTTATTTATTTATTTATTTATTTATTTATTTATTTATTTATTTATTTATTTATTTATTTATTTATTTATTTATTTATTTATTTATTTATTTATTTATTTATTTATTTATTTATTTATTTATTTATTTATTTATTTATTTATTTATTTATTTATTTATTTATTTATTTATTTATTTATTTATTTATTTATTTATTTATTTATTTATTTATTTATTTATTTATTTATTTATTTATTTATTTATTTATTTATTTATTTATTTATTTATTTATTTATTTATTTATTTATTTATTTATTTATTTATTTATTTATTTATTTATTTATTTATTTATTTATTTATTTATTTATTTATTTATTTATTTATTTATTTATTTTTATGAACATAACAGGTTTAGAAGCCCAATTACAATGATCGTTATAGCTACATAGTGTTTACATACAGTAATAAAACACAAGAAAAACATCAATGAACACAAAGTAATACAGAAAGAGAAACTAAGGAATAGAAGGGTTATAAAATAAAAAAGAGAAGAAAAAAGAAAAATGAAGTTGGCATGGTACTAATTGTATTACTGTTTCTAATGACAGTCATATTCTACCAATTTTAGTAATTCGCTTATCTACGGATAAGTAGATAGTAGTTATGGCATTTTTGAATTGAGTTTGGAACTTGTTGAGAATATCTACATCCCAGTAATGAAGTTCGTTATATAAATACATAACTCTGTGTGATGGTGAATTTGTATAGATTTCTGTATTTGTTCTAGAGGTGAAGAAAAGCCTCTTGAATCTGCTTATTTTCTTAAATACATAAAATTACCTATTTGTTGTAATATTAATATCAATAATAGAATCTTATACTTTATACATAAATATTAATCCCGCAATATCTCTTCTAAAATTTAGAGTTTTAAATTTAAATATTTCCAGAAGGGTTTCATATTTTTTTTTAAGTAGGGTAATATCCAATTATTTTAAATAGCGTGTATTTTAAAACTTTAGATTGTACTTTTTCTATTGCGTTGAATGCTTTATCGTCTTAGAATTCCAAATAATTTATGCATATTTGAGATTTTGTCTCATAAATGAATTAAAGTTCTTTCTTGAAATGAATAGTGATTTCGAATAACGAAGCCAAGACATTTTAGCCATTTTGATACCATTAACTCAATGTGTTTGTTGAATCTGAGATTTGGTGTAAAATGTACACCTAGATCATTATTTTCAACCACTTCAACGAGTGGTGTTCTATTAATATTATAAACATATTTAATGGGATTTTTGCTTCTAGTGAGACATTTTTACGCACTTACTAATACTAAATGGGAGTTTATTTCGCTCCATACATATAAACAATCAAGGTCATGTTGAAGTTTTATTATTATTATTATTATTATTATTATTATTATTATTATTATTATTATTATTATTATTATTATTATTATTATTATTATTATTATTATTATTATTATTATTACTACCGCTACCGCTACCGCTACCCCTACCCCTACCCCTACCGCCACCGCCACCGCCACCGCCACCGCCACCGCCACCGCCACCGCCACCGCCACCGCCACCGCCACCGCCACCGCCACCGCCACCGCCACCGCCGCCGCCGCCGCCGCCACCGCCACCGCCACCGCCACCGCCACCGCCACCGCCACCGCCACCGCCACCGCCGCCGCCGCCACCACCGCCACCGCCACCACCACCACTACCACTACCACTACTACTACTACTACTACTACTACTACTACTATTACAACAACAACACGGAACAAAGTATGAACTACTCTGCTACAGTCATCTAAACTGAAGGGCGGTGCGTTCTAAGTCATCAGGGTTGAGAAATCTCCATGTTCATACTCTCATACATAATGAGAGGATATGTGATTAAATAAGTATTCCGCCACTGAAATGTTTACCATGACTTTCGGAGAACCGTTCATGATAAAGACATTATCTCCCGCTGTACTTCGCCATAATCTCGGAGATCTGTTTGACGATAGACATAATTGAGTTTAAAGTCCTTTGTTATGACATTGACTTTAGAAGGATGGTCCAGGGACGTCAAACGGAACTTTTGCACAAATTGTTTCTGAGCTAATAATTATGTTATCATTTAAACCTTAATATATGAAATTTCCTTGACGCCATAATCTTTAACATATGTTCAGATGAAAGTTGTGGTTATGTTTGCTAAAGACATAAACGCCCGTTTCAGACGTTTTAACTATACGTATGTTTACGATTACCGAACTTCGGAACGGAGTTTTGTATTGCAATTTTAACTTCTTTTTCTGCTACATATAGAAAGTAGGTGAAGTATTGTATGGCACCCAAAATTTCAACGTAGAGATTTCAGTGGAAATATCTGTTTTGAGGTCCCCTGAATCCAAAGTTAGTATCTATTTTAATATCTTTGAGGGATGCTACACGAAGATTTTGAAGAAAGTTCCTCCACCCTAAACTATCCTCGTAATGGAACATTTTTCGAAAGCGGCTCTAACGGGTTTGATTAAAACGCCATGAAATGTATGTTTTGAATTTTCTGGCTATAGTCTATGTAGTACTGTGTACGCTTGATGACTTTTGCTAGGACATTTTTATAACAAATGAAATTTATATATTGAATTTTCTGGCTATAGCCCATGCATCCTATTTACTTTGGATAATTTTGGATAGCTAGTAAACCGTAAGAGATAGACCAAATCTTACTATATAAAAGATGTAGATCTCGTTAAAACACACAAGTTATGTTCTTTTTGTGCACTAAACCATTTCTTCAGAAATATTCCTTGTTATTTGTGCGACTTTTGCAATACTTAAATTTTTCTCAGATGGAAGGTTATTCACTTTTCTGTTTCTTGGCTATACGAAGAGAACGGAATTTCAAAGCTTCAAAGGAGTTGAGTACCACTCAAAATCCTACTGTATTTCCATATTCGTCTTCCACCTACAAGAAAATCAGCAATAACAAAATGTTTACAAATTTTTATCTGGACTAACATGAGGAAAGCAGAGGAATAAGAGTTTGTAAGAATAGTTATGATAAGAGTGAGGAAAGTCACGTGAATGCAACACATTAGATTTTTAATATAATTAAAAAAGAAATCTAAAACACGATCGTAGCGCTGCCTACAGGATCCAGTTGTGAATCTAAACCATCCAAAAATCAAAAGCACCTAAATAAATAAAAATACTTTCTATGATATCAAATTGTGAACCTAAACCAGCGAAAGATCAGCAACAACACGTAAACAAATAAACTAAAGAATAATTTTCTGTCGGATCAAATCGTGAACCTAAACCATTTTCGAATCAACTTAACGGCACAAACAAAATTTCATAAAAATCAACGCAATCTTTTAGGAGGAGTTTAGTCATACACACACGGACAGAAGAAATGTATATAATGATGATATTAACCTTGACATTGCAATTAATATTTAGTGCTCCGAGCCAATGAACCACTGTTGACAACATGACTGGGGATGTTTTTAATGCATGAATTCCTTTCCCAATGTCAGCAGTTAAACAGTTTTGGGTAATAATAAAATAGTAGCTACTTAGCACAACAAAGCTTAGAATGAATAGCCAAAATAAACACTGGGAAATCAATGATTTTATTATTATATCGTCGTTAAGCTCATTAATACGATGGTTGGTTTTATTGTTGTCTACTTCCTACGTCGAAAACACTCACTGACCTGACCTAGAAACTAGACTTGCGAACGCAATAACAACCTCTTTAACAATAATACATAACAGACTCGATCATAATTACGAACTAGCTTGGGAAGGTAAAACTTATTCAAGAGAGAAATTACTTTCTGATAATAGAGTTTGCTATATCAGAATAACTAAAGAAATTATCTTTAAAATTCACACTCTATGAAGAGAATAGTTGGATTTAATAAATGTTGTGCTTGACCAATCCTAAATGTATTAGTAATACTCAATATTTTAGGTCTGCGCACATCTCGCAAAGCTACCAAGCACCAACAGTTAAAAGCTCAACTATCCATTATTCCCGAGTATTCAGTCGAAGAACAACTAGCACGAGTTTAGAAAAAGTATAAGTGTCGGAAACGAGTGACATTGAGGTGCAACTTACACCACCGAAAATGTGTACAAACGCATACGACGTGACTATGATAACTTATGTATTGGCACAAAAATCAAGAAACTTGTAAGAAAATTCTATAGGTACACAACTCATATATTGGAGAAAATCAAAATGCATAACCTCATTTTCACAAAATATATTACTGGTGTACTTTGAAGAACTGTCGCAAACTATGAAACCATCGACCTTGTGAACTCACTACTATTTTGAAGACAAAAGACATGGAAATAAAATCATACTTTCGCGTCTGCGCACATGCCACATTGCTGCCAGTTGTTTTACTGAGTAAAATAAGGTCAATGCACTTACTCAGATAAACGTAGAATATTAAAAATCTTATGTGTTGCACTCACATGACTTTCTCTACTCTTGTATTAACTATTCTTACAAGCTCTTATTGAAATATTTTCTTCGTGTTAGTTGAGATAAACATTTGCAGAAATTATCTTATTGTTTATTTCCTTGTAGGTGCAAGAGAAATATGGAATACAGTAGGTTTTGAGCGATAGTCAAATTGTTTAAAGCTTTGGGATCCCGTTCTCTTTGCACGCTTAACATACAAAAAATGAACAACGATGTTGTGTTTCACAAAAGTTTTAAGTTTTCTGAAACTGGCACAAATAACAAGGAATGTCTCCGAAATGGTTCACTCTACAAAAAATTGTACGGACATAAATTGTGCGTTTTAGCAAGATCTACATTTTTTCTATAGTAAGATTTGGTCTATGTCTTACGGTTTACTAGTTATCCAAAATTATCCAAAGTAAACGGGATGCATGGACTATAGCGAGAAAATTCGATATATAAATTTCATTTCTTATAAAAATGTCTTAAACATATGGCATTTTAATCAAAATCGTTGGAGCCATTTTCGAAAAAAATACAAATTTTCGAAAAATTGTTCACGTAAAAGCTAGTTTAGGGTGCGGGAATTTTCGTCAAAATCTTGGTGTGGCATCCTTAAAAGATGTTAAAGTTAAATACCAACTTTGGTCTTTAACCGAATTTTCCTTTTTGAATTAAGCTGTCCACAGACAGACAGACAGACAGACAGACAGACAGACAGACAGACAGACAGACAGACACATACACACGCACGCACGCACACACACATACACACACGGGCCTTTTTCTAAAAATTCTTTTTTTTTTTTGGATTCAGGGGGCCTCAAAACATATATTTCCGGTGAAATCTCGACATCGAATTTTTGGGTAGAATACAATACTTCCTCTTCTTACTTTACGTAGTAGAGAAACTAAAAATAATTTATAAATGTTCTAAAGTTAGACTCATAGTTGAGCATAAATAGTCGTATGAAACTTGATTATAATGGGAATTAAGAAGCTGGTATGAAAATGGTGTAACTCGCTCCAACCGTTGCTTAAACATTACTCGCATCTTAATTACTACCATTTTGATCTCATTGTATAATATACTATTTAATCGTCCATTGCACCTAGCTCTAATTATTGATAATTATTTATTCAGTAAGATGGAAATATATAGTACTGTCATAATGTTCACTGTAGTAATACGCTTTATAAATTGGAAGGCGGATATATGCCTCTTCTACCTGAACCTTAAGGGAGGTTTTCTCCTGAAAAGAGAGCAGTATTTAGTGTTCCACTTACTTGCATTGTTTTGAGGTTGAGGAGACTCCATGACGGTGATGTTGTTCTGACAATGTCCTCCGTGGCTCTGCCTAATCACATATTCCAAGTCCAGCATTTATCTATGGGCATTTTCAAGCATGACGTGCAAAAGTAGCCTATATATCCCAGGCGCCCTTGGCTACGTCCCGGTCCGTGATAAGTGCTGTGCAGACGACATGATCCAAAACACGATAGTTCCATTCCCCTTACCTTATATCATTTTATAGCCTGCATATACATATGTGTCCTATTTTCAGTTTTAACCAAGTAAAATTACTCTCATATTTGTGACAACTGTTTTTACTTTCTCTATGAAGAACCTAGTAGCTAGGAAAGATATTATTTTCCATCCAAACAGTTAATATCGATATTTTACTGGAAAATACACATTTTGAGACTCCCTAAATAAAAAAGAAGCATTTTTACTTTCTCCACTACGTATAGAGGAAGTATTGAATTCCACCCAAAAATCAGATGTCGAGATTTCACCGGAAATATACCTTTTGAGGCTCCCTGAGCCCAAAAATAAAAGCACTTTTAGAAAAAGGTCAGTGTATGTATGTGTGTGTCTGTGGACAGCATAATCCAAAAACGAAAAGTCGGTTGAAACCAAAGTTAGTATTTAAGTTTAGTGTCTTTCAAGGATGCGACAATTAGATTTTGAAGAAAATTCCTGCTCCTTTAACTAGCCTTTACATAGAATATTTTTCGAAAATTTTGATTTTCTCAAAAATGGTTCTAAGAATTTTGATTTAAATAACATGTATAAATTACTTTCATGACAAATGAAATGTATATCTTGAAATTTTTTGAAATAGCCCTTGAGGAGGTTTTTAATCTTGGTGACTTTTCTATAATTGGTAAGGCATAAGACGTAAGCAAAATCTTACTACACAACTAATTCAGCCACTACTTCAGCCATACGTTAACCAGGGATGCTACGTGATGAGTGTAGCAAATATGCCCAGTATAATTATTGGCAATAAAGAACCGCTTCGCCAACTAATGTTGTAATAAATATTTGCAGCTTCTTGACAAATGGATGTAAATGATCATTTTATTTCAGTGTCACGTAAACAATGCATTTCTACCTTAATTCCAATGAACTTAGTCACAATTTAATGTTAAAATGTCATGCAAAGTTTAATTTCAAAGAGAGGCTTGCCAACGTCACCTTAGCAATAAATTGTGACTAAATTCATTCAGATTGAAATAGAAAAAAAAAAAAAAAAAAAAATTACAGCATTGTTCACACAATGTCTACATGACAGTGAAATAATAAACCATTTATATCCATTCGTGTAGCTAGAAGCTAGATGGCTCCAAATATTTGATACAAATTATTTTTTTCCGACGAAACGGTTCTTTATTGACAATAATTGTATTTGACATGTTTGTTGCGTTTGTCGTATAAAATCCTTGGTTAACATATGGCCGAAGCACTACCATCTACCACGTATAACGGGTGGAAGGGAAGTCATTACATTAATTTAAACCAGTGATGGATCTCGGTATTTGGAACACAGTTTGTATCTTACGTTTTTGTCTCTGACCATTTCCTACGGAGATATTTTACTTTTGTCGAAAACAAGCTGGCAACACTACAGATTATGTGGGTGTCACTTTCCCTAGCTCAGTACATAAGCAAACACCGTAACGGTGCGTCCTGAGAACACAAACACATGCCACGTGTGTTCTTCTGTGTTTACTGTGCGAGTGTAGGCCAATCACAAGCGTTAGCTCCCAAAACATTACCCGAAAGCGAAAGCTATTTACTTCCACAAACCAGGTCAATTCCCTGACCAACCTCAACGCAACGTTGTACACTTTCATTACGTCTGAAAGAGTAACACCTCTTTTAAGTGATTAATTATTTCGAAACCCTATGTGATTTCCCATAATTACTACCGAAGTTATGTTAGGAGTAAGTTACTCTACGCATCTTACAAGTAACAAACTGTTATCTTCGTACATTCTTGTTGAATTACACAACCAATTTTGATAAACAAACTATTTATTTTTTCGAAGTCAGCTGATCAAAGAACAAAATTTCATTGGACTTTTTTCTTTGTAATGTTTCTATGAAGCACATATTAGAAGGAATGTAATGACTTCCCTTCCAACCTGTATATGTCGTCAAAAACAATTTGTCATATAAACTTACTGTGGAGTTAACCATTTCCAAATTGTTACTGGTTTGCATTTTCCAATAGATACCTACTTCTTTGAAATGAGAAGTCATTTTTAGTTGGAGCCCGGGCTTATTTGAGCATTAACTCATCCATTCATTCATCGTCAAACTTATGTAAGTACTGGAAAACTTAAACAAATAACAAGGAACATCTCGGAAATGGTTCACTCCACAAGAAATGTATTTGACAGAAATTGTGTTTTATAACAAGATCTACATTTTTATGGATAACATTAATGTAACTTAGTTTATACATACCGTATACATATGGTATAAACTAATGATTAAACTACAGTTTGTCATGACAAGAAATTGATACAAATAAAGAACTAAGTAGCAAATTGTACTTGAGTATAATCAAATCTTGATAACGTCTTTCCCAGTGTGAAAACTTTTGTTGTCTCCAATATATCGGGCTTCTGTGATTGTGCTACCGCCTACTACATTTCTCATGGTAAATGTGAGTGGATACAAGGATAGAGAACACCAGTTGACTGATAAATTTAATGGAGGTTTCTAAATAAAGTGATTTGCCGACTCTTTGAGGTTATAAAACACTGTTTATGAATCTTAACACGAGAAATTGTAACTATTGAGACATTATATCTTGTAACTTCTACCTTATCAATAACTACGAGTTAAAACAACTGTTTCCGCAATAACCATGAGAAAGGTAAGTTGCCGTGAATCGCTAAAATGCTAAGCGGAAAGTCCCCTTGTGGCGATCGCCAAGTGTGTATAACACGACCGTTGTCTTTAGGCGCTACGGACTGTCGATAGTTGATAACAGTAAAACACTTCTGTGATCAAGAAAAGATAGAGACGTAGAAATGCACGTTCTTTTATCAACTTAAGTTCCCCTGCACCCTCACTTCAGCCAAAGCTCCTGCATTACATATTGTCAAATCTAAATTTCTTATTCGCATTTGAAACAATTTTTACTCTGTGATTTGCTAAATTCTGAAAATGTCTAAATTTCAGAACTTGGCCTTTGCAAACATACTGAACATCCAATCATTGAGCCAATGGATTTCTTACTGAACAAGTTCACTGTAAGCCCAATTGCCTCAGCTACACTGACTCATACAATTGTCTTTTCTTCAGTGTGGAACTTCATAATGACTTCTTCTCATGACAAAATTTTAATTCACGCTTCTTACATTATGTATTAATTTTAATATGCAAAAATAATTTGCCTATCTCCCCATCATTATTTATAAAATTACTCATCTTACCCTTAATAATTCCAGTTTCAATCTAAACTGCAATAGTGTGTAGTCCTCGAACGTCCACAGAGAGTGTTGCTTTGTATATCTATGTCATCATATTAGGGTGCCTCTGGCGCGGAGGACCCGGGTTCGATCCCCGGTACCAGCAGGGGGATTTTATCCCCTCTGGGAGGTCTGGCACGGGGTGCACTCAGTCTCGTTAGGTCCCGGGGGGACCAATTGAGGAGCTACTTGATGAAGAAGTAGCGGCCCCAGGTCTAGAAAACCGCATAACTGGCCGGGAGGGCTCGGGGCGCTGACCACGTCCCACCCTCCAGTACTGCACCTCACCAATGACGCCTGTAGTGGGCGGAGGTGGGGGACGCAGCGGCTGGGCGGTAGGCCTTGGCCCTTCGTGGGCTGTCGCGCGGGGTTTACATTTACATCATATTAGGGACGTTTGCATTGAGGCTCATATTTATTCATAAATCCTTAGTCAAGCAATAAGAAATATTGTGAATTTATTCAAAAGAAAAGAAAGAAAAGTATTATATTATTTAAACATATACATAAAATAAGATAAAAAGAATTTATTACATGTGCTAAAACTAAGTGTGAAAATTCAGTAATGAAACAAACGTTATGGTGAAGAAGACAAGATCGCTAAAAATTGTACAGCAAGTGAATGTATGGAAAGAACACTTTTTAATCTGTGTTATAAATATATTTAAACGTTTCGCACAATAAAACGTTTTTGTTTATAAATTTTAAGTTTTTTTTATATAAATATTACTCGCACACTTTATCCTGAGCTCTAAGATGGCGTTGTCGAATGCAGTAATAGAATTTTAGACGTCTTTTACTCAGCCGTACTTTATATTATATCATAGAAGGCTGTGAGTTGTAATAGTTTCTGTATAGGTTTTTTGCAGGTTAGCCAAGTAAATGCCTAAACACATGTCTCTTTCTTTCATTGTTTTAATTGGTTAAACACAAGTGTAAACCTAAACGACAACGCCAGTGAACAGCAACAAAGCTAATGCGACACAATGAAATGCATGTAATACTGAAGTACGGACAAGGATGCTCAGTTGTTACTTTGGCAAAGCACAGGCAAGCGCTCAAGATAAAGTGTGCGAGTAGCATATCTTTCAATTAGTTTCTTCGGCATCGCTCTGAGTGTAGAAAGGAATCTCAATGTGACGATTGCAGCTAAGCCGAGGCAAAAAGGGTTTATAAAAACAGCAAAATTATGATCTACATCACACTTAATGCAAAAACAAAAACATTTTAACAGGCTCGCAAAAGAGGAGAAATACAAATAGCGGAACAAAACATATTTAAGCCCACCTCTGTGTATTGGTGTATCGTGTCTGCCTCACATTCAACAAGTCCTGAGTTTGAATCTTGATTCGGCCGACTTATCCAGATGAGGTTTTTTTCTGGGGTTTTCCCTTATCCTGAGCAAAGAAATGTCGGGTAACCTTAAGCTTTGCGGAACCTGAGTTTATTTGAGGATAATTACATCCATTTTATTCATCGTACGATATGATATATTAGGTAAAGGTTGTTAAACTTAAAAATACTATAATTTATATCTCACTGCGGTATACCTGCTTTTGCCTATTTCTTTATAAACAAAGGAATCACCAGACATAGAATTTCTAAGCAGTCAAACCAGGACGGAAAGTACTAAGGCTGAACTGTCACAGAATCATAAGCAGAGACGTCGCAGATAACAAACCTCCCCATACTTCGTACAGGCTTTTGCTATTTGCAGACATCACTCTGACCAGCTTTTACCTGTTCGTCAGTCACCCTTGGCTCCTACTGTTTTGAATTCTTGTGGGGATAATGGTTTGAATGTAGATAATTTGAAGTCAACTGCTTAAGAAGTCCAACTGCCTGATAATTAGTCTCGTTTGAAGACATAAACTAAGTTAGTGAGCCTTTAGTATTAACATCTTTGGGTTTGCTTCTGCGTCGGCTTCTTTAAAGGAAAAGTGATGGAAAGTAACTTGCGATGATCCAAAGTGAGTGATTTTGCATCAGTTTCTCCCAGTAGCAACGGTTCAATCAAAATGGAAGTCGTCGACAAATTGTAAACTCAGGGGTGGTAGCCTTGTTCCCCACGTACATACAATTAAAATACTGAGCGAAAAAATAAATAAGATATTTAAACTACGTAACAAATATCTTATGTGACATTCATATGACCTTCTCTACTCATTCTTCAACAAAATGTTCTTACAGAAGGTTAATCTTCTACCCACTCGTTTAAACATTTAAAAATTAAAAATAAACATTTGTAAAAATAATGTACATATTTCCTTTTCGATACAATGGGAATAGGGGAATAGTGTACCTCAAACGATGTGCAATATTTCAAGAGTTAGTCACTGTGCTTTAAAATTTCGTTCTCTTCTCATGGTCTGAAAAAAAAAAATAAAAAAGTGTGATGTATAGCATTCACATGACTTTCCCTACTCACAATTCTTACGAAAGCTTATTCTATTTCTTGTAAATATAGTGAAACCTTCATTATCTATACATTACATTGGATGTACAGTGAGCTAAAGAGATAGTTATATATTTTTTTCCGACCTCTGCATCACAAAAATGACCGAAAACAAATCTTCCTGTTTGAGGAAAGTTTCTATAAGTAATTTGAAATAAATAAGGAATAACAAGGAATATCTCAGAAATAGGTATCAGTTATACAGAAGTCATTCATAACTAAGAGAACTTCAGAAACTATTCCCAGAAAATGCAAGACATATATTTCATTTGTTATGAAAGTATCTTATCTTATCTTGTCTTGTCTGTCACAGTGGAGATTCCGGCACACTAGTCGATGACTTATTGTGGGAGGAAGGATAATATGAGAGTGCCCTACAGGCGGCCAGAACTTTACACAGGCACAACTACTACGGTGGGTCGCTAACAGGTGCAGGCAACTTCTTCGGCCCGACTGAGATCCAGGTCGCCACAGAGAGCGGGCCAACAATCAGATCCAGCTGATCAATAAGTTCCGCACAGACCACAGCGCCTGCCCTCAGCCGAGTACCGTATTTTCAGAGCGCAAGCTCCATCGCAGCGCATTCTACCGACGACCCCGCTCACCCCTGCAACCTGAAACAGGACCCTCTGGATAACGGACCTGACACTGGCATCCCAGTTGTACAAAAATGGCGCCGGCTGTTCGTCGTGATTCTGAGGTGTTTCCACATGCTATCCTTCGTATTGTTTTCTATGCATTTGAGTTATTGTTTGTTATAATAATTCCTATGTAAGTTTGTCTTCATATTAGCAAAGCCAGTGTTTAAAAACTTTTATTTGGGCAGTATAGGGAACGGGAATAAATCTAATAACGTGTTGACTGTGCTGTGTGCTCTCCACGTGTTCATGTTTATTGTGTTCCATCTAAGACTATGGCTACATTAGCTGTATAGTGTGGTTAATTTATCTGTTTGCAAGTGCAATTTGTGTCACGATTACAGTGGTGAGAGGTTGTTGAGGGTAAACTGTTCCAGTAATGTATGTTATTGTAGTCATACCTCAACCTAACCTCAAACATGACAATGCCCCATGGCTGTTGCATTCCCGGATGCAAGTTAAAAATGATAAACTTTCAGTTAAAACAAAAGGTAAATTGCAACGTAAAGCTTGTAAATTCAGTATTTAATTACTATAAATTGCAGCGTTGTGTGTGTTAGTTGCCGGTGTATATATAACATGGTGAATAGTGTGAATAGTGAAAGACAATAATTTCGCGTGAACTCAAATAGGGACAGCTGCAACACCAACAGTTTGTTTCATGTAAGTAGTATACTGCTTGTATTTATTCACTAACGTTCGTCTTTGTAATTTAAATGTGTAGCTGTAGTTTAGAAGAAATGTGTTGTGTTGCTGCATGTAAAACTGTAGACTATAGCAAAGTTGCTTTACAATGCTGATTTAAGGTTACGTATTTCATATATTTCATTTACAGTGTTGTTTTAGGGTTATTATTATTAATATTTCATCTGCTTTTATGGATTCCCCCTGTAAAATGAAGTGTCATGAAGTGCTGAATAGTATGTTGTTGCAAACTGAGTAATCATAAGTTTTCAGTAAAAGTAAAAGCAAAATTTCACCCTAAAGCTTTTGAATTCAGCACGTAGCTGAATAGCAGCATTTGTATATCAGCCATCCAGTATGTTTTGTGCAGGTATATAACATTATGTATGTGGTGCAAGTGTGAAAAACAGTGTAAACAATGATTAATAATTCTGAGTCAACTCAATGTCAACATTTCTGTTTTATTTAAGTAACATGCTGCTTGCAGTTTTGTATATCATCTTTGTAATTTGAGTGTGTAATGCAGTTGCATAATGGCATGTAAACCTGTAGATTGCATTAATGTTATTTAAGGTTATATATTTCATTGCCCATGGGTTATCGTTTAATATTAAACGTCATTCTTTTTTGTTTACTTGAGGTTATGTTTAAGACAGTGTTTTTGTGTTTAACGCAGCCCATATTCACAAAATAGGCGTGTTATTACACCACATTTTTATTTTACTGCGTTGAAATCATAGCCTGTAGACGAGTTGTTTATAAGTAGTTCCCACCACTTAGGCTGAATCCCAGTGTCAGGTCCGGTAACTAGAAGGTCCTGACCTGGAAAGACCAGCTAGAGAGAATGAAAGGGAGTGACACGGGGGATATAAGATAAATAACCTTCACAGCATTCGCCTAAGTGACCCGGAAAAAAACCCGAAAAAACCCATGTCAGGAAGATTGGCCGCGGGAATCGATCACGCGACCTCCCGAATGCCGGCCACAGACCTTAGCAGCTGAGCCATCCCGCTCGGTGTGAAAAGATCTTAAACACATGGTAATTTAATCAAACTCGTTAGTGACTTTTTTTTTTTTTTTGAGAGTTTCCCTGTAAACGGCAGATTGGAAAGGCGATACCTTTTTCAAAAATCTGATGTGTTGCACTCACATGACTTTCTCTACTCTTGTACTAACCATTCTTACAAACTCTTATTCCTATATCTTGTTAGTTGAGATAAACATTTGTATAAATTATCTTATTGCTTATTTCCTTGTAGGTACAAGGGGAATATTAGAATGCAGTAGGCTTTGTGCGATAGTCAAATCCTTTCATGTGTTGAGATCCCGTTCTCTTTGCACGCTTAACATGTAAAAAAAATGAACAACGATGTTCCATTTCACGAAAGTTTTCCAAAACTGACACAAATGACAAGGGATATATCCGAAATGGTTCACTCTACAAAAAATTTATTTAGATATAAATTTAACGATATCTGTATTTTTTGTATACCAACTAAGATTTTGTCTATCTCTTATGGTTTACGAGTTATTCAAAAGTCATCCAGAGTAAACAGGTCTACATAGGCTATAGCCAGAAAATTCAAAATATACATTTCATTTATCATACAAATATCTTAAACATACGGCATTTTAATAAAAATCGTTAGACCCATTTTCAAGAAAATCAAAATTTTTGAAAAATTTTGCATGTAAAGGGTAGTTTATGGTGGGGCTATTTTCTTAAAATCTTCGTGTCGCATCCTTGAGAGATATAAAACTTAAATACCAACTTTGGTTTTTAACCAACTTTTCATTTTTGAGTAATGCTGTCCACAGAATGACAGAGACACTGACTGACACGCGCGCGCGCGCGCGCACACACACACACACACACACACACACAAACGCACACACAAACACACACACGGATCGTTTGTGAATTATGCTGTTCACGGACGACTCACGCAGGCAGACAACTTTTTCTAAACTGCGGTTTTACTTTCTCTAGTACATATAAGTAGAGGAAGTATAAGGTCCGCGCACGCGCGCGCGCGTGTGTATGTTTGGGGGGGGGGGATGCCTGTGGATAGCATAACTCAAAAGCGAGAAGTCGGTTGAAAACCTAAAGTTGGTATTTAAGTTTAATATCTTTCAAGGATGCGACACGAAGACTTTGTAGAAAACTCCTCCACCCTAAACTACCGTTTACATGAACAATTTTTCTACAATGTTGATTTTCTCGAAAAGGACTAATTGTTTTGATTAAAATGCCAAATGTTTAAGATATTTTTTATAACAAATGAATGTATAGTTTGAATTATCTGGCTATAGCCCATGTTTACTCTTGATGAATTTTGCATAACTGGTAAACCGTAAGAGATACACCAAATCTTAGTATACAAAAAATGTACCTAGATCTCGGTAAAATATATATGTCCAAATGCGTTTTTTGTGGAGTGAATAATTTCAGAGATATTCCTTGTTATTTGTGTGAGTTTTTCAATACTTTAACTTTTCTTAAATAGAAGGTGGTTATTTAGGTTTTTATCTCTTGGCTGTGGAAAGAGAACGAAATTTGAAAGCTTTAAAACATTTGACTATCGCTCAAAGTCTACTGTATTCCCATATTCCCCTTGCACCTACAAGGAAATAAGCAATAAGATAATTTGTACAAATGTTTATCTCAACTAACACGAAGAAGATATAGGAATAAAAGTTTGTAAGAATAGTTAGTACAGGAGTAGAGAAGATCATGTGAGTGAAACACATCAGATGTATATAGCGTTCCACTCTTAGAAGACAGTATGGAGTTAAATGGGACATCTCTGTCTCTATCTAGCGCATACAAGTTGCCATTAGCCGCGTCCTTTTCTACCCTCGCGCTGTTGACACATTACTAATAGCATGGTATAAATATTCATTTGTTATAAATTTCAGGTTTGAACACATTATCCTATGCAGAATTTTTTTCTCTATCAGGTTATATCCTTTTCAGAGTCATTATACATTTCTATAGGTCCAAATTTCTTCAGAAAACGTTTTTTTCAATAGAAGTCCGACATTTGCTATTTATATACTCATCACGCACTAACTAACAAACTAACTGCTAGAATGTATCTATATTTTTTTCTTAGGTAGAGTAAACCATAGTGCTACTACCTGCCTACTTTGAATTCTCTATGTTTACCCAGTTAAGTGTTATAATTTTTTAAATTAAATGTTTTCGGAAAAATTTATATCTGTGCACTGCAAAAGTTACGCAGTGTGAAACTTTTTTGTTATTGAGTTTACATCAGGGAACCAGCGAGAACAAATGTTGAGGAAGGTTGGAGAAAGTTTTTAAAATAAACCAAAAGGCTGTAACTTCTTTCTTTTATCCAGCAAGGCAAACAAAAGGTATTCATCTATTCAGCGTCAGGCCTGACACAGGAGATAGTATAAGGAGCAGCACCAACATTAGTTCGAAAGAAGCCGTGTGTGTAACTGTGAGCTGTTATTGCGTTATCTGTTTAATATTTTTGTAAATATTTGTAGTTATGGAGGGGGAAGCTAGGAAGAGACGATATATTGGTAAATTAAGAAGTAAGGAACGCCAAATAATTATGAATATGTTAGATTGTTTTTGAAGTAAAATGCGTGTAAGGCAGTGAAAGAAACAGCTAAGGCTATCGGGTGTTCAGAAGCAGTAGTGTGTATGATTAAAAAGGAACTAATGAAAGGACCTCTAAGAACGCCATCGAAAAAGAAAGCAAAAAGGGCGAGACTACACAAAACGCTAGGTTAACGCAATATGATTGAATAGTGTAAGGTGGAGTGCGGCGAATTGTTCATTCTTTACAGTTTGCAAATATTCCACTCACGCTGAATATAATTTTGTCACAGTTCAACAGTGATGAGACCCTATCAAATTTCTCAAGGGCCACTCTGATTTGGGGTTCGAATATGAAAGAAGGGGTAACAAGTGCATATTAATAGAAAGAGACGATATCGATATCATCAGATGGCGACGTAAATATCTAAAAAACATAAAAAGGTTTAGGGACCAGGGGAAATCAATTTTTTATACAGACGAGTCATTTGTAAATTTAGGTCATACAGTAACAAAGGCGTGGAGAGATACCAAAGTTAAAAGTGCCCGTCTCGTCAAGCAGCAATTTTATTGAAGGACTAAGTACATTAGTACAGGACTCAGGCCACCTCGAGTCGCTCGCGGAGAAAGATTCGCAACTAGTACATGTTGCAACACTGCGCTCCATTTAACGTGTACTGTCTTTTAAGGGTGGAACGCGCATGGTATCATGAATATATTCTTTTTCGAAGATAACGCACCTTAATGTATTTACACATTAATCCCTGGTAATAGAAAATTAGTAGAATACAGCTTCTAGAGTAAAAGCTCTTCGAAATAATCAGATAACGTAAATGGTTGCAAAGATAATATGTCTACAAACTATTTTAAAATTCGACAATAAAAACAAAAGTTTCATGTGATTTCAAACGAGACAACTGGCTTTTAATACCAAGCCTCATATCTTTTTACAAAGTTGCAAGACCGTTTCAAGTGCATTTTAGGACATTAGTGTGCTATTATGTGATAAGAGAACTATCGACTTGATAACAAAGCATCTATATGTTATCAGCGGCTCTCTGATATAGTTATTCAGCATCCCATCTCTGTTCTAGGTCACGTATTCCATCGATTCATTTACAGTAGGACATGCTTTTTGTAGCATAACAAGATCTGCTTTTAAGAGAGAAGCAGCATTGGTAATATCATATATACAAATTAATCTTTTTTTCGTATTTTATGCGCTGCCGCACGATAAAACTTTGTGAACTTATTGCTTGCACATACGCGAAGGTTATAGACATAGTACAATTATTAGCATTTATTTTGAACACATGAAACTTGCAATAAAATTACAAAGAAATCGTTTGATACATTATTACGGTTCAGCATTATTTTAAAATTGACAACTGACAATCAGCGAAGGACAAACACAAACGGCAAACGGCACATATTCTAAGTTAATCGCACATATACTAAACAAAATAAAATTATTAATATAGATGTCCTATGAATGTGAGTGTAATGAAATGGAAAATATTTAGTTCATGCGCTAATTTGTTTTTTATTAAAACTTCGGCATGTATATATATTTTTTTTTCACGGAGAAGGTTTTTTATACTATCCATTTTATTATGCAGCGTATTAGGACATTCGCTTATCCTTCTCTATTCGCCCTTCAACATTAAATTCATACAATCTTCTATGACTGAAAGAGAAACGTGTATTATATTCACGTTTTCTCTACTCACTTTTCTTTTATGAAACAACCACACTTCCTTCTCTACTCCCTCTTCTACAAACAATTCATACACTTTCCTATATAATTGAAATAGAAATGCAACGTATTACTTTCACACTACTTTGTCTACTAGCTTATCTTCCTATAGTATTTGCGATTGAGTAACAGTTCGTTTGAGAAGTCTTTACCCCGTGTTTTAATTCATTTTTTTATGGCATCTTAAGAATGTAACTCTTTGTTTAAGCGTGTTAAATAAGATGTTTTTAAATATCTCCTAAGAAACACAAGGCTAATGGGCAAGTCCAACCTATGTCTAAAAGTTGTAGGTATAAATCGTTAGACCACGGGCAAGGCCGGGTATTTCAGTTGACAAGTTATGGTATTAACCCTGGAATGTACCAACAAAGTGCTGTTTATTCACACACTGCGAAATAGCCAAATCAAAATGATTTCAGCAATCAGTGGGGAGTATACCTATCTCAAGTGGTGGCCAGATAGTAGAACTAAAACGGTTTCGTCAAACATGGGCTTGCAAAAGAACAATTAAGCAGATAATTGCGTATGATAGGTACTGCAGGTCATGATTCTGGTATCTGGCACAGGCACCCAAACATTTATGCGCCTGTGAGAGAAATCTAGCTCGAAGATTTGCTTGTTTTCTCAATTCTCATAATTGGCAAATACCGGATAGGTAACCTGGACTTAGGCCTGGAACAGCTCCTTCTCAAAACTCCTTCCCCAACAATATTTAATTTCATGTCACCATATTTGCGATGCCGTATAAGGTCTTTAAACACATTGGAAAAGGAACAAGTTATGGTTAAAGACGAATAGAGGGCAGCGTGTCTGTTCTTAGCCTACAAATTAAATTTATTTAAATTCTTTGGATTGTTGTCTTTGTGATCTTTTCAACAGCATAGTGTACGAAGGCAACACTTGAAATGTTTAGACAATCCACAAGAATTAGTTTAAAAATTTTTCATATCAATACGTTTTTCAGTCGATGAAACTGTTCCTTAAAGCAATGGTGCCACTCTTCCTGAGGCACTTCAGAAACTAGACCCACAGCGGGCTCGCGTATGGGTTTGGGCAAACCCAGGAAAACTATAAATATTAAAAGCTCGAAAAATGTATATAGATATGTAAATTGTTACCCCTACAAGCCGGGTCCACTGTACCGGCAACAGGACAAACTAATGTAAAATAAATAACATAATATTGAGGGGGAGTTCAGTCACAGCCGCCACAAAGACAACATGGTAGGAAAGAAGAGGAGAGTCTCCGCAGCAGTTGAAGATCCTTCTGAGGAGATTGAAAATGCCAACGCCGTCCCTGTCTCACAGCCAGTCCTTCGCCAACTCCGTAATCTCCGCCTACGCCGTCGGAGCGCGGTATCTCAGTCTGCGACACCACGCCGAAGCCGTCCACTGACCACACACAGACAACACTGCCAGAGGTTGAATACTGAACGCCCACGCCGAGTCATCCTAACCTCACGAGCTTGGAGAGTTACAGCGCAGTAGTGCGCGGAGTACATCGGCAGCTTCCGGATTCTTTCCTCCTTAGCGCCGATGTCGTTGGCCTTCCCTCATGAAAGCGACGCTCATCGTCACAGCCAGAGGTCCGTCACCGCTGGTACGCCTGCAGTTCTGGGATGGGACGGATTACCGTGCTGCCTTGACTGACGGTAGTCTTGGGCAGGTGCTCCCAGTTGAGGCTAGCCGGGGTGGCCGCTCTACTTCCTGCCGACGCTGCTGCCAATATGGTCACACCGCCGACTTCTGCACCGACGCCCCACGCTGCCACTACTGCCGCGCTGGCACCATGTCCACGCTCTGCACCAGCCACCACCTGACACGTCGCCCCGTGTATTGTGCCACGTGCAATTGCACCGGTGACTTCACGGGCTAGGCGGCGTGCCCCAGGAATCCGTGCCGTCAGCCGGCTGCAACTCAAACGCGACACTCACAACAACCAGTCTCCGACTTCCACACCTTCACCGTCACACACCAACACCAACCGCCAAACCGCCGACCAACCAGACACAGACAGCAGTCTCCACACCTCCGTACTCCACAAAACTGCGGCTCTGCGGAAACTGCAGCAAACACTTCACACTCTCACCGACCGGGATGCAGCATGGGAGGCAGCCCTGACTCGTGGTGTCGAGGACGCCCAGGACACCATCCATAACTTGCAAACTTCGCTACCAGCCTCAGTTCACAAAGACAAGAATAGCCTCCGTGACCACTTCAACAAGCACCTGGAGAAAGTGGTCACCTACAAAAACAACTCACAAATGTATAAGGTTCACGAATCACTAGAAAACAAAGACACACCACAGCACTAGAAACGAGGCTCAGCCACGCTGAAGACATTCTCGCACTCCACAGTTCCACACACGTTCTCCTCAAGTCGCAGGTCTGTGTCAGGGCATTCGCCATGCCACTCGACCTGCACAAACCAAATTGATCCATATATGACTCACAATTATCCGGTTTGCTCCGGTTTGTTCCGGACATCACTCCACCCTTGAATCAAAATAACTTGTATCACTACAGAATTACCTTGTTATAGAATATAGTAATGTTGAAAAAATGTTGCATTGCTTCATCTGATGGGGAGAAATTGCTTCACTCATTGTGTCTTTACTTTTTGGGAACAATACGAAATCCTAAGGTTCCAGGTTAGGGTTATACAGTGAAGGGTCCATGGTGCTGAACTTTAGGGCATCCAGATACTCGATTGTCACTTTTGTTGTATACGAGGTTGCTTTGTCATGACTGCAAATTGTTTTTCCTTTTGGGCATTTTCCACGAACTTTCTCACATTTTTATAGTTATTTGTGTACCAATTGGTAGAAATGGTACGTCTTTCTTCTAATGTTAAATAGCAAAATGCCCCGTATTAGGGAAAATCGCCGCCCCCCCCCAAAAAAAAAAAAAACCTAGCAGCCATTTTATTACTAGAGCTGCGAATTCGTCGGAGTTTTGTAGGGCTTAGGTTCTATTCAAAATACCCACTGAGCCAACTGACTTTCGTTTTCAGGATCATAATAATGCATCCAAGGTTCATCACCAGTAACGATATTTCAAACCAAATTTGAAGTGCCACCATAGAACTTTTCCACAGTTTATCTACACTAAATGATGTATTATTTTTATTAAGGGCCAGTTTACTGAAATCCATCAACAACAAACTTTTCTCATATCTAACTTTGATGTAAAATGTTTTAGATTTGATTTACATAAATGTTCAGTGTTCTCCGAATAAATTCATAAGATATCCGTCGATCTTCCTCAAGCACTACTCCAACAGCAGCGATATTTTCACCAGTAACAGCAGTTCTTGGACGTCCTTCACGAAATTCATTACTAAAAGTAAGAAAAACCTATCGCTTTTGAATTCGCTGTATCAACTATAAATTGTTGCCATAGATGGCGCTCATTTGACAAATGACGATTCAATAACATTAAAACACATAGTCCAGAAATGTGCTCTTGTCAGATGAATTTTTGGGTGAACACAGTCTTTAAATGATAATAATTAACAAACTATTAGAGTAACTAGGACAAAATACAAGGCAATCAACTGGCAAAACATTAGAGAGTAACTGTCAAATATTAATTCGTTTTTAGAAACGTAACGTTCTAAACATTTCAGTGTTGTCTTCAGACACAGATGTCTACTTTTCAAACAGTTGCACTACGCCAAATAGTATTACAACTACATTTTTTTAAAATTGTTTCATTTGTTTTGCCCCCTGTAACTACTTTGGTCATATCGGGGGCTGTGAGTTGAGAAACAATGGTGTTATTACTCGCTGAATTAGAAGGTTTCTTTTCGTTGATTTTAATAATTTTTAACATTAAATACACTCATGTTCACCTTCAGATTTACACTTCCAGACTCTGTGGGGATAGGGTATTATTCTGGGAAAAGAATTCCTAACTTCAGCAGGGAGTTGAACCCGAGGTCTCCAAGTTGAGAAGCTAAAACGCTGATATCCAACCGCAGAGGCAGAGGCAGTCAATTCAATTTTGTTCCCTCCAATATCAACGATTCTGCAACAAGATTAATATTAAGTGCATCAGAAGCCTGCAGAAACACAACACAAAAGATCTGGCTTCTTGTCCTGTTGTAGAAATATTTGCTATGTTATGTGGGTGAATTGTAAAGTCATTCTGAAAAACTCAGTGCATGATTCTAATATAAATGTGTAAGATAAGAAGTTGACCCCTTCACACCCAGTTGAATTGTTTCATTTACACTCGCATTGCTCTTAAAGCGCTGATCTCCCCTGAAGTGACTGCATATATGCCAGTGTTGATATCCAACTTACAATGACGTTCCGAGGGGGAGTTCTGTCATTCAGTATACCACTAAATCCATATCTCTCCTGTATAGGTAAGTGTTATCTATCAATGCCACATTGTAGAAACATGTTAGTGAATGGGTCAGCTAAACTACCCAGACATAAAGTTGCAATCATTTAAGAAAGCATGGTTTTCAAACATAATGCGAGAGAGCATTTTGAAAGCATCGTAATATACTAAGTGTTAGAGGTTGACTGCGCAGACCTTATTGGTGACCTTTTGACGTTAAGTCAAAACTTCCTCTCCAACTTTCCTCTGTAGTGCATGGCTGCACAAATAAAACATAAAATAGATTGAATATTTGATTGTCAATATAGCACCGCTCATTTAACTTTATTTCTCTAATTAGCATACAAAGCTTTAAAAGATGTGTTATTTTGTATATTTTCCATTTGTTGCTAAAATGAGTTGTTTAGTCACAAAACGATATTAAATAATTGACTTTCAGCACGTCTTTTGGAATACATTTGTGGAAATACATTTGGCAAACGCGCAAAGCGGAAGGTCAGGAATGTTGCCACTATTCAGGTCTCGTGGGTATGCTTACCGAGCGAGATGACTCAGGTGATTAAGTCTGTGGTCCGCATTCAGAAGATCGCGGTTTCGATCTCCCTGGTCGACCTACTTGATCCATGTTTTTTTCGGAGGTTTCCCCGCGTCGCCAGGCGAATGCTGGAAAGATTTCCATATCCTCCAATGTCCATCCCTCCGTTTCGTTACATAAATCATTTCATTTCACCCTTCATTCCGTTAGGTTTCTTTGAGGATTTGAAGCGTCGGCGAGCGTCGCGGCAGCAGCACGGCGGAGGAACAAATGGGCTCTGAAAATCTCGTCCCCCGGATTGGAAGACGAGCCACTGCTTTCCGGGCTCCCATGGGGTGCTACAAGTCCGAGGCGAGGGTGGGGGGACTAAGCCAGCCTCCGCCGGGGTGCTTCTAACTGAGAAAGTGTAAGGACCCTGCCACCTGCTCTGTCGTGGGAACGTTCCGACTGCCCTTAGTTCGTCTCATTCATCCTCCCGGGGTTGCCCCGTCAGGGACAGGGGCACAAAAGATCACCTTTCGGTCAAGGGGCTAAAATCCCCCTCTGCAAGTTGTCATTGAATCATTCGGAAAGCCTGAAAGAATACCAACCCTTGTGGTAGCTGATAACTAACGTAGAAATATGGCGAAACCAGTTTTGGACTTTGGCTTAGTTTGAACTTTTACTCTCATAGGTACTCATGCTTGTAGCAGTAGTATTTGTGAACGAAACGCTCGCTTCTTCACTCCTAATTTGTTGCCAGACTGTGTAGATAATGTATTCAATTATATCCGTTAACTTTCACGATAGATGAATTTGTTATGGGCACTCATACCTCCAACATTCATATATGGGTCATCATATGCTTAGTCTGAGACAGATAAGGGAAAACATGCGTGATAAAGATAGAGAAACACATTTCACATTCATCGATCTACAGAAAGCATAGGTGCGATTCAGTTCCCGTAATCAACTGTGGGAACGAATGAAATCCACTGTGGTTAGTTTGTTGCTAATGGTGTTAAGACATTGTATCAGAATTGTCAAGTTGCCGTCAAGATAGGAAAGAGACTATCACTCACTTTTCAAACAACTAAAACCTTGTAATACTCGTAGTATTATCTCCTACATTTTTAATATATATATATATATATATATATATATATATATATATATATATATATATATATAATCCAACAGATATTGAAACAATGGACTAACTCATATCGAGAAGTGGGAATTCCAGTTTGACAAAGGACTGTACAATCAGGTGATCATTCTATAGCGTCGTGAAGATGCGAACTTTATGGTAAAGAAACATCTCGGAGTCTTCGAAACAGGTACATTGATGAGTAAAACTGAATACCCAGTAATAGATGAAGTCGGACGAAACACCAAACTGCTGCAAGCAATAATTACACTTGTGAAAGAGTTTAAATATTTGGCATCCCTTTCTTCTTCATGAGTCTGGAAATTGTAGGCAGACAGGTAGACTGAAAGTATATATGAGTAAAACTGAATACCTAGTAAAATGTGGAAATGGACAAAAGATCAAACTACTACAAGAAATAATGAAATCGGTGAAATAATTTACATATTTGGGATCAGTTCTTCTGGAAATTGTAAACTGGATGTAGACTATAATATAATACAAGGTAGAGGAGTGCTTAAATTCTGAATGGTGCGTTATGCATTTAAGCAATAGCAATTCAAACCAGAGAATTATTCACGTCATAATGGTAGGTATGTTAACATGCGGGACAGAAGGACGGAATTTTCTGGAGGTTGTACAGGCAGTGGAAGTGGATGGAATAAGGAAGGGTGCCAGTGTTTTTTAGAGAAGAAAAGAAACCAAGATATTACAACGATAATGGACATGGAAGAATCACTGGCTGAGAGTCCAGCACTCTGGTGATAGTCATATAACAAGAACGGTTGGGTAATTTAGTGTCATACTGGTAAATTGCCATGGTAGCTTAGTGGTTAGAACAGCCGCGCCTGAACGGAAGATCTGTGGTGCAAATCCCAGCTATGACATTGCATTTTTCAGTCCTATTCTACTTCTCAAATATGTATGTTTAAAATCAAGAGTAAGTTGGTTCATATAAAATAACAATTGCCTGAATGTGATCTTAAAAATTACTTAACATGCATCATAGCTTGTAAAAATTACTGATCAAATAATAATATCTAAAATTCAGAAATTAAAGGTAGTTTAATTTCACTCAAGATGTCATAAGTCACGTATATTTTCTACAAAGCTTCAGGTAAAAGGATGCAAAGTCATAAAAATCCGGGCCCTGGTAGTAACAGTTTCATCAAGAGTTAAAGGACAATATAGTCAATGCACAGTGGCGGCTCACGGATTTAATGGATAGCGTGCTGCATACTCATACAGTGATGTAAATCTACTCACCTGTTTCTGATTATAGTAGTAAATCGGCCGGACGATTTTTCATGCCGCAAACATGTTGATGACCTTGGTGTTGAAGTCTTTGGTGCTTGAAACTAGATTCATTTCTACAGAGAGCATGGCGTATGCCGAGAGTTGGTCCTGCTTCATTGTGTTCCTTAGTTCCCTTTAGTGAAGAGAAGGAACCTTAGTCATAGGTGTCGTGGCGATAATCCTCAGGAGGTTTGCTACTTCATCAAAAGCTTCAACCAGATTGTTTGAATAGAGAATCTTAAGAAATGCTTCACTGACATGATGAAATTCTGGCCTTTCATTAATAATTGAAAGCTCTGAGTTTAATTTGCTCCTGTTTAACTGGGATATGTCTCATTACAACCAATATGCTCCGGAAAATGTCTCGGATATTCTTCGAAATTTTCTATTCTAAGGGCTTACAAACATCAAGGTGAGATATTGACTCAACTATTGTGATGTGATCGCACACCAATTTAGCGTCAGCAATTTTGTTGCGGTCCCATCGCTTCCGCATATTTCCATGTTGAACTTCGGTAGAGGCAGTATTCAAGTTCCTGCATAGTCCATCGATCATCTGCACGAAGTTTTTCACCGAATGCCCGACTTTAATGCAATCAGTTTTCCTCATCTGCAGTTCGTTGAGGATATTAACATGAGGCAATAAACGGTGAAAGAAGTCTTGCAAGTGTCTTAGCCCTCTTGCTTCACTTCCCGTGTCTTTTGAAAATGAAGCCTCAAGTTCAAGAACACCATACATTAGCATTCAGGCCGTTCCGTTTGCAAAATAGAAAATTCATTTGAGTGTTTTAAAATTGTACCTACTTTGAACTTCAACTTTTCTCCATTTATGTTATCGAAGACTAATTATAATAATGATGATGATAATAATAATGATGATGATAATGATAATGATAATCATAGTGATAGTGATAGTGATAGTGATAGTGATAGTGATAATGGTAATGGTAATCCTAAATAATAATGATGATGATGATGTTGATGATGATCATAATAATAATAATAATAATAATAATAATAATAATAATGATAATAATGATAATAATAATAATAATAATAATAATAATAATAATAATAATAATAATAATAATAATAATAATAATAATAATAATAATAATAATAATAATAATAATAATAATAATAATAATAATAATAATAATAATAATAATAATAATAATAATAATAATAATAATAATAATAATAATAATAATAATAATAATAATAATAATAATAATAATAATAATAATAATAATAATAATAATAATAATAATAATAATAATAATAATAATAATAATAATAATAATAATAATAATAATAATAATAATAATAATAATAATAATAATAATAATAATAATAATAATAATAATAATAATAATAATAATAATAATAATAATAATAATAATAATAATAATAATAATAATAATAATAATAATAATAATAATAATAATAATAATAATAATAATAATAATAATAATAATAATAATAATAATAATAATAATAATAATAATAATAATAATAATAATAATAATAATAATAATAATAATAATAATAATAATAATAATAATAATAATAATAATAATAATAATAATAATAATAATAATAATAATAATAATAATAATAATAATAATAAATATTTCTCTTGTAGGTACAAAATAAAGAGAATAACAGGAGAACGCCTATATCTGATCTTATTTTACTGTGAATACTCATTTTTTGGTTTGTTTGTTGAAATGATTTCACAATTGTTGCTTTTCTCCAATGGCGAAATTTAGTTGACCGTGTTACAAACACGTACACAAACAAGGGAGAGCTGGCTAGCTTTTCCTTTTAAAGTGAATTCAAGGGAGAGCTGCTTTTAAGGTCTCATGAGAAATTACAAATAATGTTTTATACATATACCTACCCGCGCAGTGCTGTCAGTTGCTATGGTGGCGCCGCTGCTAGTGAACTACTTAGGTAGAAACAAGTAAATGGAGTTCAAATTCCGATCCATAGATGGCAGAAGCAAGGCGCCCAGTGCAAGCATCTGGCATATGTACCAATATTCTCAACCAGTCGACAATAATTGTTAATTCAGGTGGGTAAAATTAACTCATTATTACTTTCTCTACCATGTATAGTAAGTAGAGGAAGTATTGTACTCTGCCCATAGAATTCGATGTCGAGATTTCATCGGAAATATGTTTTGAGGCCCCCTGAATAAAAAAAAATCAATTTTTAGTAAAAGATTGGCGCGAGCTCATCTATCTGTTCTATCAGTCAATGCACAACATAACTCCTAAACGAAAAGTCGCTTAAAAACCAAAGTTGGTATTTAATTCTAATATCTTTTAAGGATGCGACACGAAGATTTTAAAGAAAATTCTTTCACCTTAAACTACATTTTACAACTAAAAGTTTTAAAAAATGTTGATTTTCTCAGAAATGGTTCTAATGATTTTGATTAAAATGCCATATATTTAAGGAACTTTTATGGTAAATTAAATGTTTGTTTTGAATTTTGTGGCCATAGCCCATGTAATCCTGTTTACCCCGTATGACTTTCAAATAACTCGCAAACCGTAAGACACAACCAAGTCTTACTGTACAAAAAATGTAGGTCACGTTAAAACATAATCTATGTCCAATTGAATTTTTTTTGTATTGTGAACATTTCGGAAATACCTATTCCTTGTTATTTGTTTGAGTTTTGGAAAACTTAAACTTTCGTCAAATGGAACATCATTATTCATTTTTTATATGTTAGCCGTGCAAAGAGAACGGAGTCTCAAAGCTTTAAAAGATCTGACTATCGCTCAAAGCCTATTGTATTCCCATACTCCCCTTGCATCTACAAGAAAATAAGCAGTAAGATGATTTCTGCAAATGTTTATCTCAACTAACACGAAGAAGATACTATTCGTAAGAGTAGTACAAAAGTAGAGTAAGTCATGTGAGTGCAACATATAAGATTTTTTCTTTCGATACTTTTACATACACCATGCAGCAAAAACAAAACTTTCTTCAATAACATCGTTCTCTCTGCATTAGGTATTACGCGGTTATTTTCTGATTAGTAAATTATTAACATTTTACCGAACAAGTAAACGCCGACGGTCTTGTGAGAGCAATGCGCACTGCATAAATAATAAGAACTTCAGGTAGGTACTCATTTCGGCCAATTCTGTAACTTCTGGTACTGAGTACCGGCCCAACTAAAGCCCTATATGGGACAATGAAATGAGCGTGCGGTCCATAGAGCTTAAAGTACCCACTCTTCATTCAGAATAAGTTAAAACCCCGAAGAGACCTTAGCCAGGGAACTCACCCTAACCGAGATTTGAACTCATGTAAGGTAGACAGCGGTGCTGCAGGCAGGTAAGGGGAGGTTGAAATCACCCCGTTCCACCCGCTGGGACTGAATGACGCATTTATCCGTGGTTACAGAGTTGCAGTGGCGGCACATTCTTATGTACAGGAAATCAAAGGAGTACACATTCATATTCTACTCCTGATTAACCCACGATGTTTCTGAGGATACTTTTATGGCATGATTTACGTTTCAGAGGCTCTTCAATATTTGGTGCAAAAGATAAAGTGCACAGTTTCAAAAGATAAGCAAGGTGATTGTCACTTATTTTGCTGCGATACTCACTTTTAATGTAGTTCATTTTTGAAAATGTTTGTTCGCAGATATAAGTGGAGCCAAAGACTGTCATTAAAATAGATGCAAACAAGCGTAATCTCGGATACTCGCAGCAGGGCAGAGCACTAAATAATCCCCACCCTTCATTTTTAGAACATTTTACGGTCGTGGAATTCTGCAATGCAAGTAGTTTCATAGTTTGTAGTTCGGTAAAGCGTCAGTACATAAAAACTTCAAAAGTGCAAAATAATTGGATTTTGGTTTCAACTTCAAACCGGACATTTCATTTGTCGTGTAAATATCTAAAATATGTATTCTTGTATATGTATGTCATATATGTATGACATATATGTATGTCATTCTTGGGAAAATCCAAATTTTCTGGAACTTTGCAATTTCCCAACTATGTTAGTTTTATTCAGGCAACCTCAAAACGCGTATTTCTAGTAAAATCTTGATATCGATTTTTTGGGCTGAATGCAATACCTCCACTACCTATGTATGTGGTAGAGAAAGTAGTAAACAAAGGTAATCACAAGAAAATTCCACTACACTATGCTTCATAAGAAACATTTTTCTGTTTTGTTTTGTCTAAAATAGTTCCAAGTATTTTCAGTTTAATACGTGTGTTCTGATGTAATAATTAAACCGAGATCTTAAATGTTCAGTGAATACAGTGTTAACTTCCCTTTGTTTCACTGAGTTTTGCATACCCAAGCTTATATTAGAAGACAATATTATTAGGTAGACATAGTCTATGGTAAGAAAATGTTGAGCTCATTAAAATACACTTTTTACGCAAATAATGCTTTAACAACCTTTTCCGTTTCCGGAGCATTCACCTTGCTAACTTAGACTTAGTGCCATCGATCCAACATGCTTCAAAGTTTGTTAGCCCAGCAGCTTGGTGCCAAGCATAAACATTTGAATGTTGTTTCCACATATTGTAACTATGCAAGTTAAAATGTACCTGAGGAATGTAACGTGGATATGATGATGATCATAATAATAATAATAATAATAATAATAATAATAATAATAATAATAATAATAATAATAATAATAATAATAATAATAATAATAATAATAATAATAATAATAATAATAATAATAATAATAATAATAATAATAATAATAATAATAATAATAATAATAATAATAATAATAATAATAATAATAATAATAATAATAATAATAATAATAATAATAATAATAATAATAATAATAATAATAATAATAATAATAATAATAATAATAATAATAATAATAATAATAATAATAATAATAATAATAATAATAATAATAATAATAATAATAATAATAATAATAATAATAATAATAATAATAATAATAATAATAATAATAATAATAATAATAATAATAATAATAATAATAATAATAATAATAATAATAATAATAATAATAATAATAATAATAATAATAATAATAATAATAATAATAATAATAATAATAATAATAATAATAATAATAATAATAATAATAATAATAATAATAATAATAATAATAATAATAATAATAATAATAATAATAATAATAATAATAATAATAATAATAATAATAATAATAATAATAATAATAATAATAATAATAATAATAATAATAATAATAATAACAACAGTAATAACAGTAATAACAGTAATAACAGTAATAACAGTAATAACAGTAATAACAGTAATAACAGTAATAACAGTAATAACAGTAATAACAGTAATAACAGTAATAACAGTAATAACAGTAATAACAGTAATAACAGTAATAACAGTAATAACAGTAATAACAGTAATAACAGTAATAACAGTAATAACAGTAATAACAGTAATAACAGTAATAACAGTAATAACAGTAATAACAGTAATAACAGTAATAACAATAATAACAATAATAATAATAATAATAATAATAATAATAATAATAATAATAATAATAATAATAATAATAATAATAATAATAATAATAATAATAATAATAATAATAATAATAATAATAATAATAATAATAATAATAATAATAATAATAATAATAATAATAATAATAATAATAATAATAATAATAATAATAATAATAATAATAATAATAATAATAATAATAATAATAATAATAATAATAATAATAATAATAATAATAATAATAATAATAATAATAATAATAATAATAATAATAATAATAATAATAATAATAATAATAATAATAATAATAATAATAATAATAATAATAATAATAATAATAATAATAATAATAATAATAATAATAATAATAATAATAATAATAATAATAATAATAATAATAATAATAATAATAATAATAATAATAATAATAATAATAATAATCATAATGACAATGACAATGATAATGATAATAACAACAATGACATTAAAATATAATTAATAATATAAAAATAATGATTATAAATAATAGCGTAACCACATGGCACAAGTCTATCCGGGCCAAGGCCTACTGCCCGACCGCTGCGCCCCGCATCTCTGCCCAGCATAGGCGTCGTGAATGAGGTGCAGTGCTGGAGGTGGGACGTGGCAGCGTCCCGGTCCCTCCCGTTCGGTATGTCTTCGCAATCAGTTCAACCCGAGTGCTAGACTGCCGATAATGGATTATAGTGAAACGCTTCTGTAAGAGGTAAGATTATAAAACACGAGGAAAAGGGAAGCGAATTTTGAAACTTCACTTAAGTCCTGGCTAGTTTATTAATCCACATCAAAGTTCCCACATTACGTTGTCACATCCAAATTCCTTATTCTCAGCTGAAACCACAGGCTGAAACACACTTTTTTCTCTGTAATTTGCTAAATTCTAGCAAATCCTTTTGCCTTTCTAATTTTTAGAATTTATCTATGTGTATTTCTGCACGTCAATCTGACTTCTGAACATAACTGAATTCCAGTAATCGACACTTAATTGCCTTTGCTACCCTGACTTATACTAATGCTTCTCCTTAGCAGGAAACTTGCTTCTAATGAATTCTCAGACAAAGTGTTAACTCATACTTCTTACATTATACATTGACTTTAACAAATGGAAATTATCCAATGCAATTATTTATCTATCTTCCTATCATTTCTTTATAATATTTTTAATTTTTCAATAACACCTGTATTACAAATATCTTATGCCTTGTCAAATAAAAGAGGCGAATTTATATGTACTATCTTTCACAAAAGTAAATACCCACCTTCAGCTAAACCTGCGCGAAGGGTCACCTAATTTTCAGGCGTGCTTGCATAGATGTTATGAGAATTTAATTAGTCATGTGCTTCCCTTGCTGTTCTAAGGACGTGACAGCCATGTCACCTCGCAACTCACTCGCCTCACAGTTTTAAAAAGCAATATTTCAGCAATCATTCTACATTGACGGGCAAACATTGCAAATTTAACTTCAGTGCATCTGCAGAAACGGTGTTCTTATGGTGTTTTATTACATTGTGGACTAGAATTGAAATGATTCCAGTATTGGGTGCTACACTTTCGAGGCGTGAGTTTAATCAGCGATACGAGGTTCGTATCTTGCCTAAGCGCAACTAGCTAAGGCGTGTTCGCTCACATCTACAGTGGTGAGCTATTAGTTCGAATCCCGCTCAACATTATTTTTTTATTTCCCTTTTCCTTGTTTCTTTCTTAACGGGAACATCATTAATTATACAACAACCCGTGTGAAATAAACTCAATTTCCAGCAGTGTGCCTTCATCCGATTTTCCATTCCAGATAAAAAGCTGTAGAGAACTAAGCAGATTTGTGAATTTTGTATTTCAGAAAATAAACATGCGAAAGGCAGGGATCGAACCCCCAGCAGCTAGGAGTTCCGAATTCCACGGTTAGCGCTTAGACCTTTCGGTCATCCCTCACTGGGGCATTCGTCCTGTATCATATGATATTAAGGTTATTGCCACTAACTGGGCTGCTAATTTCAGTGCAAGGCCGAAAGTTCGTAGAACTTGTGATAATTTACAGGGGCAGTGATATCTAAACATAAGATGTGATATTATCTGATAGGTATTATATTTCACTAAAATTAACTTAGTAGTCAAACCCTCCACGTTGCGTAGGATTCGGTATCTGCTTTGTAAACTGGAGATTAAAATCAAATTTTGTTTCCAAGGAATCGGTAACTTTATCTTCCTTTCAGGTTTTCAATCATCTCTGAATTTATTTAATTCTAACAAAGTCATTCATCTCTAGATATGAGTTGTTATTTGGTATAAGTAATTCTTAAAACCGAAAATCATTACTATTATTATATCTAATTGAAGAGTTAAGGCTAAATTTAAGAGTATATATTAGTTTCGAACACGTGTTTTGTAAATGAGAGTGATGAACCATGATCATTATACACCAAGGGGATAATGAAGGTTATTTCTGTAGCTGTTAATATTTAGGCTGCCCCAAACTTTAAGACTCGTGTGAAAAATAGCGGAGCACCTATGTTAAGGCAGCGGCTTCGAACAGTTTTAGGAAATTTAATGAAAATAATCTTTCAGAGCATGATGATTTAAAAACCTTAACTGAAAATATAAAGCACTTAAAATTTTTCTCTGTGTAAGTGAAATCAAAGCGATTATTGTGGCGCCATTTTACAGGATGTCAAAAAATAAAGCTTTGTGCAGTGATAATCACTTTATTTGCACAGAAGACCAAAACCAAAGGAGACTCTTACATTAAAAGCACCTTTTAGTGCTAGAAATATTAAATAAAATAAATGTTTAATAAGTGATCCTTTTTAAAAGCCTTTTTGAAGATAGGTAACGTCTTAAAGAGGTTCCTGTTCTTGGAGAAATACGTATGTTCTGTGTAGGTAATACATATAAATTAATTATTGACATTAGCTATTCCATTACCTTTTGTCTGTCATTAATAAAAATAAACCAAACGGAGTTAAACTCCACACCGAACACTGCGATACTCGTGCTTGTTATAGAACTATTCTCTTTTCCTATTCCTCTAAATTCATGTAACGGAATACCTAGGAAAAGAAAAACAAATTTTAAACCATTTCTAAGAACTTTCCGCCTTGCACTGAAATTAGCAGCCAAGTTAGTGGCAAGAACCTTAACATCATATGATACAGGACGAATGCTCAAGTGAAGTATGGCCGAGAGGTCTAGGCCAGGGGAAGACAGGTATCGCTGCTGTGACGTCAGCTCACTCAGCTCACATGCTCCCACCGAAAGCCAGTTGAACGTGTGACGTCACAGCGGGGAAGAGGAAATGGCATACTGGACATTGTAATTTTAATGCTGACTGTTTCAATTACGGAATAGTCACAGATTATAAATAATTACTTTTCGGCTTTATGCCATATATAAATTCTAGTTTATGTGAACAGTCATGTTACAACGCTAATAGAACAGAAATAATAACTATTTTGCCTGAGCTAGAGGAGAGCTACACAGAACAATTAGGTGGACATTTTCCGACATTTGTCGTTTTGCTTTTCTTTAACCAGTTTGTCAATGTTAGGGCGTAATGTACGGGACATTTGGAACCGAAGACTGCATGTAAGATTGTGATCTGACAATATGCTTCGGGATGTTGACTTAGAAAGTTTCATAACAGAAAAGAATTGTTCGCACACATACGTAGAACCAAACATACATAATATCCGTGCAACAAGAACATGCAACCTAAGAAATCTGGTTTGAGGAACATTCTTATAAAAATCAGCCAAGTTTTCCTTGTGTTTATATTTGTCCTTCAGCAAATCGTCGCACTGTAAATTTATCAATTCAATTTGCTACCTGCTAGAAACATGGTTAACATCCAATGAATACGGGGTCGCAAAGACCTGAAACGTAGTTCAAATGTTTCTACATCTTGAAGCCTGGTCTCAAACTGGTGTGAAACACGGGGAACTGTACACAAACAAAAAACCACTACATACAACACTACACAACGTCAACAAAAACACAAAATAAGAACAAAATTCGCACTAACGCCGTTAAGATCCCTCACACAACGAATAAACACCCTCAGACTAGGCTGAAGAGGGTTCTCCCTAAACAGCCCGGGCAAGTTGTAAACATTCCCAAATAACATGTTTCATATTCATTCAGTTTCCTGCAAGTAGCGCCGCTGATCTAGGTAGCATAGCAATACACCGCTCTCGCCTGACGTCACACGAACGTACAAACTGGCACTTCATTTAAATACGTCACACGGCCCGAAGTTGCCTTCTCCTGGTCTAGGCGTTGGCCGTGGAAATCAGAACCTCTAGCTGTACGCGTGTTTATTTTCTAAAATACAAAATTCACAAACCTGCTTAGTTCTCTACAGCTTTTTATCTGGAATGGAAAATCGGATGAAGGCACACTGCTAGAAATTGAGTTTAGTTGATGGGGCATGGCAACATTGTGTAGTGCTTGGAAATAAACGACATGGCAATCTTGCTAGGGGCAAAGGTTGCTTCCGCTGAAGTAATCTACAACTGCATTCTGTTCTGTTTAATGTATTACTAATTACTTTATTCCCTGGCATCCGCATCTTGTAATAATGCATTTTATGACCATTAAAATCTATTTTACAGTATTACGCGCTTATATATTTTAATATGGTGATAATCTACGAAATTTATAGAGATGCCTTTGAATGTGAATATTTAAAGGGAAATATTAATTTCGGTAGGCATGATTGACAGTTGACGTAGGCGTGTTCCCTGATTTATTTTCAGCAACTGAAATTAATATCTTATAAAGCATTCAGTTCTAAAATTGCTATCGTACTGCAGCATTTATAGGATGGCGGCAAAGTTACAGTGCTATGCGGAATAAAAATATGTAAAGAAATAGATTTCATTCAATAGTAAGCTAAAGTGTGATATAGCGTCAAAAGAATAAAGTCAATACTCCAACTATAACATCACTTAGCCTAATACACAAGTATACCGCCGATATAAATAAAATCGAACTCTCAAACATTTACCATTAATTTAAAACAGCCACCACGTTAACATGTTATACATGTAATGCAAGGCCTTCATTACGCAGTCGAATGTGTCTTTTTTAAATAAAAACTAAACACTGACACCAGCGACCTCGCCATTTTGTTAAGCATGCACAAGGTGAGATATGATGGAGAGCAAACTTCGCACGGACGGACGTTAATTTTACAAGCAGGCCATCTTTATTGTTATGCTGTTGCAGCAATGCTTTCTAAGATTTCAAACTTTCCACTTGTGCGTATCAAGACGTGTGCAAGTCTGTTTAATTATACTCTCACGTAGAAAAGGTAAAACTCGTGTGGGCTGCAGGTGCGGTTATTTCTCTCCATGTTTAATGTCTTTTTACCGTTCCGTACTTCAGTTTGTTGCCTGCGTGATTGAATTGATAATTACAGGATATCATCCTTCAGCCAATGTATGGCCTCATCGATACCTGTTTCACCAATTGGAATCGATAGCTTTAAAGCATGAAGCTCAAAAGCTAATAACTAGGGCCCAGATTTTCATAATCTAAAGAATATTAAAAATTATCTTAAAATGATAACTTTATGACCATGAAGTGTATTCAAAATCAACTAAACAAGCAAACCACTTAATTTGATTAACTCTATTAAATAACTGTATAATTGAACAACAATAAAATCAATAATGAAAGTGTGTATGTTAATAAAGGACTAAGACAAGGGTGCGGATTGTTACCAATATTATTTGATCTATAGCACAGGTTTGTTCCAACAGGATCCAGAGTCACTTCTGAATTATCCGAGCATGCGCAGTACCTAAGTAGGATTGCAACATGACAAAAATTTAGTTTGGAACGCGTTCAGGACCGCTTGTTGGTTCAGTTCAGTTCAGTTTGTTTATTATAAAGTATTGGCCTGGTGCCGGTACATAGGGCCCAGCTCACAGGCTATATTTGACATTTATATACAATTTGCTTACTTATAACTAATTATAGTTTTTGGTTTGTGCAAAAACCCATACGGTGGCCGTCTATCGGTCACCGAGAATAGTTTTCTTATGTCCTTTAAGTTCTGTTCAGTTTGGTTTATATATATGTATATAAATAGGTACATATTTACAATTATATACACGCATACATACACGTGCGCACTCACACACACACACACACACATACACATACACACACACACAGACACACACACACACACACACACACACACACACACACACACACACCTTCACTGGGCACACCAGAAATATGCGTCCCAGCGCACTGCACTATCTACACTTCATATATACACTTTCCCGCTGTTTTCCTGCGCGGGCAGGGGACAGCTCCTGAATATTTTCCGAGGCGAGGGCCTCTGCCGGAACATGTGTGTGGCTTAGGAACGAGGTTGCGTGGACGCGCATTTGTCGGCGAGCCGTGCCGCTTCTAGAATATTTTTATTCTAGTATGTTTGTGGTGCTTCGGCCTGCCTTTGCCGATGTTGGCGATCACGTCATTCTCGTGGTTTCTAATGCGCGTCCATGCCGCCATTGCTCGTTTTTCTATTGCCTCCGGGACGAACGGGATCCGGGTTTCGTGGTGACGAGTGGTGAGGTTAGTGGTGAGGAGTGGAGCAGACAGGATTTTTCTGAGGGAGAGGTTTTGGAGGGTTTGGAGTTGTTTCAGGGCAGTTTTGGAGGCATTAGCCCAGGCCACACATGCATACAGGACCACCGAGAGAATAAATGACCTATATAGTATCAGTTTTGACTTCAGTCGCAACTGTTTACTACGGAAGATGGGGGCGCACAACTTTAGCCGCTGTCTGCCTTTATTGGCGCTATTTTTTATGTAGGTGGACCAACACATTGTGCGGTCCAAGGTGACACCTAAGTATTTAACCTGCTGACGGCAGTGCAATACTTGACCACCGACCGTTAGGTCCATTGCCAAAGTGTGATGCCCCTTAGAGAAATGAATCACCTGGCATTTGTCGGGATTAATTATGATTTTCCAGTCATGTTGCCATGAGAGGAAGTTGTTCACATAACGTTGCATTTCTGCAAGGCCGAAACGTGGGTTTCTATGGTGGTTGTATATTGCAGTGTCGTCAGCATACATGGCGACTTTGCATCTGGCGTCCACTAGTGAATAATATGTACAGAAAAGGGGACATAATTGCCCCTTGTGGGACGCCAGCCCGCATCATTCGCTCCCGTGAGGAGGAGCGGCCCACTTGGACGTAAAACTGCCGTTTTTCTAGAAAATTGTGCAGCAAGTATAGATAATTTTGAAGAGCCGGGAAATTGTGGTGCAGTTTGTAAATAAGGCCATTGTGCCAGCACCGGTCAAATGCGGCTTCTACGTCCAGAAATAGCGCCAACGTTCAAGCCCCATTGTTAAATTGCTCTGTTACGTCATCAGTTAGCCTGAGGAGCTGTAGTTCAGTGGAATGTCCTTTTCTAAAGCCAAACTGTGAATTTGAGAGTTCATGCGTTGCCGAGACTTGTTTTTGTAATCGAGAAAGGATACATTTTTCGAGCAATTTACCAATAGTAGACAAAAGACTAACGGGGCGGTAGTTTTGCAGTTGTCTGGTGCTTTTCCCTTGCTTTGGGAGCATGATAACCTTAGCTCGTTTCCAAGTGGAGGGGAAATAGCCTTGCTGCAAACAGGCGTTAAATATCTTTGTTAGTTGCACCAGAGCTTTTCCCGGGAGATGCTTAAGTTCCTCATTAGTCACTTTGTCTGGGCCGGCAGCTTTCCCATTAGGCAATTTCCTAATGAGCTTGAAAACTTCCTGCGGTGTTATGATGGGTAGCTGTTGCCCTTGCTTCTGCGCCACCCAGGTTTGTACCCTTGTCTGGACCTCCCGTTCTATTTCACGGTTGGTCACTGGGTTTTCGGTGAATCTGTCTTGGAGACAGTTAGCGAAGACCTCGGCTTTCTCCTCTTCGGAGAAGTGCAAGCCGCTTTGAGTGTGCAGCGCCTCAGTTGCGGAGTTGATGCTCGTGGAAACTTTGAAAGCCTTGAGTAATTTCTACAAAGAAGAGTCCAAATGGGTGGTACTCAGCATTTTGTTTTCCCACTGTTCAGTTTTATTGATTTTAATTTGATGCCGAATGATGTTGCGTAGCCATTTTGCTAGCATTTTGTATTCAGGCTGACGGGTGTACCGCCACAGTCTTGTCAAGCGTCGTCTCCGCGCAATGAGTTGCTCTACCTCGGGGTACGTGCAAAAACCGGGTGGTCTTGTGGTGTATGTGGTAGCATTTCTCTTGGCTGTGTGTAGCGAGGCAGTAAAGTTTTCAATGGCGACATCTATATCTGCCTCGCTATAATATGATAGTCTGGGTTGCGCCATCCCGTACATTTCGATGGTGAACTTATTCCAGTCGGTCTCAGACCTCCTTCGAGGGCCAGAGACACTGGCTGAAATACCACCCTGTATGTCGAAATGCACAGGAAGATGGTCGGAGTCCAGGCTGTGATACACAGTAAAGTTGTTTAACAGTATCGCATTTTTTGTGAGTACGATGTCCAAAATCTCAGGGTCAAAGTGCCCTCTTCGATGCCAAAAGGTGGGTTCTTGGGGAAGATGTACCTCAATGTCGTCATGATCAGTTATAAATTCAACCAGGAGATTTCCCGCCGCGTTTGCCCGGCGTGAAAACCACCAAGGGTGCCGGGCATTGAAATCTCCTGCAATTATAACATGGTCCTCTAAAGCGAGGATTTGTTCAAGGTCACGTATGAAACCTGGGGAGTTAGGGGGCCGATAAAGTGCTACCAGCATCACTGTTTGACCATTTACACGTGTTTTAAGTGCTGTGCACTCTAATGCTGCCATTACAGGCAACGTAACAGAAGCATGAGCAATAGTATTTCTAAGCAAAATAGCAGTCCCTCCCCCTTGTCTGCCAATTCTGTCGTTCCGAAAGGTTTGATACCCCTGGAGCTTAAAAGTGTGTTCGTGCTTTAATTTTGTTTCGCAGATGAATGCGACGTCAATTTTGTTACGCCGTAGGTAGTTTTCAGGTTCGTGTTGCTTCCTGTGAATGCCATCTACATTCCACAGGAGTGCGCGGGTTAAATTGTGCCTCCCCTTACATGGGCCATTTATTCTAAAAGGGATGAGAGGAGACACATGATGGTCTCTATTTTCTCCCAAGCGCTGCTGCAGCTTTTGAATTTGGCCAGGAAAGGCTGCGCCTTCATCAATAATGATGGTAAATTTAGGTCTGTGAACATGTTTAATATATCTTTTAACCCACTCAGATCACCCGTGGGCGCCTGTTGGGGTTGTGGAGGTGGACCATTCTGTGGTGCCACTGGTGCCTTTTGCCCTCCGGTGGTGCCCGCATAGGAGATACCTGTTTGAACCATGGCCGGGTGTATGATGGGTTTTGGCCCTGGCTGAGCACTGGGAGAGCTGGCTATGGATACCAGTTGACGGCGGTGACGTTCGTTGCGAAACGTCTCGCACCCCCTGTAGCTGGCAGGATTCGTTTCCCCACAATTAGCACAGTGCCTTGCTTGGCCTTTTTTGGGCAATCAGCCAGACGGTGGAGGTCACCGCAAAGGACACAACGGGAGGTCATATTGCAGTTCCTAAAAGTGTGCCCCAACTGCTGGCAGTTGTAACATTGCGTTATGTTTTGGTTGGTTTTCAGGACCTCCACGATGACCATCACATGGCACACCTCTCGTTCGTGTAGAAGTTTTTGGTTTTCGGTGTTCCTGTCAAGAGTTACCTGAAAATTTGGCAGAGGCCTGCCACGTGGAATCATCTGTCGTACCTGGACGCCGGTGTAGCCTTTTAGGACCAGGTCCTCTTTCACGTAGTCTTCCTCTAGGTCAGCTGGAAGACGTTTGATTACGTAGCGAAGAGGTTGGTCCCCACGTGGAGTAAAACTGTAGTTTTCTATTCCGGCGTCCTTCAGGAGCTGCATTGTCGGGTTCGCGTCCTGCTTCCGTTGAAGGAAGAGCTTAAGGCAGTCCCTCGTCGTCTGCAATTTATATGTGCCGGCAGGAAGGGAGCCACGCAGGATGCGGAGGACCTTTACCGTGTGTTGGACGTCAGGGATTATTATTCTTGGTGGTTTCTGGTTCTCTGATGCTTTTGCTGCGTTGCTGGATGTGCTTGGGGCGGGAGTGGGGGTGAGAATGGTGGGCTGGGTGATGCGCTTCTTCTGTGTTTGTGGTTGAATGGGGGCTTTGGTAGGTGGTAGCTTGGGGAAGGGGTCTCTAGAGGGGGAGGCTATTGCGGGTTGTGGTTGTGGTAGTGGTAGTGGATCCTCTGACGTCTCGTCGTCGGATTCTGTGTCAAATTGTGCCCTCAGGGGCGCGTAGGTGTTTCTCGTGGTGAGGGGATATGGCGGCGTTTTTTGTTTTGAGACTCGCTTGGGGCGCTGCTGGTCGGGACGTTCACTGTCTGAATCGCTTTCCCGGCTGCTTCCTCTATTCCTCTTGTTTCTTGCTGGCACCTGCTGCCACCCCTCGCTGAGGATGACTAATCGCCGCTTCTTAAGGGCATGCTCTTTGTAGCAGAACCCGAGGTCCTGAGCGAATTTTGCAAATTGTTCGGATTCCCCATCCATATTTGCCAGCACATTCTGGTAGTAGATGATCTCTCCCTTTAGTTCATCTACTTCTTTCTGAAGTTTCTCTATTTGCATTGCCTTACGCTCTTCCTCTGTCATCTGCGTCTTCTTGGTTGGTTGGTCCGTGGTTCGTTGGCCGTTGGGAGCTGTAGTCAATGGGGCTGTAGTGGGCGGGGCGAGTGCGGTGGCAGTCACGGCTGCTGCGCTGGATGCCATCACTTGCCTGACTCCGCTCTCGGCGGCCGGCGGATCAGGGGCATTCTCCATCCCCTTCTTGTTCCCGCTCCCAGTCGCAAGTGCTTCTGGGAGCCTCCACTTAGCGTGGGCACACTATATTTCGCGCGCTTTTTACACTGTCACTCACGCACTATATTTACACTATAATTATACGTAGAATTATTTACACAGGGGACGGAGTACTATTGATACTCATATTCACATATTAGTTATTGCACTTCACTCAAAAGATACGTCCAAGTGTACACGGACACACTAAACAAAACACTATATATCAACACTTATATAACTACACTCTGTACTCAATATCCCTAATCAAATGTGTGTGGAGAGCGCCACAGCCACTTGATATTTATACGTCTTTCCCGCCAAAATTATGGCAGTTGACAAGGATCCCGCCAAATCGTTTCACGTGACCGTTTCTCGCGCGCACCAACAAACGATCCTCTTCTCACAACCTGTTCAGTCAGAATTCCAATCTGGGGCCTTGTTGGAAGAGACCTAGTGGTTGGTGCATTACTTGAACCATCCATTCATCATTCATTCGCTCAGCGACTTGCGTCCAGTACACTTCGCGTCTGATGCTACTTGAGCAACGAGTTCCTGTACTTCTCGCCAGGGGGCAACAGGAGAGCGACAGCAGTGACCGTGGTGGAGCAAATAGCACAGATCTGCGAACACGCTACAAGAGAAGAGGTTTGATAGCAAACCGTAGCGTGTCGCAAAACATCAATCCTCGATTCCGCATCTTCTTCAACATCGATCCTGGTCTCGGAGGGGTGAGTGCTGGTGCATTGAGTGAGCCAGGTAACTATTCCCGACAGACTGACGGGCCACGAGACTACGGGCTTGCAAGGCTGCAGCCAAAGGTAAGGACCTCTGGTCCAATACCTCAAGCCGTAATGGCTTGCCCAGGCGCCTAATCCTCTAAGGAGGGGGTCCGGTCCTCTGCAAGCAGCCGGAGGGCAACCGTGCCGACCGACATTGGTGCAGGACCAACAACATCATCATCATCATCTACCTCTGTTCCCGAGGCGGTACCACCTGCGCGTAAAAAGCGCAAGTGCTCTGTCCCGCGACAGGTCATTGATAGGGAGTCACCACCACTGGTTTCCTATCACCCTTTCTCCTCCTCTGACTCAGAGGACATGGATACCAACACCGAGGGCTTCACTGTAGTGAAGGGACGCCGGAAGAGGCGTAACTCCACGGGCTCTCAGCAGCAACAACCACAGGGTACAGCCCAACCCCCAACCAAGGGGGGGGGGGGGAGAAAATACCGCCAATAGTAGCGGATGCTTTTAAGGAGCATACTAAAACCATGCGGCTCCTAGCCTCGCGCCTGAAAGGGCGCTTTGAGGCAATTAGGAAGCCACGAAAAGTAAATATCAAGGCCTCCTCACTCGAGGATTTTGAAGCAGCCAGGGCTTTACTACGGGAATTAAATATCCCGTTTTACAGTTATTCGCCCACACGTCCTCACGTGGAAAAGCGAATAATCAGAGGCCTTGCCTCTGACTGCTCTACGGAGGATGTCAGGCTGCCACTCCTCGAAGAATATGACATCGCAGCATCAGTGGCTCAGTTGAAGAAGACAATTGTCTCTGACAGCGGGTCTCAAAAGGTGCCCATGCCACTGTTTCTGGTCGTGGTGGACAAAGTGCGCGACCAACAAGTCCAGCCAATCGACACTGTGCGTCACTTGATCTACACTGCCGTAAATTGATTGATTGATTGATTTGGTTTAAGGGCGCTCAACTTCTAGGTCATCAGCGCCCTTAAAAGATTCATGGCAATAGCCAGATATAAATTTCACTCAAAAAATAAAAATACTAGCAACAAGAAAAATATACAAAAGTAAAAAGCAGTGGCAATAGCCAGATATGAAACAAGGTGATAAATATGTCCAAAATTAGAAACAGATAATTAAAAATTTTAAATCCTCAAATTGATACTGCACTCCGCTAAAAAATTAAAAACTCTATCAACCGCTGTTTTGTCGTCCGCTAGGACCTCTGCAAGTCTGGCAGGCAGCTGCAGAGAATCCCGAAGGTGCGCTAGAGAGCAACACTCTAGCAGCACGTGGCGAACCGACAAAAGGTTGTCACACAGCGGACATAGAGGCGCAGGGTCCCTTTTAAATAGGTAACCATGCGAAAAATTGCAGTGCCCTATTCTTAATCGAGCCAAACTAACCTCCTCACGATGAGATGTTACCCAGTTTATCGGAAGTTCTTTCACTTCTCTAAGCTTATTACCGCGGAGAGCTGACCACTCGTCGTGCCAGGACGACAGCACCGCTCTCCGCACTTCAAGCCTGAAGTCTTCCGAAGTAACACGTGAGATGGTAATACTAGGTTCTGTAGTTGCCGTCTTTGCTGCTAAATCTGCCATTTCATTCCCCGGCAAACCTACGTGACCAGGAATCCATGCACACACCACGTCAACACCAGAATCGTGTAAAACATGGAGGGCATCCTGGATACGTTGTACAACAGGGTGGGGTTGTACAACTGATAAAGGCTCTGCAGTGCACTAAGGAAATCGCTCAAAATCAAGCAGTCACCTAATTTACGACGGCGCATATACAAAACGGCTCGATAAATTGCATAAAGCTCTGCAGTAAAAATGAAAGTGCTATTTGGAAAACCGAATGTATATGGTTCGGTTCCATAAACATAAGCACATCCAACGTTGGTGCTCTTTGATCCATCGGTGTAAATATATCGACGGTCAGTGTAGCCTGACAAAAATTCTAAGAAACACGTGCGGATACTTGAAATAGGCATCGTGGACTTCTGGTGTACGGTCATCCCAAGATCTACATGGGGCGTACCAGATAGCCAAGGGGGGGAAAGTCTCTCGCCCTTGGCGAACACCATAGGCAGTTCCACTCCAAGCTTCACTAGGAGCTCTTGGAAACGGAAACCCGACTGCCGTAAAGGTTGAACGCTTTTACGACAAGGAAGGTCCCGCGCAGTGTCGCAATTGCCTGGGATTTCATCATTCCAGCATGGCATGTGAGCGTCCGCTTGCATGTCTGCGGTGTGGTGGAACCCACAGAGTGCAGGTCTGCCCTAAGCCAGATACAGACAGGGAATGTGTCAACTGCAAAGGCGCGCACTGCAGTGTCTACAAAGGATGCGCGACGCGCCTGAAAATCATAGACAGCCGTCGCAAGGGACGCTCGGAAGTGGCAGAGGTCCGCCCTGGCGTCTCCTTCTCAAACGCCCTTAATAGGGTAGAAAAGACACTGGCCCAGGCCAAGGCCCAGGCAGTAGTACCTGGCCCTGCCACGACTGAAGTTGCGGCACCACCTCCGGGCCATACAGAGGAGTCTGTTGTGGCCAATGCTCCTCCTAAGCCTAAGCAGCGAAGGAAAACCAAGAGCAAGCGTCAGGCCGCGGAGAGTGAAAACAGCTCCTCAACAGCCAGCTAAGGCGCCGGCAAAGCAGTCCACTGAGGCAGCTCTGGCACCCAGGGATACTGCTGTTAGAGCCGGTCCACAGGCGGTACCTGTAGTACCCGCTGTACCCATGACCACCCCGGCATTAGGGGGAACACTCCTGCAGGCGGACCCGGAGGAATTTCAGAACCTAACCCTGTGGTTTAACATCATCATAAACCGAAACTTGCCTGCACTTCGGAAATTCAAGCTGCAGTACGAAAGCCCTAACCTGAGCCCCATGCAGAAGCATGCTCTACTGGTTCAAACCTTGGCCCAGCTGTTCCCATAACTCAGCCAAGTAATGGCCTCCAGACTTGTCCGCAGACCATTCAGGGTTGCGTTCTGGAACGCAAATGGCATAAAGGGCCATTACCCAAGCCTCACTGAGCTTCTGCAGTCATATGGAATTGACATTCTAATGGTCTGCGAAACCCACTTGGATGCTGCCACCAACTTCTCGCTGCCGAGTTACCTCACCCATCGGTCTGATCGGGTCGGCCGACCGGTGGGCGGTACAGCCACTTTCATCAAGGATCACATGACTCACATATCCTTTCCTATCCCACCACTTCAACACGTGGAGGCCTGTGCCATTAGGTTTGCCATTGGCGGGGTGGACACGGTGTTGGTAGTGGCATACGACCCTCCTGATAACCGCTTCTATGAAGCTGATATCAATACCCTCCCGAACCTGCATCCTGCGGTATGCATCGTAGGCAAACTCAACGCGAAGCATGCACATTGGCATAGCCGCGTTAGCAATGCCAAGGGGCGAGGGCTCTACTGCCTGATCAGCGGTAACCCAAGCGTACTTGCGCATGGTCTGAGAGGACCTACGTTCCATTTGGCCCGAGGGAGGCCAGATGTGCTCGACATCATGCTCACCAAGAACATTCCTTTCCATCTAGACCTCTAAGCGGTCAATGAACTGGACTCCGACAATGACCCTGTCTTGGTGGATTCCAACATTGACCTGCCAGCTCTGGTCACTCCAGACTGGACCTACGAGGTCGACTGGGATGCAGCCATCCTTGAACTTAACCAGTCTGTGGATCCGCGTCCGCGTGTCTATTCTATCGATACACTGGAAGTGGCAGCCACGGCATGCTCATATCCGGGATGTGGTATATGCCCACACGCACCGCATTCCATCCGACATACCCAACCCTCGTGCCATCCCCATCGAGCTCAGACAGTTGATCAAAGCCAAAGCAACTGTGCGAAGGCTCTGGCAGCGTTTCCGCCATCCCAGGATACAGGCAGTCTACCAGCGGTTCAAGTCCCTGGCACGACGCCTGTAGCGTTTACACCGCAAAACAACCTGGTGGATAATCAGGTCCCTTAGAAAGGACAAAAACACACATCAGCATCCTCTACATGGCACTCGCGGGAGAGTCTCTTTTGAGCCCCAAGAGAAAGCCACGGCTTTCGCAGACCATCTAGAATCCCAATTCGAACCCTGGGAAGATGTCCAGGACGAAGACTTTACTGAACTCGTGGAGGCGACGGTAGATTACCTCTATGAGGCAACTGCGCCGCCACGCGCAGAGATCCAAATCCCCTTAGGCATCCCAAAACAGGTGGGTTCTGAAATCACAAGGTTAAAATCTGGCAAATCCCCTGGGCTACACGGCGCCCATGCTCCAGCACCTTCCCCGAAAGGCCGTAGTCCATCTGACGAGGATTTATAATGCATGTCTGCAGCTTCGTCACTTTCCAACCTGTTGGAAGGAGGCGAGGGTGGTCTGCATTTTGAAGCCCGGCAAGGACCCCGTTTTCCCTTCAAATTACCGTTCCATAAGCCTATTACCCATCGTTTCAAAAATTTTTGAACGATTATTCCTATCCCGCCTCACTCCTCTCTTCGAGGAAAGGCAACTCATCCCGGATCATCAGTTCGGTTTTCGTCATGGACATTCCACTACACTACAGCTACTGCGGCTGATTGAGAAGGTTGCCCTGGGTTTCCAGGAAAACTTCAAAACAGTCGCAGTGCTTTTGGACGTAGAAAAAGCCTTTGCAACCACAGGGCACCAGGTGTTACTGTATACTCAGAGAGGCAGATATCTTTCCGCCCTACCTCACCCTGATGGGTAGCTTCCTTCGGGATCGCTCTTTTCGAGTGCGGGTGGGGGGGAAGTTGTCCTCGGTCAGACCCATAGCGGCTGGAGTTCCGGAAGGTAGCGTGCTATCGCCGTTGCTCTTTACTGCCTACATGTCTGACCTACCCGTGGAACCGCATACTGCTACGTGTCAGTATGCAGACGGCGTCCTCATACAACAATAGAATACATCATAGAACAAAAATGTTCGGTGCTGCTTCCCTCCACTACAGCGACAGCTCGATGATATCGGCAGTTGGAGTGAACAGCGGAGAATGGCCACTAGCCCGCAGAAGAGCCAGGCTCTACATTTTTTCTTGGGTGGATTGTGAAAGAGCTCGGCGAGCCTCTTTCACGAGACAGGCTAGTACAGGGCCTACGCCCACTGCCGGTCCTGTGTTGCGGCAGCTCCGGGAAAGCTGCCTCGGTCCTGTTGACTTCTTCAGCTTTGGAGTGTTCTAAAACCTGCTGGCCAGGTCTCTGATAGAACACTCCTAGACATTTAGCAGGTTCGATGTTGAACAAGTGCTCTTGAGGGTTGTTGCGACACGCTACAGTTTGCTTTCCAAACTTCTTGCAGCGTGCCGCGGAAATGTGCTTTCGTCTGGCTATGTGGTTCTTCTTTGCTCCACCTTAGAGGTTACTCCCTGGCGAGAGGTAACGCAGTTGGCTCTCCTGTTCTCCCAGTGGTCCAGCAGAGTAGAGTCGAGGTGTAGACGATGCGAGCTCCAATCATGGAGTAATTATTTCGACGAATCACAGAACAATATTTTAAATAATATCCTTATGTGACTCACTACACTGACCAATCAGGTGCCCCAATTACGCGCTCCAGGACCGTTGCAATCAATGCTATTTTCGATCACCTAGTATGTAGTTAGTTTTAGTTGACGCTATTTGGAAATAAAGTTTGTGCATTCGTGTTAATAATGAATGTTTCGAAAAGCAGACTTAACTGCGCTGTTACTCAGTGTTGCAATATAGGAACAAAAACTTCCTGAGTAATGTGTCACCAATTTCGAAAAGATGACAAAGTAAGGCGTACATGGATATCTCGATGTAAGCGGAGCGATAAGTTCAACTCCGACAATGCTCATGTCTGCTCCGTGTATTTTGGTTCTGAGGACTATCAACGGGACTTAGGAAATGAATTACTCGGATTGCCTGTAAGAAAAATTTTACGTGCCGACCGGTGCCGTGTTTGCTGATTCCCAACTGGTATGGTGACACGCTCCCGGGTTCGAGCTCAGAAAACAGCACAAGCACCAGCCAAACTAATGAAAAGGTATTTAATATCAAAACTTAATTGTTTATTTGGGTATGTTTACTGAAAGTAACATAAGAATGTGTCTCATTAAGGGCAAATTGCAGCTCCGCATCCACTGGTATATGCATTGTTATACATTTTATAATCGTTAGAATCCCATTTAAATAACATGCTGCATCTGCCATGCCCGTTTATGGTTTTTATGATTTTCTTTCTTTTCTTTTCCCCCCCCCCCCCCCTTTTCGCGTAACCTTTCATTGTGTACATGGAGGCAACATTTTCTCCAACACTATTACATCTAGAAAGCGCAAAAACTGTCAAAGCAGCATATGAACATTAAAACGAGCGGAGCAGTTTTATCATATTTTACATACAATTTAAAAACTATGTTATGCATTACAAAAACTGAATGAACTTTTAAAAACTACATATAAACAGTACTTTTCACTATAAAATTAGAATTTTGAAAAGCTAATCTACTCATTTTGTCATACATGCTATTTTCTGGGTTCATCATAAGTATAAACTCGCTAGAAGAGAGAGATGTTCAAGTAACTGCACTTAAGGGAAAATCAGCATACCAAAATTATTTGAATAACAAATTAAAAGCTGTAACAATGACAAAAACGAACGCGTGGAAGTGTCAGCAGCGGACGTCAGCTACTTCTGCAACATTGCCAAATGTAAGCCTACTTTTAAGATCAAACAATAATTTGTTACTTCTTATTGTAGTTTCGGTGGCGGTGGTAAAATTGGTTTGTAATTAGTAGAATGTGTTGACGAACGTTTCTAATGTTTTTTTTCAGTTAAGGTATCTTTTATACCACATATCATTGCATTTTGCTACACTTTATTAATTATTGCTTAAGTGTTTAGGCAATGAAACTGTCAGTCAATGCTTTAAATGGTATATGTCAAAACGAGATTGAAGCGCTCACTTTTCAATTGCCGTCTGATCTGCGCGCTATCTCCGACCTCCATTGGACGTATGTTGCTTGCAACCAATGGCAGCAATTGTGCCGGAGTGGCCTCGTGTTATGTCACCCATCGGTCTGATCGGGTCGGTAGTCATCATTCACGCGTCGTCGTTCAACCAGCGCGTACGTGTTTGCTTCTCACTGGTGGAAAGACGGTATCCAAGCTGACTCGCCGAAGCAGGAGATCCCGTGCCGACATGGTGGAGTGTTGTAGTGTGCGTCGGTGGATTGCACATGTGCTTCATTTTTTTTTTCAAGTGGAGGAAAAATCCATTTACGGAGCCCCATGCGCTGGGATGGCACAGAGGGGGAGTGTGGGCCTCACCCGGAGGTACTACCCACTAAAAAACCTCCACCGGATAGAATTCAGGGAGGAAAGGTAAGGCAGTACCGCTATTGCACCTGCGGATTCAAGGAGCGGGTTTGTTGGCTGGCCGCAAGGGCCGAAGCCAGGTGAGATGGTGCCAGGACGTACACATGGCCGAGGCCCTGAGTACGCCCTTGGGAAGTCTGGTGTGATAGTAAAGGAGAATTAGGTGAAGGATTAGAAGGAATTGTGTGGTGATGTTCATTGCCGCCGACGTCCACGAGTGGGTTGCGTCGAAGGTGCTGTAGTGGCCCCGTAGGGGGCGGCGACTGTTGGGTCTCCCTCCTCCAGCATCGTCTGTAGAGCTATCACCTCTTGCTTGACGAGCCTTCGGAGCGATAGGAGTAGCTCGTTCAGTTTTGACTCCAGGGTCCTCTGGTATCCCGACGCCTCGAGCTTGGTAGGCATAAGAGCCTCCGTGCGCGAGTTGTAGTAATCCATGGTGTCCCTGAAGTCTTTGAAGATTTCTTCTGCGCTGTCGAATCTTGCGTGAAGGTTGGCGATCTCTGCCTGGAGGTCCTCCAGCTTCTGGAGGATTACCGTAGCAGAGGTGGGGATCTCAATCTGCGTGGCGTCGGCTTTCTTGCTCTGGTCACCACTGTCTTGCGGCAAGGAGGCCCTGCGCTGACCGGTGGTGACCGCGGCTTTCGGCTGAGACGGTGTTGGCGTTTTTCTCATCGGGCAGCAAGCTTGTCCGGTGAAGTGATCATGCCCCCAGCAGGAAGCGCAGAAGCGGCGACGTCTGGAGAGGTCGTGCTGGGTTCAGGAGGCAGTGGTGTTAGGTGCCCCACAGTAGTGGCACCGTGGAGCTGAGGCACATCCCGCTTCGTTGTGCCCGTACAGGGAGCAGCGACGGCAGGGTGGAGTGAATTCGGCCCGGCTCGGTTCGATCCGTAAGGACTCCCCGAGAAGTTCCAGGCCGGTGTCGAGTGCTGCGTCGTAGTGCGCCTTTACGGTGAAGAAGAGGCGCACTAGTGGAGTGGGGCCTCTCTTAGACTGTATGCGTGTGACCCTCGAAATTGAGGGCCACAGTTTCGCAGCATAGCCTTTGAGAAGCTGCGTCGGCAGGCGATGCGGGACGCCCACTAACACGGCACTGTAAGTGCCGCGGTGTTGTGTCTGCGATCCCGGTGAAGCTGTGGTTTTGTCGGCGGAGGTCTGTGGTGTATCTTCCGGTATCGTCTGGCTTGACTGGCCGGCCGAGGCGGTGTTGACTGGTCCATGCGTTCGGCTGGAAACCGGCGCCGGGGGTGGAGAAGTTCTCTCCTCAGAGCGCGTCGAGCTGGGCGAGCCAGTTGAGGCGGTGTTGCTGGAGTTGTTTCGCGGCTTCTTAGCTACGGATGTAGCAGGAGTAGCCGGTGTGGTCCTCTTCTTAGCACGGCGGTTCTTTCCCATGTTGTCAACTCGAAGTCTGGAGGCGAAGTGAACTGATGTGCTTCAGTCTACGGACTAATATATTTATGTTAGTCACTCAATCTGGTGAAGTTCTTAAAGGGGCTTGACAAGCAAGCTTTAGAACTCACCCAAGGCAAGCTTTCCCAGAGTGGGATAAAGAGCTACTCTGAGCACTTCCCTTTTCTTACTACTCTATTTCTTTATTCTTTGTTTCCTGACAGACATTAGACTGACTACTAACGTGACAGCGGGCTCACAAGATCCTAGCCAAGGGTTGACGGCTTTTTGCCTGAAACCTCGAGCTGAAATGGCTCGCAAAGGAGGTGCGGTCCTCTGTGAGCAGCCGGAGGGCAACCGCGATGACTACTACTGACGCCGATGATGGACAACTTCCATCTACTTCATTCTACACCAGACCATCATCCCCTGAAGCAGTAGAGCCTATTACAAAGCGCTCCAAGACTGATATGAAAAAGCGTAAGAGCTCTACTTCGCGACACTTACCCGTGGCAGAACTGGAAAGCCTGGGTTCAAATAATCCTTTACCCGACTCTGACTCCGAGTCTGACATGGAGCTGGGGGAGTTTACGGTTGTGGAAAACCGTAAACGGGGTAGAAGGACGCCATCGCCGAACATTCTGACGCAACAAGCCCAGAATGTTGCATCATCCCAGAGTGATGTATCAACTCAGAATGTTGCATCATCCCAAGCCAAGAAGGGGCCAAGAATTCCGCCAATCATTGCGGATGTATTCCCTAACCACGTTAGGGTAATGCGTACATTGGCCAAACACCTCAAACATACTTTTGAGGCAAAAAGAAAACCTAAGAGTGTGCATATTCTCACCCACAGCCTGGCTGATTTAGAAACCGCCAAGTTGGTGTTACGAGAAATGAACATAACGTTCTACTCGTACTCACCACAACGTCCACACATTGAGCGTCGAGTCATCAGAGGTTTAGACTCGGAGTGCACCCCTGATGAAATCAAAACTGCACTACAAGAAGAACATGGCATAACTGTCAATTCAGTGGCACAGTTGAAGAGAACCGTTAATACCGAGGGGGGTATTAACAAAGTTCCTATGCTACTATTCTTGGTAGTACTTGACAAAGTACTTAACCAAGAAGTACAGCCAATTGACACTGTGAGAAAACTAATTTTCACTGTCGTAAGAGTGGAAAGGTATTACGGCAGAGAGGGACCAGTGCAGTGTTATCGATGCATGGGGTACAACCATTCCAGCATGATGTGTGAGCGTAAGCTTACATGTTTGCGGTGCGCAGGGAACCACTTGCTCGAGAACTGCCCTAAACCTAGGGAAGAGTGCAAGTGTGCTAACTGCGACGGTACACACGTAAGTGTGTACAAAGGATGCTCTACAAGAAAAAAGATAATAGAGAGCCGCCGCAAGAACCGTCCCGATGATCAAGTGGTTCGCCCAGGTGTGTCGTTTGCCACTGCCTTAAATAAGGCAGAGTCCACTCTGAGTCGAGTGGAACAAGAGGCTGCTACACCAGAGAGTGATTCCCCATCAAATTCTGTGCCACCTCCAGGTCCTATAGAAAAGGCAACAGTACCTAAACCCCCTGCACCAAAACCACGCAGGAAGAGGAGGAACAGGAAACCAAGGCCGAGCAAAACTGCTGCCATTGTAGTTTCCGAACCACAAGCTCCTGAAATAATTACAGAAACATCTGTAGAGCCGGAGCCTATTTCCCGGGATAGGGATATACCCCCTACCCCTATTGCACCAGTGCCTAACACGGCGACAACCTCCTCCACATTTGCGACTATTTCGCAAAGAGACCTGGAGGAATTAAGCTCTTTATCCTCATGGTTTGGGCAATTAATAAACAAGGCGTTACCTGCTCTTAGAAATTGTAAGATGCAGTTGAACAACCCCAACTTGACCCCCATGCAGAAGCATTCCATCTTGCTTCAGACATTGGCACAGCTCTACCCCAACTCCGCTCAATAATGGCCGGAAGACATGTCCGGAGACCATTTAGAGCTGCGATTTGGAACGCAAACGGACTACGGAGTCAATACCCAAACATCATTAATTTTGTACAGTATTTCGGAATCGATATCCTGATGGTCTGTGAAACTCACTTGGATGCTGCCACAAACTTCTCCCTCCTTAATTACGTCACCCATCGGTCTGATAGGGTTGGCCGACAGGGGAGAGGTACAGCCATCTTCGTTAAAAACCATATCACACATAAGCCTTTCCCTCTTCCACCACTTCAGCATGTAGAAGCCTGTGCTATTAGACTATCTTTAGGTGGTCTAGATACATTGCTGATCATATGACCCCCCTGATCACCGCTTCTATGAAGCAGATTACACGGCTTTATTAAACCTTCACCCTGTGGTCTGCATTGCAGGTGACCTAAATGCAAAACATGCCAACTGGCATAGTCGTGCCACCAATGCGAAGGGGCGAGGACTATTCCGCCTTATAAGCGGTAACCCAAGCCTCATAGCTCATGGACCGAGAGAGCCCACTTTTCATCCTGCCCGAGGGAGACCGGACGTGCTGGATATTATGGTCACTAAAAACTTTAGATTCCACATAGACCTGACGACAGTCAATGAACTGGATTCTGATCCTGTATTAATCGACACCAATGTTAACATGTCAGCATTGGTAACTCCTGATTGGTCGTACGAGGTAGACTGGGATGCAGCCGTCCTTGAACTGAACCAATCAGTGGATCCCAGACCGCATATAAATTCTATCGAGTCGTTAGAATTAGCGGCGAATGCATTCTCCCGACAAATATCAAATGTGATACGAGGGCACACTTACCGCATTCCTTGCAATACTCCTAATCCCACAACCATCCCAAATGAACTCCGACTGTTGCTAAGAGCTAAGTCAACAGTTCGGAAGCTTCGGCAGCGTTTCCGCCATCCCATTTGCAGGCAATTTATCTGCGATTTAAGACCCTGGCTAGGCGCCTCTTACGTGCACATCGCAAAGCGGCCTGGGAAAACACCATGAGGAACGTAAACCTCTCCGAAAAGAAGCCCTGGCGCATAATTAAATCCCTGAGAAGGGACAAAACGCTATATCAGCATCCTATACATGGCACTCGCGGGAGATTATCTTTCGAACCGCAAGAGAAAGCCACTGACTTCGCGGACTATTTAGAGTCCCAATTTGAGCCCCGAGAGGACATAGAAGACGAGGATTTTTCAGAACTAGTTGAGGCAACGGTGGATTACCTCTATGAGGATCCTCCGCCACCACACGGGGCGACTCGCATACCAATTGTCACACCAAGGCAAGTTTCCTCGCAAATTAGGTGTCTCAAACCCAACAAATCCCCTGGATATGATGGTGTTACGACACATATGTTACAACACCTACCTCGCAAAGCCATTATCCACTTGACGAGGATTTACAATGCTTACCTGTATCTTCGACACTTCCCTGCTGCTTGGAAGGAAGCGAGGATGATTTGCATATTAAAACCAGGCACGGATCCCAAGTTTCCATCAAGTTACCGTTCCATTAGTCTACTCCCAATCATTTCCAAAATTTTTGAAAAACTTCTACTGTCCCGCCTAACTCCTCTATTTGAGGAAAGGAGGCTCATTCCGGATCATCAGTTCGGGTTCCGTCAAGGTCATTCCACTACCTTAAAGCTCCTGCGTCTTGTTGAGAGGGCTGCCCTGGGTTTCCAAGAAAACTTCAAAACTGTCGCAGTACTTCTGGATGTGGATAAGGCCTTTGCAACAACATGGCACCAGGGCCTACTGTACAAACTCAGAGATGCAAATCTCCCCTCCCCCTACCTGACCCTCATAGCCAGTTTCCTTCGTGACCGCACTTTCAGGGTGCGAGTGGAGGGCAGGTTATCAACTATCAGACCAATAGCCGCCGGAGTACCGGAAGGTAGTGTTCTATCGCCACCGCTCTTTGCCGCACACATGTCTGACTTCCCCGTTGAACCCAGCACTGTTACGTGCCAATATGCCGATGACGTACTCATACTGGCCCGTAACAAAAATCTACGTTACTGCCTTCCCCCATTACAAAGACACCTAGACGCCATTGACAGATGGAGTGAAAAGTGGAGAATGGGAATCAGTCCACAGAAAAGCTCTGCTTTTCTGTTAGGTAAAATTCATACCTGTAGACCAGATAGGGACCTGACGCTTAGTCACAGGAGAATCCCTTGTGTCAACACAGCCAAGTACCTTGGTGTACAACTAGACCGAGGACTTACCTTCACAAAGCATGTCACAGCTAAAGCTGCCCAAGGTCACGGAGCTCTGGGAAACCTCTATCCCATCTTTAGGTCCACTATGCCTACACGACTTAAATTACGCATATATCGTGCGATCATCCCTCCCCTGATCCTGTATGGATGCGAGGCATGGGGATTCGTGGCTCAAACCACCATCCGCAGACTGCAAGTCTAGCAGAACAGGGCCCTTAGGATGATCTACGATACTGACCGTAGATTTTCTTCCCATATTCTCCATACTCACTCTGGCATTCCATATATTGTGGATGTTGTGCGAGATAGAGCCCGCTCTATGTATGCGAAACTTACGCCACACCCTAACCATCTGGTAAACACCCTGGGTCAATATGATCACCATCTTCCCAAGAGGCGCAAAAGCTATCGTTTACCCAAGGATGTCTTGGGCTAATTAGCTTCGCTGCTTCCTCATTTCACCAAACATTCCAATGCATTCGGTTTCTCGCTACTTGACACTGCTTGACTTGCTGGTTAGACAAGCTGACCTTTGCTAAGTGACCATAGGGGCATGGGTGCCCCAGGATGGGTAGAGATTCTAATTGGAACTCATATCCCACGTCAATAGCAAGAGAGAGTAACCAATCATCACCATTGGCTGACACTGACATAAATAGCTTGTGATAATTGACTACACCTTTTATACCTCACGGGTAAATCCATACTAAATGGATAGGTACCGTGGGCATACATCCCGCCCGGGTAAACCCTAGCGACCTGATTTGGCTCTTGGCTCTTGGGTCGGTAGACCGGCGGGGGGGGGGGGGTACAGCCATTTTCGTCAAGAATCTCAACACGCATACATCCTTTCCTCTCCCACCGCTACAAAATGTGGAGGCGTGACGTCTGTTGCGAATACACAGCAAAACGGCCTGGAAAAACACGATGGCAAATGTAGATCTTTCAGAGAAGCAACCATGGCGGATAATCTGGTCCCTTAGAGAGGACAAAAACACACATCAGCATCCTCTACATAGCACTCGCGGAAGAGTCTCTTTTGAGTCCCAAGCGAAAGTCACGGCTTTCGCAAACCATCTAGAGTCCCAATTCGAACACCGGGAAGATGTCCAGGACGAAGACTTTACTGAACTCGTGGAGGCGACGGTGGATTACCTCTATGAGGCACCGCCGCCAACACGCGCAGAGATCCACATCCCCTTAGTCACCCCTAGACAGGTGGCTTCTGAAATCAAAAAGTTAAAACCCAATAATTCCCCGGGGCATGATGGCGTCACGGTGCTCATGCTCCACCACCTTCCCCGAAAGGCCGTAGTCCATCTGATGAGGATTTATAATCCATGTCTGCAGCTTCGCCAGTTTCCAACTTGTTGGAAGGAGGCGAGTGTGGTCTGCATTTTAAAGCCCGGCAAGGACCCGGTTTTCCCTTCAAACTACCGTTCCATCAGCCTGCTACCCATCGTTTCAAAAATTTTTGAACGATTATTCCTATCCCGCCTCACTCCTCTATTTGACGAAAGGCAACTCATCCCGGATCATCAGTTCGGTTTTCGTCATGGACATTCCACTACACTACAGCTACTGATTGAGAAGGTTGCCCAAGGTTTCCAGAAAAACTTCAAAACAGTCCCGGTGCTTTTGGATGTAGAAAAGGCCTTTGCAACCACATGGCACCAGGGGTTATTGTATAAACTCAGAGAGACAGAAATCCCTCCCCCCCTACCTCACCCTGATCGATAGCTTCGATCGGGATCGCTCTTTTCTGGTGCGGGTGGAGAGGAAGTTATCCTCGGTCAGACCGATAGCGTCTGGAGTTCTGGAAGGTAGCGTGCTATCTCCGTTGCTCTTCGCTGCCTACATGTCTGACCTACCCGTGGAACCGCATACTGCTACGTGCCAGTATGCAGACGACGTCCTCATACTGACACAGAACAAAAATATTCGGTACTGCTTCCCTCCACTTCAGCGACATTTTAACGCCATCGGCAGGTGGAGTGAACAGTGCAGAATGGCCATTAGCCCGCAGAAGAGCCAGGCTCTTCTATTGGGCAAAGTTCGAAACTGGCGACCGGGTGTATTCCTGGCAGTGCGGCGGAGAAGTATCCCATGGTTTACTTCCGCCAATACCTTGACCGTGGTCTAACCTTCACTCCACATGTCAGGGCAAAGTTCGGTCTGGGACATGGCGCCGTGAGACAGCTATATCCCATACTCCACTCAACCATGCCTACTCACCTGAAACTACGCTTGTACCGTGCGATCGTCCTGCCCCTGATTCTGTACGGGTGCGAGGTCTGGAGAACGGTGGCTCGTTCCACCATCCGTAGGCTGCAGACAGTGCAGAACAGGGCGCTTAAGATGATCTACGATACCGACTGTAGGTTTCCATCTCACATCCTCCACACTCATTCCGGGATACCTTATATTGTGGACGTCGTGCGGGACAGGACTCGCACAATGTATGCCAAACTCAGACCTCACCCAAACTCAACACTCAACACTCTGGGGCAGTATGATCATCGCCTACCTAGACGGCGACAGAGCTACCGCTTGGCCAAGGACGCCCTTGGCTGGTAACTACCGCTATCTCTTCAAACACCCAAGCCGCCAAATGTATTTTACACTTGGCACCACCACACCCTTCACCTATTCCTCTCGGTTTCCTGTCACTAGCACTGCATTGCCCGACGGTTCCACAAGCGGCCGACGAAGTAAGCAGTAGGCAATGGTCGCTCGGATGGCTAGAGGTCCAAGAACTGACACATCCCACCGCCAGTGGCAACATAGGAAACTAACCTGCACCATTAAAAACATTACACTAAAACTTGTAAAATTAGACATAATCTATACTACCTCACGGGTAAATCCGTAATTAAACGGATAGGTACCGTGGCCACCTTACCATCCGCCTGGATTAACCCAGGCGACTCGTACTCACTCCTGGAAGACTGGACAATAAAATATAAACCAAGAGGATTAGTTTTGAAGGTTACTAATATGGATACCACAGTATTTGTAGGTGATCAGGTACTGCTAGCTGAAAATGAAATAGAATTAAAAAAAGCAGTCAAACATTTGAATGAAATGGGAAAAGAATAGAATATAAAACTTTCTGGAAAGAAACCGAAAGCAATGGCATTGGTAGAAAGGGGGGGGGGGGGGGGGGAAGAAAGAAAAAAAAAAGAATTGACATAATTATAGACGAAGATATTATCGAGCAAGTATCAACTTTTGAATATCAATTTGGAATACAAAGCCAGACATTGAAGAAAGCATATAAATCTATAAGCAATTAAATGGATGTATATAAAGGCACTTTGTCAGAAACTTGAGAAGCAGGGTTGCCAACTCGTACGATAATTATGGGGGCATACGATAATTTTAATGTTTGTACATATGGTTGTCAGCCCGTACGATAATTATGGGGGTGTACGATAGTTTCGATATCGGCGAAATATCATTTTCACTGGTTTGTCACATCAACGAAATGAAGCTAATTACCAATATCGACAGCACTCTTGCCCTCATAGCCTGTCTCCACCCCTCTAAGGCAACCATTTCATATCCTACTAATCCTTCTACCCTGTATTCTCTTATTGCCCGTGTACCTAGATCTGGCAATCTCAATGAAGAAGGCACTGTTCAGAAAATTGATGAATAGAGAAAACTCGGAGTAACTTATATTCCGTGTGAAATAAAAAGCCTGACAGTTTCTGGAGTGCTGTTAAACACATGTCACCTTGGTGGAAATACTGATTTCAAAGAACTGGCGGAGTTTGCATTGATCTCGTTGCCTCACGAGAAGATGTTAAAGTTTATCTCAACAACAAATTTGTATAATGCTGCAAGGATTAAGGAAGACAAACTTTCAGATGAATAGCGCGAGAAATACGAGTATAAGTACCAAAGTTGTAATACTGCTTGAGATCATCAATCTTGTAAGTGGGTAACTTAAACATCAATACTATTACATTCTCGTAAGTGTTATTCTGATATTTTTATTGTTGTAGCATTTGGTTTATGATGTACGATAATTTTGACTCCAAATCTATAATTTTGAGTGGCGGTAGGATAATTTTACTTCCAAATGTTGGCAACCCTGGTGAGAAGGGAAGTGAAACAAAGACTACGTAACATCGTGTCAAAACCAATACTGAAGTACGCCTGCAAAACTTGGGTTCTGAGATTCAGGGAAAAGGCTAGAGTAGAAGCAACTCAAATGAGATTTCTACAACAAGGTTAGACCGAATGAGGAATATCGATATAAGAACACGACTCAAGGAAGATAGTATACTTGAGATTCAACGCTATCAGGGGGTGAAAGGACCAAGTTTTTAGGATGCCACCTTTGATATATCCACGGCAAGGTCTTTTTGTCAACCCTCTGGACGGAGAAACGTTGGACGCCAAAAATCTAAACTTTGTTAGGAAGAAGAAGATGAAGAAGGAACATTTGTACAAACAACTTGAGACGGGTCCACTATTTCGCCGGCACTAGGTTAATTTATTTAATGGTTATAATCATAGAATCATAAGGTATTCTAAGACAAATGCGTTTAATTATATTTTGTTGTAAATATGTAGGTTAAAAGGTGTGATTTCATGTGTTTCGTGCTAATATTGTGGCATAAGAAGCCTGGGCGCATTTCCGCGAAGGAACGGTAGGTAGATAAAAACATCCATCCTTAAGGGCACGGCTTTTTGTTGAGACGATGCCAGTCCAAGGCTGCAGCTGGGGGAAAAATGATCCAAAGTAACGGTAAATTTTGTGGATTGCGTGTAAAAATCTGGAGTTCAAGGGGAAAGCACCCAATCCTAAAGCCGGGAGTCCAAAATTCGAGATTGACCGGGCAAAAAGTTGCCGCATGGAAGAGAGGAAGTTTAGCCAAGTTGGCGTGGGTGACGGTCGTTATAAATACGGCAAATTCGACAGGACCGGGGTCTGTGATTGTAGACGTTGCTGAGGGTGATACCCTGACCAAGGAATACTTATTTTCGGACCAAAATGTTGCAATAGAAGAAGTCTGCGAAAAATGCAACGACTGCGAGAATAGCGTAAGGAAACGGTACTTACCTGGGCGCTATACAAAGGTGCAATGCATTGATTAGCTGAAATTCGTTCAGCTTTCGCTTCAATCTACGGAAGCTGTGAATAAACGTGTGAAGACAGTGTTGTGTGGTCATAATACTTCGCTCCTGAGGAATATCTAATCCCACCCCCCAAATGATTTTGTTGTTTAACGACACTGTCAAGCGCCAGGATCATGTCAACGTCGCCGGTGTGCAGGAATTTTGTCCCACAGGAGTTCTTTTATGTGCCAGTAAATCTACTGATATGGAGCCGTCGAGTTTAAGCACACTTAAAAACCATCGGTCTGGGCCGGATTTGAACCCGCGACCTTGGGATCAGTAGGCCAGCGCCTATTCCTAAACTCATGCCCATCACATACCATGTGACATAATCCTCATTAAGATCAACGGAGCCGTCAGCAGTGGAGAAAGTGACCTAAGGGCGCCAGCTGCGGTCCCAGGCAGGTAAGTCCGACTTAGAGTCAGCTACCGTACCAGCTGAGCTACCATGGCATCAACAGCGGAGACCCGCTACAAACTTTTGTATGTTTCAAATTTGAGACCGTCTATTGTCAACTAATATCGACTTACACATAGAGAGGCTTCTTTCAACACTGTGGCGTGGTTAAAGCAACAAGTACATATTGCCGATTTCTAGTTTCTTTTCACTGAGGTAATACTTCTTACCTGACAGTACATCAGCAATCTTGCAATCGTATCATATCCATTGTGCTTGTTCACATTTTCCATTTTAGTAAAGATAAGTTTGCCACGTCATGTTGCAGACGACTGTTTTCACCAATTTTATTTAGTTTTCAATTTCGCGGAAATATAAATATCATCGCAAACACTAGTTTCCGTTCTCTGGAGACAGCATTGTAACAGTATGCATGATGTGCCCCTCAGAAGTAGCAGGTAAATTCACCCCTCATTCCTTTGGAGGGCACGTCTGTCTTACAATACATGTAGACGTTTACTGGATGTATTCATCTGTCAAATCCAAATGTTCAGCAAAAATGACTTATGAAGTAACCCCATAGCACAACAGACCATCCGGGCCAAGGCCCACCACCCGACCGCTGCGTCCTCCATCTTTGCCCATCACAGGTGGCAGTACTGGAGGTGGGGCGGGGTCAGCGCTGCGGTCCCTTCCGGAAAATGTCTTATAATGTGTAAAAAGTGCTCTATTAGAGAAACATGTATAAAGTGCAGAAAAATGACCTTCAAAAGTAGATTAATTTCACTCAAAATGTTGTGAGCCACGTATATTTCCCACAAAGCATTGCCCTAGAAAAACACGCAAAAATATTAAGTAATAACTGACAGCTTTTTTCTCCTACCCTAATTCTTTTAGCCCCGATGCAGGAATCATTAAAGGGTAAGATTAATAATTTTCTAAATAAATTATAGGGAGACAGAAAATTAATTGGAATAAACAATTTCCGTATGTCAAAATCAATACATAGCGTAGAAGCATGAGGTAAGATTGCGTCATGAGAAAGTCATTAGCTAAGGCAATAAATGTTGAGGCAAAGGCAGTTAGTATACACTATTGTAGCTACGGCAATCAATGATTCTAGTTAAGAAACACGTTAGCTTAAGGCGTACCTGGAAATTAGTTATGTTCACAATAAAAGGGTAAAAATACCCATGTGGGAAAAATTTTAAAAATTAGTATGAGAACGAAGCTCTGAGAATTTAAAATTTTCTGAGTGGAAAACAAATTCTTGGGAGCTTAAAGTTACCAATACAAGCATGCACGTTGGTGAAGTTCGATGCAGATGGGACTTAAGTTCATGAAAGAGCATGTATTTCTAAAATTCATGTATTTTCCCCTCACGTTTTACAGTTCTACAGTTCAGTGTAATTGAGTATCGGCAGCTCGTAGCCCAAAAGACCGCCCGCGGGTTATACCTATACATACGTAGCAACCACCCCCAAGGAACCATCCGAACAGCATTTCAGCAACTCACGGCAATTTATTTCTGATAATTATTACACAAATAGTTACAGAAGTTAGAAGATTTAATAGTTCTAGAGTTTCAATTCTTGTGCTAAGGTTTAGAAACAGCTAGTTCTACATCCTCAAACAATCGGCAACTCACTTCAAATACATCATGACCGTGACGTGACCGTGATGCTACTGGCAGGTTGCGGTTCAGCCTGATGGATTTTCCTGGGTGCCTAGGGTGTAACCGAGATAGGAAACTTAAAGACAAGGTAACTTAGCGTGGCTTCTTTTAATTTAGAATGATTGGGGATTAAGAAGGAAGCTTTTGCTCTTCGACGTCTTTAATGTCTTTAATATCGTGTCGGCACATTGACCATGGTAGCTCAGTGGCAGCACATTGGCCGGACGGAGACTGGAAGATCCGTGGCTCAAATCTCGGCTGTAGCATTGGAATTTTCAGTCTCATGCTACCCTTTCCTTCTTTCTTTGTCCAGCATCTGTACCAACATTTCACAATTCTCTCTAACACTACATGTTTCCTTCTCATATTTTCTGATTGTAATAAAGCACCTTCCCCCAGGCCCAGTCCTAGTAGACGCTTGCAAAGTAACTTGTCATTCTGATCCTGTCCATATGTGCACTCCGTGTAACACTGTGTTTCACCATAGCCGCATGTATCCTCTCCAGCCATTTTGTGGACATTTCCAATTTCTACGAGGGGCGTTAGGAAATGCTTTACAATTGCATTGTTTAAAAAAATTTACGGGCATCGTAGGACGATGAACTGATATTAGTACACCACGCAGACACTACATGCTAGTTGTGAAGAGAGTGTGTAGCGCTTGTTTCTTGTTAAGTAGAAAAATCTGATGTGTTGCACTCACATGACTTTTTCTACTCTTGTACTATTCATACATATTCTTACTTATCTATCTTCCTGTTAATCGAGATAAACGTTTGCAGAAATTATCTTAATGCTAATTTCCTTGTAGGTGCAAGGGAAATATGGGAATACAGTAGGCTTTGAGCTATAGTCAACTCTTTTAAAGCTGGTCACTATATGAAAGCTTTGAAATTCCGTACTCTTTGCACAACTAAGATAAGCTCACCGGACAAAAAATTACTCACCTCTGGTCGCTCAACATCAATAATTCGTAACACCACCCCTAGACCTATTAATTGCCTGAATTCGGTTACAAAGTGAGTCTACCGGGTCCTGCAAGTATGACACATCCAGCTGACACCACTTACGTATGAGTTGCTCGCGCAAATCCATCAAATTGTGGGGATGCTGATTTCAGTGTTTCACCCGTTTTTCCAACGTATCCCACAAATTTTCGATTGGGTTCAAGCCAGGTGAGTTTGCAGGCCAATCGAGATGTGATAAGGCACGTGTGTGTTTCTCAAACCAATCCAATACTCTTCTAGTCCGATGAACCCTGTAGTTTTCATGTTGAAATTTAGGGGGGAGGGGCAACAGCACAATCATCATGGAGATACTGGCCAAATGGCAGCACTTGCTCATCCAGAATATTCAAATAAACATGCTGGTTCATCTTATTAGTCACCTCATGGAGTGGGTCCAATTCATAGTATGAAAAACACCCCCAAAACTTCACTGACCCACCTCCGACTTGAACCTGATCTGTATGAAATGCTTCATGTAGACGGCGGTGCACCCGACGACATGCGTCATTCGAATACAGGCAAAAACGTGCTTCATCGGACCACATGACATTCCGCCAGTTAGCTACTGTCTACGTTTGGTGATTTTTAGCCCGCTGAAGTCGTGCGACTTTATGTGTCTCTGTGAGCCTTCAAGGTTTCCGACTCCAAATGTTCATGGAATGCAGTTCCCGCCGTAATGTCCTCTCACTAACAGGTCGGAATGGACCTGCATTCACGAACTGGAGCAATTCTTGTCAGGTTGGAAGTGATTACCATTCACTAGCCGTGAAAATCGTCGCCAGTCCCTCTCAATCATGATCCTTTTTAGACCACAATTCCGGCGTTGTGTTTCGTGGCCACCTGTATTGCACCACTGCTTGCACCACACGTTGGACAGTCCGCTTTTACACACTAACAAATCCGGACACTTCACGTACCACATGGTCATGGGCAGGGCCAAACACGATTGCCCCCCCCCCCCTTTGCCCCTCTGTTACGTCCTTACATTTTCCTATGTTGCACTACACTGAATGCTTGACACACCACATCTCACAGCTTGCTACCTCCCTCTTATCATGTAGCGACAGTGGGCCTGCAATTATCCACATAACTCGACCTCAGCACTCTCTACCGAGTCGTAAAGATCCATTGCTGATTCCTAGGGGGTGACTAATTTTGTGTCTGGTGAGCTTATAAAACAGTGAATGAGGACCTTTCATTTGAGAAAAGTACAAGTATTGGAAAGCTCACACAAATAACAAGGAATATCGCCGAAATGGTCCACTCTATAAAAAATTATTGGGACATAAATTGTGTATTTTAAGAAGATCTACATTTTTGTATAGTAAGATGTGGTCTATCTCTTACGGTTTACGAGTTATTTAAAACTCATCAAGAGTAAACAGGACTACATAGGATATAGTCACAAAATTCATAATATACATTTCATTTATGATAAAAATATCTCAAACATATGGTATTTTAATCAAAATCGTTGGGGATATTTTCGAGAAAACTCAACAATTTCGAAACAATTTCCATGTAAAGGGTAGTTTAGAGAGGAGGATTTTCTTCAAATCTTCGTGTCGCATCCTTCAAAGAGATTAAACTTAAATACCCACTTTGGTTTTCAAACCACTTCTCGTTTTTGAGTTGTGTTGTTCACAATCACACACACACACACGCACACACACACACACACACACACACACAGAGAGAGAGAGAGAGAGAGAGAGAAAGAGACGCGCGCGCACCCTTTTCTAAAAATGATTGGATTCAGGGGCATCAAAACATATATTTCCGTGAAATCTCGACATCAACTTTTTGTGTGTAACGAAAAGTCGGTTAAAAACCAAAGTTGGTATTTAAGTTTAATGTCTCTCAAGGATGCGACACGAAGATTTTGAAGAAAATAGCCCCACCCTAAACTATTCTTTACATGGAATATTTCTCGAAAATTTTTATTTTCTTGCAAATGGTTCTAACGATTTTGATTAAAATGTAATATGTTTGAGATATTTTTATGACAAATGAAATGTATATCTTGAATTTTCTGGCTATAGCCCCTGTAGTGGTATTTACTCTGGAGGAATTTTGCATAACTGGTAAACCGTTAAAGATAGACCAAATTATACTATACAAAAATGTAGATCTTGCTAAACTACACAATTTATGTCTTAATAAATTTTCTTGTAGGGTGGACCATTTCGGAGATATTCCTTGTTATGTGTGTGAGTTTTGGAAAACTTAAAACTTTCGTGAAATGGATCATCGTTGTTCATTTTTTATATGTTAAGTGTGGAAAGACAACAGAATCTCAAAGCTTTAAAACATTTGACTGTCGCACAAAGCCTACTGTATTCTAACATTCTCCTTGCACCTACAAGGAAATAAACAATAAGATAATTTGTACAAATGTTTATCTTAACTAACACGAAGAAGATATACGAATAAGAGTTTGTAAGAATGCTTAGTACAATAGTAGAGAAAGGCATGTGAGTGCAGCACATCAGATTTTTATTAATAAATACGGTATAAAATCTATTATTGTAAATCATTTCCGAATACTCCTCGTATTCGTATTCTAACATGTAACATAGCCACTTTGCTTTCTGTCACTACCTTTCTACTTTGAGTCTCCCACTATCACTTACATAGTTTGTTCAGCAGCTCATGGTTCCTGACAGGAATGTAATGAGCCAGTATATGAGTAAACAATTCCCGATAAACAGAGATATCTCAAGTGGAGTTGTGCGTTTACGACAATGTTGTCAATCTTAGAATATGTATTCACGCTATATTAAAGCAAAGAACTCGCTCAAAATAGCACAATTTAAATGTTCATGCAGTATATTTAATTTATAAAGCGTAAACGATGTTTTCAGCTAGTCCGTCTTTTATCCACTGATCATTTTCTGTCTTCTGTATGTTTTTAAAAACACTGCCAGTTTGTTTCGGTCTTACGTGATTTATCCTTATGCGTTATATCGTACAATTGCTGCAAGAATAAGTTACCTGTTACATTTCTTTAAGTATTCATTTTATCTTGGCCCGAACTAGTTCTTTGGGATCCAAATCACAGATATATGGGGGAGGGGTCCGCTTTAAGAGCTTCTAGGTTTGTTTGTTCCAGTCACCCTATAAAGTTATGTTGTATACATAGAACTGCCACTTTGAATTCTTTTATTCTGCAACCAGAATATCGTAACAGATTTCACAGCATACCTGGGCGGGGGTTCATTTACTTCTTCTTCTTTTTTTTTCATTACTTCCGACACAAAACTGGTGACTTGCACGGTTTTACAACTGAAATTAAGAGAAATTATTAGCGAGTAAACATAGCGTGAATAATATTGGAGGTAAATTGGCAACGTGACCAGCATAGCAATGTTTGCGCGAATGTTTACAGAACCGGATTTCTCTCCCCTGCCCTTCATTTCCCTTAGGCCGTGAAGTGATGCCGCTACATCGAGGGAAACTCTTGGTTTGCCCATCAGTTAGTCCACAGCTGATAAGTGCTCTTTAAACATTTTCCGCTCAAAAACAAGTAGGAAAAGAAGTGAACTAGATCTAAGATTTAGAAAACTGTATTGGCTACTGGGACAGTACTCAGAACTAAGTCAGCACAATACATTGTTGATTTATAAACAAGTGCCAAAACCCGTATAGATGTATGGGATACCCCTATGGGGTTGCACCAAGAAAACGAATGTCGAAATCATTCAGAGCTTTCAGAATAAGGTAGTAAGGGCTATAGTAAAAGCACCTTGGTATGTATGCAATGAAAATATCCACAGGGACTTGAATATAGCATTTGTCAGGGAAGAAATTAAAGCTGCTGCGGTTAAGCATGAAAGACGGTTATGTGCACATGAAAATACAGAGGTACTGCGTATGCTAGCAAACAGCAACACAGTACGAAGATTGAAAAGAACCAAACCCTTGGACTTGGTGCTTTAAAATCAGTGTGATGTTGTTGTAATAGAATTACTCTAGGAGTAATATCTAGTAAATGTGATTTATACAGTGAAGACCAAACTATTAGATAAGTATAAAACTTAGTTGCAGTTATTTGAAAGAAAAGAAGAAAGTGTTCCAATTTCCAATTTATATTTTCATATTTATTGACATCATCTGAATGTTTCAAAGAAAAACTAATATTTAACAAGTTGCTTTTGAAAACATCTGTTTGGAACGGTTGATTTTCCTGCATTTCATACATTCATTGTTAATGTTACATATTACGGTTTTTGAGAGATGATAGCTTTATTATTATGTTAGAATATCGATGTGGGATCGAAGCATTTGCTTTTGTTACTAATCATGTTAGCAAAAGCCACTAAATGGCAGTGGTACCACCTAGGCTTCGTGTGGCACGAGATCCAGAAGCTCAGCGGTTCTTTTAGTTCTTTGAATTCTCAGCTGTTATCTGCATTGGCCGGTAGATGACAGGAACAGTTCCAAGCTGAGGTCTTGTGTGTAAAATGTCTGTCTCGCCAATTCGTGCACTAGGTTTGTCAACTCTAAGAATAAATTTAGTATATCATGTCTTAACTTTTAAACTCCTTGTGAATCACTAATAGTCAATTTGGTGAACTCGTTAAGAGACCAAATTGCTGTGGTTGGAAAATCATATACCTATAGATGGCAGTGAGATCTAATAGGTCAAGGGCCCTTGTCACTGCTATTTAAGACTACCGTAGACCACGCGTGTGCAGTTCCATCACTTCTTTGAGGAATTGGAATAATCGTTTTACAACATGGTACCTTCCTCTTGAGTCCTCTCAGGCATTGAGAAAGAAAAGAACTTAAATTAAGAATTTTGACAACTGCGGCTACACGCGGAGTGCACATGTAACTGCTACTCCTTTAAAATCAGTGTTGCTATCGATTTTCAAGGACAGAGATAGAGCTTTGCCTTTTCTGAAGTGTGGAGATGGATTTATGACAGTCATTAGTTGTGGGTAGCTCACATTTCCTTTGAGCAACAACTGCACACGCGTTGAGTATACAGACTACATTCGTATCTAGCTTTCACATTGGATGACACAAATGATCCAGCCTCGTCAGGTAGTAGTACAAGCGGCAGCGCCAGTAGTGGAGCAGCTGAGCAGCACACCTACCTACAACTCCCCTTCTGGAGACCGGCCCTCTGATACCCTCGTCTCTCTTCGGCCAGAAACGCCGAAGTCCCCAGCCTCGCGGCGGCAGCCTTATACCTGCGCTCAAGGGCGGACGGCAGTGGGCGTTGGCCCCCTTCTAGCCTGCCATCTGGAGGAAGCTCGTCAAGCCCTCCCAGCGTCCACCACCAGGCAGTAGAGTCTCCTCAGCCGGCCGACTACGTCTAAATACACCAGTACTCAGTACCTATTGACAGGCAGAAGAGACTACAGGCCCACAAGATCACATCCTAGGGGCCGGACTCAGATCTCGACCCGGGTTTCGACTCATTAGGCGTGCTTCAAGGCCTCCGGCCCTCTGTGGCACCCACAAAAGACCTACTAGGCCAACCGAGTACCAGCCGACAGGTAAGACCTGACGAGATGAGTTCTCCCTCGAAATCCCCTAACCCTAACCTTAGCCAAGGCGAAACCTTAATCCCCACCAAGGTTAGCAGCAAGAAGCCTAAGAAGGCCTTGTAAAGCAAAGGAAACCTGTCCCTATCTCACCAGCACCAGCCACTCCTGTGACACTGCCGGATTCACTGTGGTGGAGAAGAGACGGAAAAGAACCTCCGGCCTCCGCCAGCCCTGCAGATCGAAACCGATGTTCTAGCCATCCCGCACAAAAGTCGGGCAAAATCCCGCTTTAGCTTTTGTAAGAATAATTTGTAGAAAATTGAAGATATGTGAATTGGTGTTTCGAGGACGTTGTGCTCGCAGAAAAACACCGCATGTGATTTATGCATAACGTGGCACCACCCCCATTTTCTACGGATCGTACCACAATACTTAAACCAAACATTTAATTGACGATGGATTGGTCGAGGAGGTGCAGTAGGATGGCCTCCCCGTTCACTGGACCTCCATTCTTTGGATTTCTGGCTATGAGGACATTTAAAGACGTTGGAGTGTGCGAAACACATCTAAAATGTGCATACGTTGCACATTTTTGCAAAATGTTCATATCTCAACACGTATTTGTTTCCGAACATATGTTTATAGGAACATCGGACACTTTGTTTTAACATCCTGCATACTTTTTCTATTGCGTATAGCAAAATAGTGTTGTATCCGACCCAAAAGTTCGATGTCGAGATACACCGGAAATATATGATTTGAGGCATCCTGAATCAAAAAAAAAAAAAAAAAAAAAAAAAAAAAAAAAGCATTTTTAGAAAAAGGTGTATGTGTGTGTGTGCCCGTGTCCGTATGTGTCTGCTGTGAACAGCATAACTCAAAAACGAAGAATAGAGTAAAAATCAAAGTTGGTATCTCTTTCAAGGATGCAACACGAAGATTTTGAAGAACATTGCTCCAACCTAAACTACCCTTCACAGGGAACTTTTTTCGAAAACTTTGATTTTCTCTAAAATGGCTCTAATGGTTTTGATTAAAATGCCGTATGTTTAAGATACTTCTATGGTAAATAAAATGTATACTTATAATTTTTGGATATTGTTCAGATTAGCTTACGTGATGACTTGGTCAGTCCCACTCGGCAGTGTGTACGAATGGTTACGAAAGTTGCTGAAGTTGCTGTGTTAATGCAGCGCTGCCAACAGCAGAATGTCCCTAGGAGTTTGTTGCCAATAGTAAGTTTGAATGTTTTTGCGGGAGTCGGCAGTATGCTGTTGACTGTTTTTTTAGTGGGTAGGGCGAAGCCTACAGTCCCCCCTCTGTGCCATCCCAGCGCATGGGGCTCCGTAAATTGATTTTTTCTCCACTCGAAATTTAAAAAAAAATAAATAAATAAAAATAAATAAAAAAGAACGAAAATTAATAAAAATAATATAAATATAATATAATACTATTAAATATAATATATAAATAATATATATATAACATAATAACATTAAATAATAATAAAATAAAATAATATGATAAAAATTAAATAAAAAAGAACGATAAATAATTAAAATAATATAAATATAATAATAATACATATAATATAAATCTAATAACATTAAAAATAATTATATAAAATAAAATAAATAAACAAAGAAAAGATAAATAGTAAACATAATAAAAATATAATAATAATATTAAACATAATAAAAATATAATAATAATATTAAACATAATAAATATAATATATAATATATAAATATATAATAAATATGTAAATATAGACCCCGCGCGACAGCCCACGAAGGGCCAAGGCCTACCGCCCAGCCACTGCGTCCCCCACCTCTGCCCACTACAGGCGTCATTGGTGAGGTGCAGTACTGGAGGGTGGGACGTGGTCAGCGCCCCGAGCCCTCCCGGCCAGTTATGCGGTCTTCTCGACCTGGGGCCGCTACTTCTCCATCAATTGGTCCCCCCGGGACCTAACGAGGCTGAGTGCACCCCGTGCCAGACCTCCCAGAGGGGATAAAATCCCCCTGCTGGTACCGGGGATCGAACCCGGGTCCTCCGCGCCACAGGCAAGCGCGCTGCCAGCTGCGCTACGGAGGCGGCCATATAATAAATATAATAACATTAAATAATAAAATAATAATATAAAATAAAATAAATAAAAAAGAACGATGAATAATAAACATAATAAAAATATAATAAAAAATAATAATATTAAATATAATAAATATAATAGCATTAAATAATAATATAATAAAATAAAAAAATAAATAAACAAAAAAAGATAAAAGATAAAATAAAGATAGATACATAAAGATAAAAGATAAAGGTAAAAGATAAAATAAATAAACAAAAAAGAACGATAAATAATAAACATAACAAAAATATAATAATATTAATATATTATAATATAAATATAATAAATATGATATATAGTATTATATATAAATAATAATATAAATGTAAATGTAATAATAATAATCATCATCATAAGGTTCCTGAGAACCTTCAGCTAGCTTTGGGTGATCAACAATATCACAAGAAAATCATCAAGGCATGCAAAGTTAATGTTTAAATTCAATGTAAACTTCATGGTTTGTTTTTTAGTTTCCTCCTAATAAATAAATAAATTAAAAAAATAATAATATAATAAAATAATATAATAATAAAGAACGAGCCAGCGTATCGTGGACCCAGTAACAAGGCAATAACGATAATGTACACAATAATTCGCACTAGCGATGTATCTGTGTGAGCAAGAGCAAAATAATGTACACAATGAGCAAAATAATAATGTACAGAATCCACAACAATAGTATAAGAGCAAAATAGTGTACACAATGAGCCAAAAAATAATGTACAGAATCCACAACAATAGTATGGAGTTGCGCTAGGCCAGGCATGTCAAACATCACTCCCAGGGTGTGAAGGGAGGTGTCCACTTCATTAAGTCAAGACTTTGCCCTCTGGCAAAACCCCTCGGGTTTCCGATACTTTGTAAAAATACAATAGCAGGCTCTTTTTTCTTTATGTAGAAGACCTTGCCAAACTAATTGTATCTCGTTTACGTTAATGTTTGGGACGTTCGCTAATGACCCTTGGTAATGCCTTTTTGGCATCCCTTCACCTGTGGTACATATTCTTAACCCTTTGCTATTAATGGATTTTGTAACTTTTATATATTCTGTATATCATAAGCGCTATACAGAAAAACTGCTACAAATGCCCCCCATATACATTATCATATTATGTAAGAATATGATAAGGTATATGTCTTGCCCGAAAATCATTTTCTTGTTAAAATTTCGCGATTGTTCAGCAAATCTTTCTGTCAATTACATACAAATACTTAAAAGGGTTTACACTCAAATTCTTAAAGACATAGCTTGTACATAGAATACCCTTCACATATTTACATTACACAAATCAGCACTCAACACACATAGGGTTATATTTTTAATACTACATAGTGATTTAATATTATTTTACATGTTTCTTCTTACATTGATCTTCTGATTCTATATAATTATTTTTATCAAAAGTCTTTTATGGTTATGGATTGTTCTGCTGGTTTCACTTTTAATTTGTTTTTTTTTTCTTTTTTTTTTTCACACGCACATTATCCACTTCACTGTTTTTTTTTTTCGATATATTCACTTTGCTTAATATTAATTACGTTATTCTTACAGTTATTTACAAGTTTACATAGAAACAATTAGGCCCTCATTTTCATGATCCAACCATTCCTTCAACTACTTCTCACCATTTCTTTTCTTACTTTTCGATACTATTTGAGGAATTTCTATACGGTCTTATTAGCTGCTTATGCCATCTCCCAATCGATTTGTTTGTTTTTAAGTCCACTAATTCATAAGTATGCTCTCCGAATTTCTCAGTAATCATTACCGGACCTTTATATAATAGCTCTAATCTATGACTTCTCCCCCTTAACGCATTGGATAATTTATAATCCCTAGCGAGGACTAGATCTCCTACCTGAGGATTCCATTTGTTTTTACGTTTCTTGATTTTTGATTTCCTCTTTTCCGCTTTTTCTTGCAATCTTTCAAAGACGATCTTAGCCCTTTGTTCCTCGGATAATGGCTGACTTCTCTCAATCGTTCTTGGAGTATTTTTAAAAATGGGTTCAGGGTCAATTCCCTGCATTATCTGTATCGGTGCAAAACCAGTTGTAGTATTTACAGTATTATTAATAATTTTCTCTATGATGGGACAATACTTTACCCAGTTTCGATGATTATTATGAGTAAGCACTCGAAAATAAGTCCCTATTTCTCTTAATATCCGCTCTGTCGGATTCCCTGAAGGAAAATAATACGAACAATGATATAGTTTTATCTGGTGGCTACTTAGAGTTTCTTTGAAAATTTTATTCGCTACTTCAAACGCATGTGTGTAACAGTTATATCTTCCAGGCTTTTCCGAGAATACCCCCCTGTTTTCTATTAAAAGTTCCCGTAATTTTCCTTTTTGTTCCTCATTTAGTCTTTCAGCTTGGTTCACCTTAGATTCTATTAAATTTTCTATCTGGACACAGTCATTTCTTTCGTCGTACTCATTTATATTACTATTCTTCAAGTTGAATTTTGGGTTTTCTCGGGGTTTCTTTTCTTCGTCAAAATCACAGAAATAATTACCTCTACTCACAATATTTTGTTCCTCTATTTCATCGTAGTTCCCAACTTTTAATTCTGCTAATTCCATCGCTCCAATATTTATTACCTCGACTAAGAATGTTTCCCCCTCCATTTCTTCCTCTACCTGATCCCGTACAATTATCCTCGAAGTATGGTCTAAAAATGGTACAATTATGGTGTCAGGTCCGGTTTCAAACTTAAAACTTCTATTTTCAAAATCTATGATGGAATTCCAAGCATAAAGACTATCGCAACCGATTATTACGTCAAAAACAAGCCTGGGTACAACCAAAAATAATATTTCAATGCATTTATGTGCGATCTCGACCTTTACCATCACTTGAAATTTTACCCTTTCTTTCCTTTTACCTACTGCTACAGGGCAATATATCCCATAAACTGGCAAAGATAATAATTTTACACCACTACTCACTAAATTTTCAAAAAAATTTTGGGAACACACAGTAGTATTAGCGCCTGTATCAATAATAGCCTGAAATAATTTCCCGTTAATACCAATATTTATTCTTGGCGGATCAATTAAAATTTCATTCTCTGTATTTTCTTTATGTTTTTCGATCAAACATTGCCTTCTCTGTCCCTTATTTTCGAAGTACTTCCCATAATAAGAACATTCATCATTCCCAATCTTCACTGAAGGCGAAGTTGACTGGGTTTGGAGTTTTCCGAAAGCTTACTAATGGCTCCTGTCCCATTCCCATTATATGAAGGTCCCGGGTTTGAATCCTGATGAAAATTTGTTTCTTCCAATCTTTTTACCGCGTTTATAGCGTCTACCCTTTCTTCCGGATTTGGAGAAATTCTGCTATTCCCATTTCTTTCTTCTTGCCTAGGGGAATTCGGTCTGTACCAATTATTATCATGGTGATAATTATTTCTCGAAGGAAATCGATTCCTAGTGTACCTCCCCCTTCTATCTCCGTAATATCTATTTGCCTGTACGTAATTAATTTGAGGGTTTCTTTCCCGTGGATAATTCTCAACCCTTCTTCTATTATCCTGAGGCTCAAAATTATTTCTTCTATCCTGAGGCTCAAAATTATGTCTCCTATCCTGAGGCTCAAAATTATTTTTCCGGTGGTAATTATTGTTTTTAGGGACTGGGCCATGATACCGTTGCCGAGCATCAAAATTCCTGACATCACCTGAACCTGCCCCCTGCCCGAAAATTTTTGTTGGAGATCGGTTATTTCCAAAAGGTCTCTCATTACTTGCCTCGTTTTGGCTCTTATTTCTTTCTAGTGCGATTAACAAGTCAATCATTGCCGCTATTGTTATCGGCTTCGCAATAATCAGATAGTGTTGAATTGTTTCCGGAAAATGTGTGGTTATTAAATTAATTAATTCTATTTCTCCCATCGGAGGGTCAAGCATCTTACATTTTCTAGCTATAGCCATAAAATAATTAACCATGCATTGATCTTTATGCGGGTTATATTTCCCATTACTCAGTTCCAGTCTTATATTTGCCTGCCTGCTAGCTCCCCAATATCTATTTAAGAAAATTTCCTTAAATGTCCGATAATCATTACTTAATCCTACTGATAACTCTAACCAGTTTGAAGCGTTGCCTTTAAAACATTTTCTGACAACCGTCATCTTATATTCCTCGGGAATACCTTTTACAAGAAAATACTCTTGCATGCTATTTATAAAAGCCTTGGGGTCATCAAATTCTTCGTTTTCAAAGGTTGGTGGTGAAATTTCATTCAAAACATGGTTGGGCCATTGCAAATGTGGACTATTGCGTGCATTAACATTAACATTTGTATTACTATTACCTGATGTACCAGCATTTAAATTTAACATCGGAATGTCCGCTGACGCACTATGCATCGCTTCGTCCCGTGCTGCTACCGTAATAGTATTACTACTCACAGAGTCACTAACATTGTCAGACATACATATGTTATTTAATCTTTCTTTCAGTTTGTCATTTACCTCATCTACACTCACAGCTAATCTCCTAGTTTCCCTCTCTGATTGCTCTAATCTTTTCCTACAGATTTCTAATTCCTTGCTATTAATTTCCCTTTCCTTAGCTAATTCAGTAGTTATTTCCTCCCTTAGTTTTCTATTTTCTTTCTCTACATTTTTATTAACTGTTTTAATCTCTTCCCTAACCTGTTCCTGACTTTCCCTCATTTCAATTCGTACATTTTCAATTTCAATTTTAACCTCTTCCTGATTATTTCTAACCTCACTTCTTACATTTTCTATTTCATTTCTAACTTCCTCCTTGAAATTTTCTAAAACCTTCTGTTGTTTCTCAATCTTATTTCCTATTTTGACTAAGTCAGCTGTTAAGTTCTCCCTCGTATTTTCTACCTTTTCTGTTAACCCCGTTAAATCTTTCTGACTCTGATCTACCTTTTCCGTTAAACCCGTTAAATCTTTCTGACTTTTTTCTACCTTTTCCTTAATCTCTTTCTGACTTTCTGTTAAACCCGTTAAATCTTTCTGACTCTGATCTACCTTTTCTGTTAACCCCGTTAAATCTTTCTGACTTTTTTCTACCTTTTCCTTAATCTCTTTCTGACTTTCTGTTAAACCCGTTAAATCTTTCTGACTCTGATCCACCTTTTCCTTAATCTCTTTCTGACTTTCTGTTAACCCCGTCATCATTGACATAAGTGACTTTAATATTTCATTAGTCTCCATGCTTCCCCCTGTTTCTTCTCCCTGATTTTGTATATTCGTATCAGCTACTCTGTCCCTTGCATTATCTACATTACTATATACACCTTCTCCCACTCTCTCATCACCCTCCTGCACTTCCATATTTATATCTAATTGCTCGATCATTTTCCCGTTCCTTAAATACATTGACTATATACTACAACACGTAGATAAAATTCTCACTCAGTACCTTAATCAGCTTGCTGCACTGCTATTCGATGTGGATCCTCTCGTTCCTGCTGTGTCCTGGGTCACCTTCCCTGGAGTTCACGACCTTTGTTGTTCAGCTCCCTGAAGTTCTCCGCATACCTTATTCTGCTTCCCTGAAGGACTCTGAAGTTCTCGCTCAGCATTCCTGAAATTCTCTGAAGTTCACGCTCAGCATTCCTGAAATTCTCTGAAGTTCACGCTCAGCATTCCTGAAGTTCTCTGAAGTTCACGCAGCATTCCTGCAATTCTCTGAAGTTCACGCCACACGTTGGAGCGCCAATTTGAAGCAATTTATTATATCACTCGATTGACTGCTTCGTATTATGGGTGCCTACGGCTGCTCACACATGAGTCTTAATCTCGGGTATCCGTGGTGGTTACAGAGAGCGATATTGTAGTTTTGTAAGAACCTTTATTTGTTTTATTTTTACACGTTTAAGCTTTGCTGAACAATTTTAAATAGAATAAAATATGCAGTTTAACGTAACGCTGGAACGAACTTTCACCGTGTTGCTTACATGTATCTCTCCCTCGTAACGATGCCTGTCTCCTTCTGTCCCTCAGTCATTTATCCTTTTTAGCTTCCCAAACATCCATAATGGCCCTCACTTCATTAAGTCAAGACTTTGCCCTCTGGCAAAACCCCTCGGGTTTCCGATACTTTGTAAAAATACAATAGCAGGCTCTTTTTTCTTTATGTAGAAGACCTTGCCAAACTAATTGTATCTCGTTTACGTTAATGTTTGGGACGTTCGCTAATGACCCTTGGTAATGCCTTTTTGGCATCCCTTCACCTGTGGTACATATTCTTAACCCTTTGCTATTAATGGATTTTGTAACTTTTATATATTCTGTATATCATAAGCGCTATACAGAAAAACTGCTACATATTTGTGCGAGTTTTGCAAAACTTTTCTCAAATGGAAAATCGCTATTCAACTTTTTATATCTTGGCCGTGTAAAGAAAAAGAAATTTCAAATCTTTAAAAGATTTGACTGTCGGTCAAAGCCCACCACTGTATTCCCCATGTTCCCCTTGTACATACAAGAAAATGAGCAATAAGATAATTTCTAAAACTGTTCATCTCGATTGACATGAATAAGATGAAGGAATACGAGTTTGTAGGAATAGTTACTAGTTAGTACAAGGGTAGAGAAAGTAATGAGAGTGAAACACTTCAGATTTTTGACATATTTTATTTGCCTGATTATGGAATTTCAGACTAGAGTAAAAGTAGATTCGGAAATAATGGATTTGGAAAGCTAGAATGAAAAAGAATTTCGTAAAATGGAAGGGAACAAATTTCCTTAAGACTCAAATACTTCAAATAAATACCCCAAGGGCGACTTACAAGTTTTAAGTACTTTATGTCCTGGATTTAAGTAAGCTTCAGTAGGCAATGATTACCTATTTATACGAACAAACTTACCTTTGGTATTTTTAAACACACAAGCCGTGTGTGAGATTCCCTTGTGGTCTGCCGGGAAAGTACGATTTGGCTGGGGAATTTAATGTCATACTGGCAAGTTGGCCATGGTAGCTTAGTGGTTAAAGCAGCCGCTTGATAAGGGGAAGATCCGTGGTTTTCCGGCTATGGGAATGGACTTTTAAGTCCTGAGTCCACCTCTTAAACATTGCTCACACGGCTTGTGTGTTTGGAAACACCAGCAGCAAGCTTGTTGGCATAAATAAATAATAATAAAGTAATGATATTTGTTTGTCTTTTAGGACTTATCACCATTGCTAACATGTATGCATGTTAGAGGTCTGCACGGACTCGGGCCGAGCCCTCGGGCCTAGACTCGGCCCGGCCCGCGGGCCGGGTTCGGGCCTAATTTCAAAAATGTTTGTCGGGCTCGGGCCGGGCCCGGGCTTGAAAATTAAGAGATACAAAATGATGTATTACATATTTTTCCGAGAATAGCACAATTTTATTATCACAGCGTTCCTTTACTAGGAATTCTCTACGATTATTCTGCTGAAAGGCTTCAAATAATAGTAATAATAATAACAATAACAACAACAATAATAATGTCATCATAAATTTAAATAATCGGGCCGGGCCGGGCTCGGACCCTGGCACTATAACCTCTTCTCGGGCTCGGGCCGGGCTCGGGCTTGGCTGAGTTCGGGCCGAACCTAAGAATGTCGGCCCCTGCAGGCCTCTAATACGTCTTCAGTGCAAAACGAACGCAAAGCAATAGAGATAACTACTGCACAAGGCAACTAGAATAACTACTGCAATTCCGTCGATTATTCAACCGTTAGCAAACGAAATTGATTTCACTGTAGCTAAGAGGAGGGGCAGGGAGTCGCTCAGCTGCCGTGACCACTCGTGCTAACCGCAACCGTTACTTTCATACTACAGTCATCTCTAACGTCACCACCACCATCACCGTCAGTTACCAAGCTATCCTCAGCATCGCCCCTACAATCGCTGTCTATACAAACCATCATGTAACCATCATCGTCATTACCGTCAATGACCTACTACAGTGAGATCCAAATACATGTGAACCGCTACATGGTGGATACGCGGAAACACGTCACCAGCAGCTGATATACACAAGGTCACCAGCATTACCCGTTTTTCCCTGCTCTGCTTACAATCAGAATTGAGTTGACGCGATATTCTGCGGCTGCTTTATTATTTAATCCTGTACTTGGTCACAAAGTGTATTATGGCTCAGCATTTGTTTTCTACTGCACAACGTGTAGATATTTATGATTGGTATATGTTAACTCAGTCAGCTCGCCAGGTGTATGGTGTACCATTAGTGGAGAAAGAGCTATAGGCCCCCCTTTTTTTTTATTTATTTATTTATTTTTTTTTTGAGTCAACAGTTGACGCCCGTACGTACGTGAATACAATTTCACGCCCGTTTTCTTAGATATTAACCGACAGAGAACGTGATTTTGTCTTTTTTTCAACAAGACTCTGCAGCCAATCTTTCGATGAGAACCATTGAAAGTGTGTTTCACGAAAGAATTTTTAGTAGAAATTTGTGGCCCCCTCGGTCCCCCGATCTAACCCCCTGCGATTTCTATCTCTGGGGTAACTTGAAGCATAAAGCGTGCAAGACAAGCCTACACACCCTGGAAAAGTCCGCCTCGGTAGCGTGATGGTTAGCGTGCCTGCCTCACGTTCAAGAGCTCGCGAGTTCGAATCTCGCTTAGGGTAAGTTATCCGGGTAAGGTTTTTCCCGAGGTTTTCCCTTATCCTGAGAAGACGAATGTCAGGTAACTTAAAGCTCCATGGGCATCGGGCTCATTTGAGCACCATTTCACCCGTTTCATTCATTCACCGTCCGATATGACATTACGTTGGAGGATGTTAATTAAAAAAAAAAAAAAAAAAAAAAAGCACACCTTGGATGAATTAAAATAAAATATCCGTCAGGAAATTGCCAGCATTTCTCAACGTGAACTACGGCGAGTGAAGGATAATTTCCTATAGAGGTGCCAAAAATGTATGGACAACGACGGTGGCTAGTTTGAGCATCTCCTTTCATAAAGTTGGTAGGTAAAGCCTTAAAAAGTAATTTTAAAAACGCTGTATGGTTTTATTCGCGCTATTGTATGACAGCGGTGGTCGGCGACGAGTGCCGAGGACCCGCACAGACAAAACACAGCGCAGCCGGTTCACAGTCTTTTTGGATCACCCGTTAGTTGACAGCCTTAAACCTAAACCTTTGCTTATCAACATCATCACCATCATCATTGTAAATGTTACTACACCAACCCTCACCAATGGTCAACGTAACCTTCATCTTCATCATCATCATCATCGCCATCGTCGTCGTCGCCACCGCCACTGCCACCAGAAATAGTCCTGGCCAATGAACAACGCAACGCTCTGTACCATCGCCAGCACAACCGCCACCATTGACTACGAGGTTTTACCTTATTCTTAGGAGACAAATTTTTGGTAAGTTTGAGCTCTATAGAACTCGGGTTTATTTGAGCACCATTCCACTAATTTCATTAATTCATCTTCCTATATGACACCACGTCGGAGGACGTTGATATAAAAAATTTACCACCACCAGCTCCGCCACCACCACCACCGCCGCCACCATAGGCCCTTATCGTTAAGATCACTACTAGCACCGACACTACTAGCACTAATACCACTATTATTTGCAGTACACAATTTAAAATATTCGTTATATCATTTAGTAGTTAGTCTCAGAGAGAAAGTAACTGACAACACTGTATGACACTATCGTTTTATAATAGCATTAATCAGGCGGCGCCGTGGCCGAACGTTAGGCCATTCGCCTATCACCAAGGCGGCCTAGGTTCGATCTCAGGGACCCGCATAATACCGGAACGAGTTAATATAGTGCACTAAGCTTCTTTATACAGACACAGAATCTGCTGAAAAATTCAAAATATTCAGGAATATACTTTGGGTTTTGAAAAATTTATAGTATTAGTTCCTTAAATAAAAAACGTACTTCACTTACATTTGGTTGAGTCAGCAATTCTGTAAGTGCATGACATATTTAGTTGCAAGTCTGTCATAGTGTCAGTACCTATACCCAACAACAGATTTAAGCAAGTGACTTGGATGACAGAAGACTTCTCATGGGAGCTGACACTTCCTCAATCCAAGTCTTCACAGGAGGGTTCCACCAAACAATATGATGAGCGATCTGGTTATTTCCATTTCGTTATAACGTCTTGTTGTTCATAAAAACTCATTATGGGTTCCTAAAACATATGTTTTCCCTTCATTTGCCTAATTGTGTTTACACAGATGGGGAACGGTTGGTTCTCTTTGTTGACAAGTTTAGAGAAGCCATTCACACTGCCGCATCACACTTTCTCTGATCAAGGCATTGGTATTCGTGCGTGTAAAGCTATAAATCTGTATATGGGACAGTTATAAAGTATTCTTGGCGTTGACCATCTCGGACAACAAAACCAATACGAGAAAAGTATGCTGTGAAATAGTCACCTTTGCAAGGAGATTAAAAATTTTTTTCTAGGAAATTTGATTTCTTTCTCTGCTATTTGTCACTAAATAAAAAGATCTGATAATTTGCACTCACATGACTTTCTCTACTCTTGTACTAAGTATTATTACCAACTCCTATTCCTCTATGTTCTTCATATTAGTCGAGATAAACATTTGCTTATTTTAATAGATGGTAGATTTCGGACTTGTAGGCCGTGGTCCAGTCGATGAATTTTCTGACGTTCCACCCAAGACTACATAGGGCATCTTCAGAGAATGACTTATAGCTGGTTGACAACTAGAGGGTGATTGATGGAGCGCCTCTCATCAATTGGTGGTCCGTACGCCAATCAGTATTATGTGGCTGTGCCACACCAACAGAACCAATCATGTGGCAGATCCCACAGCCACATAATAGTGATTGGCTTACGGACAACCAATAGGAGATGCGAGGCGGTTGTCAACCAGATATGAGTCATTCTCTGAAGATGCCTAACTCAGTCTTGGGCGAAACGTTAGAAAATTCATCGACTGGACCTCGGCCTACAAGCCCGAAATCTACCATCTATTGGATTAACGCCGGCCGTGAAAGCCTCAGCATATTAGCTTATTTCCTTGTAGGTAGGCTTTGAGTGATACCTACATCTTTTAATGCTGGTCGCTATATGAATGCTTTGAAATTCCGTTCTCTTTCCACAGCCAAGAGATAATACTTTTCTCAAATGGAACGTCGTTATTAAGTTTTTAAGTATTGCAAAAGTCGTACAAATAACTAGGAGTATCTCCGAAATGTTTCACTTCACAAAATAAGACATTAAGACATAAATTTGTGTTTTAATGAGATCTACATTTATTGTACAGTAAGATTTGGTCTATCTCTTATGATTTAGCAGTTATGCAAAAGTAATCAAGGGTAAACAGGACCATATAGACTACAACCAGAAAATTAATAAATAATACATTTCATTTGTCATAAAATATCTTAAATATATTGCATTTAAATCAAAATCGTTAGAGTCGTTCTTGAGAAAATCAAAATTTTCGAAACTTTTTCCATGTATAAATGATAGTTTAGGATGGAAGAATTTTCTTCAAAATCTTCGTGTCGCATCGTTGAAGGATATTAAACATATGTAACCGCCTGATCGTTTTGGAGTTATGATTTTCAGAAACACACACACACACACACACACACACACACACACACACACACACACACACACACACACACACACGCACACACACAGGGTCCATTTTCTAAAATTTCGTTTTTGGGTTTAGGGGGCCTCAAAACATACTTCCCGGTGAAATTTCCACATCGATATTTTGGGTTGAATACATTACTTCCCCTAGTTACTACACGTAATAGAGAAACTAATAAAACAGTTTAGAAAAACATTCGTGTGTTTAGTTGTGTGTGCGTACGTGTGCGTGCACGAGCGCGTATGTGTCTGCATAGTGTCACTGAAAGTGAAAAGTAGAGTACTTACTCTTCTTATTTTCCAATTTACCCTTCTCGTATATCGGACTTACACCCCACAGGACTTAGAAGTGAGTAAATGTAGTCAGACGCCTGTCGAGGAGCAAAGGAACTGCGGATCCAAGAGAACATCCAGAATGGGTGATCAGCCCAAAGCTGAAGTGAGAGTGAAGAAGTAGACATGAAATGTCGATGAAATGAATGAAAGGAAACGTGATTATGCGCGACTTCGCTTGGCTCTTTTTGTCAGACTGATATCCTCACCATTCCAATAGACTCATCCGAATATACACTCGATCCAACAGCGAGAATGAAGTAGAACAGCTAGCTGAGAAGTGTCGAATCTGTGAACCTACCTTCCTCTATTACCTTAAAGTACAATTTGACATCTACGTATTGAAGCTATTGGGGTAATAGTTGGGGCAAGAGGAACCATATTTAACAGCTTTTTCGCTAATTTTTGCAAAAAGGTTCATTTCAGGTATGGGTTTATGTTCAATATTGCATTATCTGCCCTCAAACCTTTAATGAAAATCTTGCAAAACCATTCACGACGGTCCGAATCGCCATTCCTCATTGAATTTTGTTTAAGTATTTAAAAACACATGCGCACCGACTCCCTTGCACATAAAATCACGCCATTTACATTAGCAGTATTGCAATGTAATATTCACAGTATCGGTGGAAAATGTTTAAAACAAGCGGTGGACCCGCCGACTGTGAGATATGGTGCGTGATTCGGTTTTTTACAGCAAGGAACATTTCAGCAGCATTCATCGACAGATCAATTAACGGTAGGTATGGTCCCAATGTGATGGGTGAGAGCTTTCAAGGCCGGACGGGACCATTTCCATAGTAAACCGTGATCAGGCCAAGCCGGCCATCAGTGATCACAGAAGATTTGGTCAATACCGTGGGTGAAAAGATTCGTGAAGATCAGAGATTTACAATTTGCCGTGATTATCCATGATAATGTACACATAGATGCGAAGATTATAATACTGTGGATACCTCTGAACATGACATATTCAAACGCATTAAATGTAAAGACCTGATAGTAGAAGGGCACTCCAAGCTGGAAGAAACAGCAATTTCGGATATTTTGAGGAATCCATCAGACCTTAAAATTCTGTACAAAATGACATGCTGCAAGCAAAACTGCTATCTCAGTGGTCCGAAAAACACCTCGACTACCCAGATGCAATGAAATAGAAGACCAACAATCTAGCCGAAGATCGGCAAGACTCTCAAGAGCACCAGAGCCACATCTTGACCAAACGAGACCAAGCAATGCACATTCGATTACTAACCCGAGCATACGACAACAATTTTGGACATTATAAGGAACACAAATGAGTCGAGCGAAGGAGATTCAGACTACCTAAGAACCCAAATGAATCCTAGACGAAATATAGGAGGAGAATTGAAGACCAGACATGATCGACTACAAGAGCCCGGATAAAATAATTCCAGGATCAGAATTGTTAAATCTTTACTTTGAATCATTTTACAGTAATTAAAGTGTTTAAATTACAGTGTTTAAATCTATATTTTAGTTGTTAAGCTTTCTCTGTAAAATTGTTATAAGATCTGTTACTGTATTTTGCAACAAACAAATAAAAAGCACATACATTATTATTATTATTATTATTATTATTATTATTATTATTATTATTATTATTATTATTATTATTATTATTATTATTATTATTATTATTATTATTATTATTATTATTATTATTATTATTATTATTATTATTATTATTATTATTATTATTATTATTATTATTATTATTATTATTATTATTATTATTATTATTATTATTATTATTATTATTATTATTATTATTATTATTATTATTATTATTATTATTATTATTATTATTATTATTATTATTATTATTATTATTATTATTATTATTATTATTATTATTATTATTATTATTATTATTATTATTATTATTATTATTATTATTATTATTATTATTATTATTATTATTATTATTATTATTATTATTATTATTATTATTATTATTATTATTATTATTATTATTATTATTATTATTATTATTATTATTATTATTATTATTATTATTATTATTATTATTATTATTATTATTATTATTATTATTAGTGATTATCCATTGGTTATCCAACGACTGTTATCCTGGCAGGCGGAGACTTCTATGACATTTGCATACAAAATCTTGTAGAACGTTATGACAAATGTTTAAACAAGTATGACACATGTGTGGAAAAATAGAGAAAGATGTAGGAATTAAATAAAACAACGGTTTTGCTACTATCTATGATGGTTTAATGTGTTTAAAACTTTACGAATTGCCTTGTATATTCAGGTTTACTTCCTTGGTTTATCTGTGTAAAATATATACTTTTCCGTTGGAGTATAGGTATAATATCAACATTGCTCTTCAAGACCTTATTACAATCCCTTTTTTTATTTCAGTTTTGAGATTTTTCTTTCAAATCACTAATTGTCATTTGTTGCGCTTTGTCTAAATGGCAGTCCTTTAGGAAAGCGGAAAGCCTTGTTTCTGAATAATAACTCTTAAAGTTATATCTGTATGTATATTTTCAAATCGAAATACTTATTTCAATTTTTCTGACAGATTTACAACACAAACACATACATACACAGAGATGTACAGTAGTATAACATAAACACCAGCTCTTCTTTATGGAATACATAAGATGACATAATAATACATACTTTAACATAAGATGTTTTATTGCTTTGCTTCTTCTTCATGATATACTATTATGGTTGCAAAATCAGCATAATAGTGCATTAAAATATACTCTCTAAAAGTATTAAAATAAATCTCTTGCGGCTTTCACTTAAGTGGTATCTGTATTACGATTGTTTGTTTGTAGTGTTTAACGCCCGCTTTTACTACTACGGCACCGCAGGCGGTGACACTGATGATACATGGAATGAAGATGGAGCACCGGTGGAATGAGATGGCGGGGGAAACCGGAGTACCCGGGGAAAACCCGCCCTGACGCCGCTTCGTCCACCACGAATACCACATGCGGGTCCCTGGGATCGAACCCAGGCCGCCTAGGTGGTAGGCGAGCGGGCTAAGCACTCGGCCACGGCGCCGCCACTGTATTACGAGAAGGATGTTCGAGGTCACATGATGTGATGGGGCAAACCGTAAATACTTGATATGCAACTCATGTCCTTTACTCTTCTCAGGTGAAGTATTTCCCTTAGCAGATCCTTGATTGCACACAATTTGGCATATCCATGATTTTTATATATGTAGAACTGTGACGGGACAGGACCCACTGTCGTATTGTACACAACACGCGGTACTCTGGAGCACAGTTAACTTGAAGTCACCTGTCTCTCTTTCATCGGTGTCCAATTTTTGCTGCCTTGTTATCATTTATTATATGTATATCACCTGGAGGTACTCAGATTTTGGGGCTACAATTTAAATTTTCGTGATCTTATTTGGACTATTTCATACATAGAGCTTATATTATCATATACGAATTATATTACCTGGTCTTTTTTTTTTCTGTTTTCTAAAAAATAATTACTACGTTACTCTTGTTTAGTCAGAGTCGCCAATCATATACCATAAATCGCTGGAAATAAAAAGGTGTTACACATTACAATCAATTAACACTCCGTTTCAATTTGATAGGTGTGCTTCTAACAATTGCTTTAATGATTAGTGTATTTTTTCAGAAGAAAACTGATCTATTAATGTTTAAAATAAAGAGAGACTTATTTGAAATTATAAACTGGGTTTCTACTATAATACCAAGAGACGATTGAAATACATGTAGGTAATAGTTGGATTTCGTTTTCCTCCGTTGGCAACGCTAAGTTGGTTCAACTTCTCTAATCATAATGAATTTATTTTAGATTATTTTTTATAGAATTTAACATTTTCTGGTAAAATCTTTGCAACAAAGTGTTTAAATTAATATTTTATTTGTGCAATAGCGAGATAAGTATCGCTGGCCTTCCTAGATAAATTCTCTCGCTTCGGTAGAGAATCTGTCGGTTAGGTCAGATGATATTACTTGTGATAATTCTGCAGCCTTCATTTACCTCATAATGTTAAAGTGGTGACCTTGAAAAGTAAGTCCTTATTTTAGAGAAATGAAGTATGATAGTGGTTGCTCTCCTCGTATTGACGGCTGACTTGTTAATTGCAGCCCTCTACAACTGTAACAAATTATATTAGCGCGATGCTATCTCTACGCTGGAGCCTGAGGGTCGTCCTCAACAGTTTCATTTCCGATAGTCCTTGTCCCTTCTCGGCCTACATTTTACCCAAGGCAAACTTCCATCCTTATGCTTTTCTATCAAAACATTCTGCAAACAACTATACGGAGGTATGTACAACTTCGATGACGCTGGTTTTACTCTATACTAGCTGATATACCCGGCGTTATAAGTAAAACGTCGGTCTGGGTGGCTCAGTTGGTTAGACACTGGCCTACTGATCCCAAGGTCACCGGTTCAAATCCTGCCCAGACCAATGGTTTTTAGGTGTGCTTAAAACGAGAGCTCCATGTCAGTAGATTTTCAGGCACGTAAAAGAACTCCTACGGGAGGAAATTCCGGCACACCGGCGACGCTGATGTGGTCCTAGTAGTTGACAGCATCGTTAAACAACAAATAATTTTATGAGTAAAATGGGAATCGAAGAATAGAGTAGACTTCAGCGACAGTCAGACCTTTTAAGAGTTGGTCACTGTGGGATGGCTTTGACATTCCATACCCCTTGTATGGCTAGGATATAAGATGAAATGACTTCTCTTTGACAAAAGCGTATTTGAAAATTCAAACCACTAATAAGGAATATATCTAAAATAGTAAACTTTACAAAAGATTATTTCACATGAATTGTGTGTTTTAACGAGGTGTACCTACACTTTTATGTAAGACGATTTTATTTCATGGTTTATCGGTTATGCAAAAGTCATCCAAAATGAAGAGAACTTCTGGGTACATTTCCACAACATTTAACAGATACATTTCACTTGTTATGAAAATACTTTAAACATATATTTTAATAAAATCGTTAGAGCTATTTTTGAGAATGATATTCTTTAAATGTTCCATGTAAAGGGAGTCTGTGCTGAGGGAATTCTCTTGAAAATATTCGTGTCGTATCCTTCGAAAGGCCTTATCTTAAATATCAAGTTTGGTATTTGACGAAATTTTCTTTTTGAGTTACGCTGTTCCCTCTGTCTCCCTCTCTCCCCCTCCCCCCTCTCTCTCTCTCTCTGTATGGTTTGTAAGAGAGATTTTTTAGTTCTTCAGCAGATCTCAAAATACGCATTAATTGTGAAATCTGGATATCAAATATGGAGAAAATATTGCACTCCGAACAAATATTCGTAGTTAACAATGAAGAGGTGGAATAAACAACAAGGTGTTCCTAGCATTTGTGTTCTAGGTTAACAACCTCGGCAGTTCATTAAACGTGTGTCGAATGCCAATTTATATTGTGGGCGCATTCACAGTGCTGACCGCATTTCGCAGAATTCTCAATGCTTTCGTTAATATTAATGAGTTTAAGGGGGTGTAACGCCTCGCCCGAGGGGACTGGGAATTGCACGAGTCTCCATTCACCCAGTGCACGCCACCTCAACTGCAATTGTATAATATGAACAACATAGATGTAATAAACGTCAGCAAAACATAACTCTTTGTTAATTTTTATTCTGCGTATTTAACATAACAAAAATTGTATCCCATCCAAAAATACACCAGAAATCCACTTTTTTTGAGGTACCTGATAAAAAAGGGCATTTTTAGAAAAATATCCGTGTATAGCTGAACTGCGTAACTCAAAAACTTAAAAATCTGATGTGTTGCACACACACGACTTTCTCTCCTCCTGCACTAACTATTCTTACAATCAGTTATTCCTCTATGTTCTTCGTGTTAGTTGAGATAAACATTTGCAGAAATTATCTTATTGCTTATTTTGTTCTAGGTGCAAGGGAATACAGTAGGTTTTGAGCGATAGTCACATCTTTTAAAGCTTTCAGATTCCGTTCCCTTTGCACGGTTAACATATAAAAAAATAAATAACGATGTTACATTTGACAAGTATGTTCTCCAAAACTCACACAAGTAACAAGGCATATCTCCGAAATGATCCACTCTTAAAAAGGAGAGAGATAAATTGTGTATTTTAGTAAGATTTACATTTTTGTAGAGTAAGATTTGGTGTATCTGCGGTTAGTAGAGCACCTGCCTGCTGTTCAAGGGGTCCCGGGTTCGAATCCCGGCCGGGGTGGGAATATTTGTCCAGCCATGATTATTCCTCATCCTGCGCTGAGTCTGGAAGCTTAATGACGGCGCCGTGGCTGAGTGATTAGACCGCTCGCCTACCACCTAGGCGGGACCCGCATGTGGTATTCGTGGTGGACGAAGCGAGGTCAGGGTGGGGTTTCTCCGGGTTCTCCGGTTTCCCCCGCCATTCATTCCACTAATAGCTCCGTTGTTACCCTTCCAATCATCCACTTCATCTACATTTCATATCATCCTCTTCCTCACCATCATATCTGGTGCTTGGCAAACCACCTGCTTCCAGGTGTTCACTCTCTCTGGTCCAGAGGTCCCTCTGCTCCCCGACAGGCGTCTAACCCTAGGCTGGCTTGTAAGTTCTAGGGGGTGTAAGTCCTGCATAAGGGGAGGGTAATCAGGGAAAGAAAAAGTACTTCTTACGGTTTACTAGTTATGCAAAATTTATCCAGATTAAATACTACTACAGGAGCTATAGACAGAAAATTCAAGATATACATTTCATTTGCCATAAAAATATCTCACACGTATGGTGTTTAATCAAAATTTTCTAAAAAAAATTCCATGTGAAGGGTAGTTTAGGGTAGAGCAATTTTCTTCAAAATCTTCATGTCGCATTCTTGAAAGACCTTAAACAAGTACCAACTTTGGTTTTTAACCGACTTTTCGTTTTTGATTTATGCTGTCCACAGACTGACAGACAGAAAACACACACACACACAGACACACACACACACACACACACACACACACACACACACACACATACACACACGGACCTTTCTCTAAAAATGTTTCTTATTATTATTTTTTTATTCAGGGGGCCTCAAAACATACATTTAGGATGAAATCTGGAATCGAATTTTTGGGTGGAATACATTACTCCCTCTACTATACGTAGTAGAGATAGTGAAAATGGAGAATGTTATTTAGAACTCTGACTATTTTGAATCAATACGTTTACATGACAAATAAAATGTATTTGGAATGGGTTTGCTACCACTTAAAGATTATGATTCTGAAGTCCCAACCAAAAAGATAAAAGACTTTCTGGGCAAAATACCAAGTTGGATCGAAAATAATCCTGGATAATTACACACTAAAACAGGTTTCAAGTTTCAAATACTTAAAATGTGAAATAAGTAAAAAAAAATTAAAGAGATGTACATTTAAAAGTGACAAAATATCAATGTGGGGAGCAATTCACACAAGCCTGCAAAATAAAACATGAAAAGATACAAGAATTAAGTTCTAAAAAACAATGCCAGTTTTACTGTATGAATGTGAAACATGGGTAACTATAAGAAGATCCTGTATAATATTAAGGATGCAGAAGATTATACCAAATAAATAATATAACAACCGAGCTTGTAAATTCTATAAACGTAGAACCATAACGCCACAGGAGAAGGTGCCTTTCACATGTTGAACTAATGAATATACAGAGGCTTCCAAAGTTATTCAATTATAAACCTGCAGATTTAGACAGGCCCCAAAAGATATGCAAAGACGTATTATGAAAGCGAAACGGACTGACCTCTGAACCATTGGGCGAAGAAGAAGAAAAAGAAGAAGAAAACGAAGAAGAAAAAGAAAAAGAAAAAGAAGAAGAAAAAATGTAGCCCTGAAGTCCCGTTCATTCGGAAGAAATTTTGCACAATCTTCCACAACCGATGAACCAAGAGAGATATTGTATATAACACCACTGCACAGAAAATTTAGATTTCTTTAAAACATGTAATTTATTTCAAATAATTCTTTTGTGTCTTGAAAAATTTCTGATATATTTCCTATTACTGGTTTAAAATGTTTGAAACTTTTCACTTTTTTGAAGTTTTGTCGCTAAGCATTAGTTCCTTGCGATGTCATGGGAAGAGTATGGATTTTAAAGCCCAACATGTTATAGCGCGGCATTTTAAAACATTTGCAATTAAACCATTTCAGCAAACATTTATATCGATTAGCGTGGAGGAAATACAGAAAGAGGACCCTTTAACAATGTATTGAAGAAAATATATTAAATATAAACGATAGTGGGTAGCTAAAGTCATGTGAAAGTAATACCTCAGGCAATTTTTTCACGATATATAGAGGCGTGTTTTCTCAAATAAATATTAATAGCAGCACCAACCCATTTTATATAGAAATACACTGCGTATTGTTTGCAACCAGGAAAACATCCAATTTTTCTTGGTTTACTCCGTGGCCCACCAAGGTTTTTTATTATATTCTCTACTACGTAGAGTAAAGTAGAGGAAGTATTATATATTCCACCCAAAGATTCTATGTCGACATTTCACCGGAAATATATGTTTCGAGGCCCCCTCACTACAAAAAAAGCATTCTTAGAAAAATGTCCGTGTGTGTGTGTGTGTGTGTGTGTGTGTGTGTGTGTGTGTGTGTGTGTGTGTGTGTGTGTGTGTGTGTGTGTGTGTGTCAGTCAGTCGGTCAATCTGTGGACAGCATAACTAAAAAACGAAAAGTCGGTTAAAAACCAAAGTTGGTATTTAAGTTTAATGTCTTTCAAGGATACGACACGAAGATTTTGAAGAAAATTCTCCCACCTTAAACTACGTTTTACATGGAAGATTTTTCAAAAGTTTTTATTTACTTGAAAATGACTAACAATTTTTATTAAAATACCAAATGTTTGAGGTATTTTTATGGCAAATGAAATGCATATTTTGTATGCTCATATAGTCCTGTTTACTCGGGATGACTTTGCATAACTGGTAAACCATAAGGGATAGACCAAATCTTGCTAAAACAATTTACGTTTAAATATATATTTTTTTGTAGAGTGAACCATTTCGGAGATGTTCCTTGTCATTGTGTCAGTTTTGGAGAAGTTATAGATCTATCAAATGGAACATCATTATTCATTTTTTATGTTAACCGTGCAAAGGGAACGTAATTTGAACTCTATTCCTATATTCTCCTTGTACCTAAAATAAGATAAACAATAAGATAAGTTCTGGAAATGTTTATCTCAACTAACATGACGAAGATACAGGAATACGAATTTGTAAGAATGGTTAGTAGAAGAGTAGAGAAAGTCATGTGAGTGCAACACATCAGATTTTTTTTCTCTCCTTTTTTCCCCTTTCTCCTCGTTGTGCATGTCTCTCTGTCTCTGCCTGTGAAGATTTTGTAGTTTTCCAAATTGCAAGCTTTCACCTTTAAACTTATATTACATTCAACATAAATGCATACTAGTTCTTTTATCATCACTACCATCATCATCATCATCATCATCATCATCATCATCATCATCATCCGCAATCAGGTTTGAAAAAAACTTTAAACCAAATTAAGGAGGCTGATAAGGGGAAAAATAGATTATGACGCTTGTATTCCTTATTTAAGAGACATACGCCAAGTACCAAATTTCAAATTGGGAAGTGATTCCTTGATTCCTTGTACATTCTACATAATCATTTGTATACTGGTCGAAGTTAAATAAATAAATAAATGATTTCTAAAATGGTTAGATCTTATATTTGCAAATATTGTAGTGATTTTTACAGTATTACGCCTTATTTACCAAATATCATTGCACTAAAAATGCTGCCTATACTATACCTTTCTTATTTATATTTAAAATTGTCTTTTTCTGTAGGTTTATTAACAGGCACTGTTTTATGACAATTGTAATATTCCACTGCTAGATTTTCTCTCTAAAATGACGAATGGAATTTAAAGTGCTAAAGGTATTGAAATTTATTCAGAGCATTGAGGGAACCCTCCGAGCAAGAACAGCAACCAGCCATGGCAAATTAATCAAGTGGAATATAACACAGGACTCGCGGCGCGAAGGAGAAACAGTGTAGCAACTTGTTGTACATGGTAACCACAGACTGCAGCCATCCTCCAAGGGAATACCAGTTGCAGACTCTGTGATGTGCAGCAGGGAACAGCCCAGTACATACGTAAACTTGCGAGGCACTGGAGAGAAGATTTCACATCTTTGGTGATTCAACTTTGAAGAGCTCAGAAGATGCTATTATGGTTTTTTAATGCGGTGTTTAAATAACCTATTTGTTGAGCGTGTTACCAAACCATTTTATTGACTTGAACAAAGAAAAACAAAGAATAGCGACATAGAAAATAAAACTAAGATCTTAAACAAAGAACATCAACTGCACTCGAAAGTTCCTGAGATTCTCCACTAGGAACCGCCACACACTCCCTCCGCAGTGTGAACTTTGGTTTGGTTCAGTGGGTTTAAGGGCGCTCAACTTCTAGGTCATCAGTGTCTTAAAAAGATTCATGGCAATACCCAGATATAAATTTCACTCAAAAATAAAAATACTAGCAACAAGAAAAATATCACAAAAAGTTAAAAAAAAAAAAAAATAAATAAATAAATAAAAAAAAAATAAAAAAAAAATAAAAAGAACTGTGGCAATAGCCAGATATGAAACAAGGTGATAAATATGTCAAAAACCATAAACAGATAACTAAAATTTTAAATCCTCTAATTGATACTGCACTCCACTAAAAACTTCAAAACTCTTATCAACCGCTGTTTGGTCATCCGCTAAGACCTCTGCAAGTCTGGCAGGCAGCTGCAGAGAGTCCCGAAGGTGCGCTAGAGAGCAACACTAGCAGCACGTGGCTAACTGACAAAAGGTTGTCACACAGCGGGGCAGGGTCCCTTTTAAATAGGTAACCATGCGAAAAATTGCAGTGCCCTATTTTAATCGAGCCAAACTAACTTCCTCGTGGCGAGATATGCGGCAGGAAGTTACCAGAGGCACCAGAGGCAGTTCGAGTCGAGTGGGGAAGCTATTCCCCCACCCGAGTGTCTTTACCGCAGTACCTAGCCGTTATACGGCTTAACTTGCGCGATAGTATGATGTTTTTTTTTTTTCCTACTTAACTAATTGTATTTCTGGGGTGACTCTGTTTATTTGTACAGTGGTGGAGTTGGTCCGGTACCGCCGAAGCAAACCGGATGATTGTGGGTAATGTTAAAGTCGGGTCGTTGGCTTAGGCAGGTCAAGTGTAATGGCGTTGCCCTGACACTGACCTGCGGTGTTGAGGACACAGAGTAGCTGAGGACATCTACCGTCAGTGATTATAACCAAATAGTTGTTGTTAACGCCACCAGATGCGTTTTTGTTCTTGCTTTGTTTTTGTGAAAAATAAAGTGAGTTTAAGTATGGAGACCTAGCTGTTTGTGTACGTTATTTATACTACGACATACTGGTGCCGAAACTTAATTACTGTTCGAATCACGGATCACTACATCACGAAACGAAACATCTTGAAGATTTCAAGCAGAAAATACTAAGTTAAAGTGGCAGTGAAGTGCAGATTACTTGAAATAAGACACGGAACCTCACAACGCCACACGACGACACCATTTCAACACAACGGATAAGTACAATAATCTATTAGAACATTAAAGAAAGTCACATGATGTCATTAATGGCGTTTCTCAATGAAGAGGTAGAGGGATCGCTAACAACTGAGAAGATCAGAGGAGAAACCACCACGTCCGCTCCATCCTTCTATACTCCGACAGCGGCCACTCTTCAAATTTCTGCAAAAAGGGAAAAATCAAAACCGAGATGGAAGAAAACCATAAATCCATTCTGCGTCTTTTGTGAAAATAAAGGCCACTGGGCCCAAGAATGTAAAGAAATAACCAACCTGGAAGACAGAATACAAAAGCTCAGACTTTCCACGCGATGTTTTCTTTGCCTTAACAGAGGACACACTGTCCACCAGTGCAACAAGAAAGGAAAAGTTTCTTGCTCAAATTGCAAGCAACTTCATCACATATCCGTCTGTAACGCCAATAACACGCCACCCACTACTGTCAGCAAAATTCAAGTGGCAACATCACATTTATCATTTCTCCAAACTGCTCGTGTGTGGATCAAAGGGCCCACGGGAATTTCTAAACTCACACGATGTATCCTGGATGCTGGAAGTCAATCCAGCTTCATTGCACAGGTTCTAGTAGACACTCTCAAACTAAACGTAACTGACAAGCGAGACCTATCGGTGAAATCATTTGAAGCAACGTCCACTGGTTCCCAACTACGACGGCTTGTTCAGTTTGACATTATCGGAGTTTCAACAAGGAAAACCGTCACTCTCACGGCCTTTGAAAGTGACAACACTTATTCATCTCATCCAAGTGTCACCCAGGACTTCAGTAATCTAACGCTTGCTGATCCGGGAACTAACAACGAAGAACTTCCTATTGAGATATTAATAGGTGCTGACCATTACTGGAAGATAGTAAAAATGGAACAGCCAATGCCAATAACGCCTTCACTTGTACTGCTTCCTACAGTCTTCGGCTGGGTTCTGACAGGTAACCGGTCCGGAGCTTCAGTTAATCACGTTACGACCTACCACATCTCAACCACTGACTGCGAAATATCCGATGAATCCATGAGACAGTTCTGGGATCTGGAAACAATTGGTATTCGAGAGACACATGGCAGACAAATGTCCGGGAAAGATGCAACTATCCTACATGAATTCCACAAAACATACTGTATGCAAGACGGTAGAAGAGTTGTATCACTTCCACGTAAAAAGGGCGTAATTTTGTCAAATAACCTGCCAATAGCTGAGAGAAGATTCCAGACTCTTGAGCACCGAATGCAACACGATTCGGTTTTCAAGGCAATGTACCACGCAGACATGTTGGACTACATCGTAAAGGAACAAGTCGAAATAACTCCAACGAACGAGACTCCCGGAAACGTCTTCTATCTACCACATCACGCAGTCAAGAAGCAAAAGAAAGATGGCACTAAATGGAGGATCGTGTTCGATGCCTCTTCTCATGAGCGAGGCCAACCGGCGTTGAACGACGCACTAGAAATGGGACCTAATCTCCTACCCGAAATCGTAGCGACGTTACTCAGATTCAGAGTTTATCCAACTGCCCTTGTCTGCGATGGTAGTCAAGCATTCTTACAGCTAACTCTACATGAGAACGATAGGGATCTAACAAGATTTCTATGGTACCGAGTGGAACCTCATGTTGATGGAATTACGCAGGCGAGCACGGACATTGTACCGTATCGCTTCAGACGATTGCCGTTTGGACTTACCAGTAGCCCGTTCCTCCTTTCGGCAACCTTGCGAGAACTTGCAGCCATGTATCATGAGAAGTACCCAACTGCAGCACAACTTCTAGACAGCTGTACCTTTATGGACGATTTTGCAGCCAGCGTAGATAATGATAACTTAGCAGTTACCGTTTATTATGAACTTATAGCTCTACTTCGACACATTAAACTCCCATTGTCGAAATGGTTTACGAATTCCCTACCACTCAGAGAAATATGGAGAGCAGAAGGTCAAGAGGTGAAATCAGAAACACGGGTTCTCGGTGTTAACTGGAATGCACAGTCGGACTTACTCTTTGCCACTCCAGAGGACATTACTCACGAACTAATAGACAAACCAGCAACTAAACGCCTGCTTCTACGTGTTACAGCCAGATTTTATGACCCACTTGGTTTGTTTTCACCAGTACTGATCATCGGCAAGATTCTCTTTCAGGACACCTGGTGTAAGGGATTAAAATGGGATAGTATCTTACCAGTTGATCTTGGCCAGAGATGGCAAGCCTGGAATTCAAATCTGTCGTACTTGTCTTCTATTCAGGTTCCAAGATGGATTGGTGTATCCACATTAAGCGATAATCTGTCTGTCCATGTGTTTTATGATGCTTCAGAAAGAGCATATGGCGCTGTACTATACGTTCGGTCAACCACTGACAACACTTGCAATGTCAAACTTGTCTTCAGCAAAAATAGGTTATCACCTGTGAAGAGAGTAACACTTCCCAGACTGGAATTACTTGCAGCCTTGGTTGGATCACGTCTTCTTCGCTACTTCTGCAAGGAAACTGGAATTGATTCCTCTTGTGCCACCTTATGGAGCGACTCGGCCGTCACTTTGGGCTGGATTCGCAACAATCCAAATCGATGGAAAACCTTCGTTTGCAACCGTGTGACCGAAATTCATACGTATACTTTGTTTAGGCAATGGAGACACTGTCCCGGCATCGAGAATCCTGCAGACTACCTCTCAAGAGGACTACAAGCAAAAGAGCTGTCTTTGAAGGATTCATGGTGGAAGGGGCCTTCTTGGCTTGTCCAACATCCTAACTCGTGGCCTCGTGATATTTCTGTGCCGGACACGGCTCTACCAGGAGAAAAGAAGATCTCTCAAGTCCTTGTTGTTACAGCCCCAGAAACACTGTTCAGAGCGTCACGCTACAGTTCATACTGGAAAATATTACATGTCACCGCGTGGATTCTTCGCTTTGTAAGATGCATAAAAGAGAAAAGAAAGGGATGTGTCAACTATTTATCTGCAGAAGAAATAGAGACAGCAAGGATGTATTGGATACGTCAGGTGCAACGGGAATGCTTCGGTATTGAACTAGCATCCTTGAAGAAAAGTAAACCACTGCCGAAATCTTCCAAGATTTTTCGATTTAATCCCTTCCTGCGTGATGATATTATTCGCCTTGGGGGACGTCTACAATTCGCAGATCTGACAAATGATGAAAGACATCCAGTGCTTTTAGACGGATCACATGCATTCACATACCTTCTTATCAGACAGACTCACATCAGGCTTCATCACATGGGTGTCCGTGTAATACTAGAAGAGCTTTGCTCGGAATTTTGGATTTTGCGAGCTCGACAGGTGATCAAAAAGGTCTTGCATGAATGTCTACCATGCAAAATATCCCACAAGAAGAGGTGTGAAGAGATCGAAGCCCCATTGCCATTGGATCGTGTTCGTTCTACTCGACCATTTGCCGTGACTGGCATCGACTTTGCCGGCCCACTCTATATCAAATCGGGGAACGAGATGAAGAAAGCTTACATCGTTCTGTTTACATGTGCAACGGTACGAGCTATACACTTAGAAATGGCTACGGACCTATCTACCGACAAATTTTTAATGGCATTCCAGCGATTTGTGGGACGCCGAGGAGTACCACGAATCATATACTCTGACAACGCTCAAACTTTTCAAGCAGCAAATAGAGAGCTTCAACTGTCAAAAGTTCTCACCGATCCGAAGACGCATGAATATCTAGCGCATCACAACGTGACCTGGAAGTTCATAGCTCCACGGGCGGCTTGGTGGGGAGGATGGTGGGAAAGGATGATCGGTTCCACCAAACGCTGTCACAGAAAGGTACTTGGTCGATCACAGGTCGATGAAGAGGGACTCAACACTGTTCTGATCAGCATCGAAGCCACCCTAAATTCACGTCCCATTGTACAAGACGGGAGCAACCTTGAAGCTCTTATACCTTCCCATTTCCTCAACGGAGAGAAACTCACGACCATTCCGAACGGACCTGAGCCTGACGGAAGAAAAGATCTTACGAAGGAATTCCGAAAGAAGATGAAAATCTCCGAAGACTTCTGGCGAAGGTGGAAAAAGGAATACCTCCTGCAACTGCGGAGTTACCACGAGGTTAAGTGTCCAGCCGGCAAACATCCGAAACTGCGAGTTGGAGGCGTCGCCCTCCTGCAAGAAGACGTCCTGCCCAGACACATGTGGAAGAGAGCCCGAGTCGACGAAGTACTACAAGGGAGAGATGGCCGAGTGAGGACAGCCATCCTGCGTCTACCCGATGGTACGAGGATCAGTCGACCGGTACAACTGGTGATTCCACTGGAAATCGACCAGGGTGGGGAGGATGTTGAGGACACAGAGTAGCTGAGGACATCTACCGTCAGTGATTATAACCAAATAGTTGTTGTTAACGCCACCACATGCGTTTTTGTTCTTGCTTTGTTTTTGTGAAAAATAAAGAGAGTTTAAGTATGGAGACCTAGCTGTTTGTGTACGTTATTTATACTACGATATGCGATTTGGGGGGAAGTCGGGTCGTACTGAAGGACCGGGTAGAGGACCGAGTAGAGGTCTGAGGAGTGTCAGTCGATTCAAAATCTGATTAAGTGAGTCCTGTAGTGATAATGTGTGTCCTTGTAGAATTTCTTCTAATGTCTTATGGACCTTGTGAATGCGTGAGTCGTTGATGTAAGTGACCACTTTCTCCAGCTGCTTGTTGAAGTGGTCACGGAGGCTATTGTTGTCTTGATGAACTGTGGCAGGTAGCGTTGTTTGCAGATTATGGGTGACATCCTTAACGTCCTCGAGAGCACGAGTCAGGGCTGTCTCCCATGCTGCAACCCGGTCGGGGAGAGTCTGGAGTGTGTCTTGTATCTTCTGTAGTGCGGCGGTGTTGTGGAGTACAGCGGTGTGTAGTTGGTTGTCTGCAGCGTCGTGTTGGTCGGCGGTTTGGCGGTTGGTCTTGATATGTTGATGTGTGACGGTGAAGGTCTGCGAGGCGGAGAGTGGTTGTTGCGTAGGCAACTTGTGAACTGCAGGCGTCTGACGGCGTGGGTTCCTGGGACACGCCGCCTGGCCCGTGAAGTGGCCAGTGCAGTTGCACGTGGCACAATACACTGGGCGACGTGTCAGGTCGTGGCTGGTGCAGGAAGTGGTGAAGGTGCCGGCGCCACAGTAGTGGCAGCGTGGGGAGTCGGCGCAGGTATCGGCGGTGTGACCATACTGGCAGCAGCGTCGGCAGGGAATAGGGCGTACACCACGACTAGCCTCGACTGGGAGCACCTGCCCGAGGGCAGGAAGCCCGTCCTTCAAAGCAGCGCGGTAATCTGCCCCATCCCAAAACTCCAGGCGCACCAGCGGCGACGGTCCTCTGGCTGTGATGATGCGCGTCGCTTTCATGAGAGAAGGCCAGCGACGTCGGGCTGCGCTGAGGAGGAGAGAGTCCGGAAGCTGCCGATGTACTCCGCGCACAACTGCGCTGTAGCTCTGCAGCCTCGTGAGGTTAGGATGACTCTCTCTGGACGTTCGATATTCAACCTCTGGCTGTGTCGACTGTGTGCGGTGGGTGGTTGATGTCGGCGTGGTGTCGCAGGCTGAGATACCTTGGTCAGGCGGCGTAGATGGAGATGGAGTTGGCGAGGAGGCTGTCTGTGAGGCAGGGACGGCGCTGGCGTTTTCAGTCTCCCCAGAAGGTTCTTCGGAGGCTCCTTGGACTGCTGCGGCGGCTCGCTTCTTCTTTCTTCCTGCCATGTTGTCTCTGCGGCGGCTGTGGCTGGACTCCTCCCACCCATGATGGTTTGGTCTACAGGGCTTTAATATTTCTGGGAATGTTAGTGGGATCAGGGGTATTTATAGGGGCGAGATGGATGGATGGTAGGGATTGGTCCGTGAGCGAGTAGTGCCCGGCTGCTGATTGGCTGTTTAGTCAATCAGGTGACGCGCTAATCCCCACCTGGGTTCTGGCCGTCAGTTACTCACTGAGAGGTGATTTGTGTTAGGCATTTTACTCTGTTTGAAGTACAGATTGTAATTTTCGCCTTTCCCATCTTTTAAAATTAGACCGTTGGACTTATGTCCTTCGGCAATTTTTTAGATGGTAGTCGGCGCGGCTCTCTCTGGTCATATTGTCCCAGAGTGTTCACCAGTGGGTTAGAGTGGTTCTGGAATTTATTGTACATTGTTCGAGCGCGGGTTTTAATCACGTCGACAATGTACGGGATGCCGGAATGTTCGTGAAGGATGTGGGCAGGAAATATCCAACCAGTATCGTAGATCATCCTTAATGCCCGATTCTGCAACGTCTGGAGTCTGATGAAGGTGGACTTTGCCACCACTCCCCAGATCTCACATCCGTACAGGATCAGAGGCGGGATAATGGCACGATACAGCTGGAGCTTCAGGCGAATGGCCATGGTTTTGGAGCTGAGGATGGGATACAACTGCCAGAGGGCTGCGTGACCTTGTAGTACTTTGCCCCTGACGTGATGCCTATACGTTAGCTGCCGGTCCAACGTGACCCCGAGATACTTCGCCGTAGTGACCCAAGGGATCCGACGGCGCCGAAGCACGAGGTCCTGCGGGAGCCGGTTTGCCAGCGTGTTGGCCAGGAGAATCGCAGAGCTTTTCTCCGGGTTAATAGACATGCTCCAGTTCTCACACCATCTACTGATGGCACAGAGGTGGGCTTGTACTTGACGGTAGCTGTAGCGCGGGTTCTTGTTAGTTGCGAAGATCATAAGATCGTCCGCATACTGACAGATGTGGGTGTTGGGGTGCGTTGGGAGATCGGCCATGTAAGCATTAAAGAGTGCGGTGACAGTACACTGCCCTCGGGAGCTCCTGCGCCAATGGGCCTTTCTCGGGAAAATGAACCCTCCACTTTCACTCGGAAGCTACGTTCCTGTAGGAAACTAGCCACCAAGTAAATGTATGGAGCGGGGATTTCGTGCTGTATGAGTTTGTAGATAAGTCCTTTGTGCCAGGTGGTAGAGAACGCCTTTTCCACGTCAAGCAACACTGCCACCGTTTTGGCCCTATCCTGGTAAGCCAGGGAGGCCTTTTCGGCTACTCGCAGTAGTTGCTCGGTTGAGGAATGGTCAGAACGAAAACCAAACTGATATTCCGGTAGGAGGCCTTTTCCCTCTAAAAGAGGTCTAAGACGGGTCAGGAACAGATTCTCGAAAACTTTCGAGATAACTGGTAGGAGGCTGATGGAACGGTAGCTAGAAGGAAAGATCGGATTCTTGCCCGGCTTCAACACGCATACCACACGCGCCCTTTTCCAGACTTCCGGAAAATGGCGCATGCTTAGGCACGCGTTGTAGATCCGAGTCAAGTGCATCACGGGTCTAAAGGGAAGGTGATGGAGCATTTCCGCTGTTACACGGTCCTGCCCAGGGGCTTTTGTAGGTTTTAGGTTTTGGATGGTGTTAGTTACCTCGCGAGGGGTGACTATCGGGATGTGGAAATCGTCGTGGCCCGCAGGTCCGACTTCTAAGAAGTCTTCTACTGCTTGTTTCACGAGGTCAGTATGATCGTTGTTCTGAGGGTCGACTCTAGGCTGGAATTGAGTTTCCAGATAGTCTGCTAGCGCCTCTGCTTTTTTCCTCGGTTCAAAGACAAGTCTTCCCCGAGGGCTATGCACAGGGTGCTGGTGTACAGTCTTATCTTTCCTCAAGCCTCGGACGATGCGTCATGGTTTCCTCTCCTGGAGGTTTACATGACGCAACGTGTTTTCCCAAGCTGCTTGTCCATGTTTTCTTAGGAGTCGTCTCACCAGGGATTTGAACCTCTGGTGTATTACTCCTATCCTAGGGTGACGGAAACTCTGCCATAGCCTTCTAACAGCCTTTTTCGCTTGAATGAGGCGTTTCAGTGGGACAGGGATAGCTGTGGGGTTTGGTGCGTCGGTAGGAATGCATGCACCGCATTTAGGATAGAGGTTGAGAACCCCGTGGCTGCCTCCTCGAGAGCCTCTATCGAGTCTATTCGAGGACGTGCTTCCACGGAGTTTTGGAGGGCTAGGACGGCTGCATCCCAGTCGACTTCCTCAACCCAATCAGGCACTCCCAGCGCAGTTAGATTAACGTCTGAGTCGACCACAACAGGCTTGTGATCGGAATCCAGAGCGTTAATCACTGAGAGATCCAGGTGAAATGTGATGTTCTTGGTGACAATGAAGTCTATGACATCCGCGGCGCCGCGTGCCGGGTAGAATGTTGGACCTCTCGGCCCGTGTTCATGTAGGGCGGGGTTCCCGCTAATGAGACGGTACAGTCCCCGACCCTTCACGTTCTGGGTGCGGCTGTGCCAGCTTGGGTGTTTGGCGTTGAAGTCGCCTGCAATGCAAACCCTGTGGTGTAGGCTTAGGAGTGCCGTGATGTCCGCTTCATAGAAGCGCCTATTCGGAGGATCATATACCGCTACAAGTACCACGTCGCCACCGCCTAAGGATAGCCTTATGGCGGTTGCCTCTAGATGTTGTAGCGGAGGAATGGTAACAGGAATGTGTGTGAGATGGTTCTTTATGAAAATTGCAGTACCACCGCCCTGTCGGCCGACCCGATCAGACCGATGGGCGACATAACTTGGCAGACTGAACTGTACACCGGCGTGCAAGTGTGTTTCGCAGACCATAAGAGTATGAATCCCATGGCTGTCTACAAACTCCAACAGGCCTGGTCTCTGCTCTCTAACTCCGTTTGCGTTCCAGAACGCAGCTCTAAATGAACGCACATTTCTATGCGCCATTCAGGAGCTTATGGAGTTAGCGTAGAGTTCCTTGGCCGTTTGAAGCACTACGAGGTGCTTCTTCAAAGCCGATAGTTCGGGGTTGAGGATTTGTTCCCTCCAGCGCCGTAGAATGGGGAGGGAACGTTGTACTAGGTCCGCAAACAAAGTTGCAGGTTCAATAAACTCCGCCATGTCCTGTGACTCAAAGGCGTCTCCCAAGACTTGTGACTGAGTGCTTTTTCGTGGTGTTGTGTTGGTCCTATTTATTGAGCCAGTCTGTGATGACGGGCCAGCGCTGATTGGCTGCGCTGCTGCTGTTGCCTGGTTGGCTGTAGCAGCTGTTGCCTGATTGGCTGGTGCACTCAGTGGTGCATCCTGAGCTGGGGCTGTTGGTGGGGGAAGTTGGGCAACACTTTTGTTACCTGTCTCCACCATGGCTGTTTCTGGCTCTGCACTTACAGTCATATGAGCCTTTCTCCCCTTCCTCCTCTTTTCAGGAGGACGTTTGTCCTTTGGGGCAACACTGGGGGGTGGCACTGGATGTTCTGTGCCCACCTTTGGGGTGACGCTTGGGACTGGCGTTGTCTTTTGACTGACAACCTGGTTTTGTGGGGTTGCCTCTGCAGTCTCGGCCTGTACTAGAGCACTTTCGTGCCCCGACATTGCCTGTGCAAAGGACACCCCCTGTCGGATCTCTGGTACTTTGCCCTGTCTTCCTTGTATAATTGCAAGTCGCTTCGGGCAACCGCGATAGATGCCTATGTGGCTTCTGTCGCAGTTTGCGCACTTTTTATTTTCTACTGGTGTCGGGCAATCCTTCACCAGGTGTTCTCCTGCACACCGAAGGCACTTGAGTTGCCTCTCACAACCATGGCTCGAGTGGTGAAAGCGCAAGCAATTGTAGCATTGGCCTGGCCCCTCCCTGCTGTGGTAGGGCTCAACGGTGACCTTCGTATTGTACAAGTGAGTCACCTGCTCGATCTTTGGGGTTCCCGCCCCTTGCTTTTCAACTACCACTAAAAATAGTGGCAGGGGTACCTTGGTGGGTTTCCCCTCCTTTTACTTTGTGGTGGTTAGTTGCACCACGGACCTCGGTTTGATTCCGTGTTCGTCCTGTAGGCCGTCACGGATATCCTGGGGGTCTGTCTCTGAATCAAGACCCCTGACCACTCTGCGAACCACGTGGGGACGCTGAAGCGAGTAAGTGTGGAACTTAATTCCACTCTCTTTCAGTGCCCCTTTCGCGGCCGTGTGGTCGTCAGAGGTGGTGGTTCTGATGACAACCCGCCCTGGAAATTGGCCTTTAACTGCCGTCTAATTAATTACTTAATTATGTAGTTTTGGCGTGCTAGCTTTATTTTTTCTTTTTTGGTGGGGCAGAGATCCATCAGTTTGGGTGGTACATTTTCTCATTTTGTTGATGCTTGTTTCTTTTTTCCCAGGTCACACATCTTGCTGCCGTCGCTACCCAAGAAGGCTGATTTTGCTGTTTGCTTAGTTCTTTTTCTTTTTATTGCTGCTTCAGGCTCTTGTTAGTTTTTATTTATTGTTTAATGTCATTTGTTTGGTAAATTGATGGTTTTTTTATGTTTATTTCTTATATGTTTGATAAATATTGTAGGAGGTCTTGTAGTTGCTGTTGTTGGTCTTCTTGTTGTTTGTCGTAGATGTGGATAAGAGTGAGTAATGGCGGATTTTTTTCATTTTGATTTGGTCGAATGGTTTTCATTTTTTGGGCTGTATTGGTCAATCGTCGTCTGTATGGTCTGGTATGGGCGTTATCTATGTATTTGAGCATGAGTTTTGCTATCTGTTGATCAATAGGCATGGTTCCTGTATAATTGTAGATGTTGCTGTTTTTAAAATTGGGTAGAAGTTTGTATGCGATGCGTAGACATTTCCTTTCAAAAGATTGTATTTTCTTCATTGTATCAGGTGTGATGAGAGGCATGGTGGCTACTGCGGCGTATGTTAAGTTTGGACGAATGAGGGCGATGTAGAGGTGACGAAGTATTTTTGAAGAGAGGCCTCTTTTATTGAGTTTGGCGAGATATGCTATTGTTCCAAGTATGGGTCTGGTTTTTTTTAAAACTTCATGGTAGTGTGGTGTTATTGTAAGGGAGCGATGAATTTTGATGCCTAGATATTTAATGCTTTTTTGGCACATTATGTCTTCGTTGTTAAATTTTATAGTTACGTTTTTGTGTTTCTCTTTTATTTTTTTCTGAAAGGTTATTGCTTGGGTTTTCTGTACGTTGATTGTTATTCTCCATTTTCTCGTCCACTTTAGGAATACTTTTAGTTGTTGTTGGAGTCTGTTTTTTGCCGCTAATATTTGTGTGTGAGTGCTCCAGTAAGCTGTGTCGTCTGCATATTGGGCAAGTTGAATTGAAGGGTATATTGGCTGTGGGGTATCGGAGGTGTATAGGATATACAATAGTCCTGATATGACACTTCCTTGTGGTGTTCCAGCTTTCATATAGATTTGGTTTGATATTTCTCCATTTATTTTTATTCTAGCTGTTCGGTCTGTCAGAAAACTTGCTATCCATCTTGTTAACCGTTGTGGAATGTTCATTGTCGTTAATTTGTACAGTAAACCGTTTATCCAGCATCTGTCAAACGCCGACTGGATATCTAGAAAAGTGGCGACGGTAGTGAATCCTCGGTTATAGGCATCCTGTAGTTGTGACATCACTCTTACAAGTTGATCTTGAATCGTAATGTCACTCCTATAACCGGCTTGTGTTGATGGTATCAGATTGTTGGTGTTACATATTTGTGTTATGCGGTTTACTATAATTTTTTCGAGAATTTTGGAGAAAGTTGAGGTTAATGATATAGGTCTGTAATTTTTGGCATCTGTTTTATCTTTTCCAGGTTTTTCAAGTAGTAGAAAATTTGCTTTTTTCCATTCAATGGGGTGGTATCCATGTTTTATGATCATGTTGTAGATGTTAGCAAGATGTTCTATTGTAGCAGATGGGAGTTTGCGGAGCATCATATATGTAACATTATCTGGTCCTGGGGCGGTGTTTTTGTTCTTGGGTATTGCATTTATTATGTCCTGTTCACTAATTGGTTTTTCTGCATCATTTGTGGCGTCTAAATCTGTAGTGGGGAATTGTGGAGTATATAGTTCTTGCTGTTGTTGTACATGTTTATTTATTCGTTGGTAATGTGTTTTTTCAAATTTCGGGTCTTGAGGTGTTTGAAATACGTTGTCATAATGTTGTCGAAATATCTCAAGTTTCTCTTTGGTGTCGTGGATTGTTTGTCCATTGTGTTTGATGGGGTAGTTTGGGGATACTTTATTTTTTGTACTTTTGATAAGTCTCCAGAATTTTGTTGGGTCTCTTGTATGATTTTGTGTGATTTTGTCTAACATGTTGTTCCATTTGTCGTAGTTATGTTCTTCTATTGCTTTTTTGACGTCTTCTTGTAACTTGTTGAGTATACGTTTATCTTGCGGGTGGTGTGTTTTGATATACTGTCGGTGTGCTTTTCTTTTCTTCTTAATTAATAATATTATATTCGGTGGAAGAGGTCTACTGTAGGGGTTTATTTTGATGGTTTTAAGTGGAATTGCTGCGATGCGGGCTTGAGTGACGATGTCTGTTATGGAGGTTGCATATTGTTCTATCTCGTGCCAAGTTGTAGGTGGTTGTGGAATAAGGTTATTTGAAAGTTGTTCTGCTGTATTTTTGTATTTTTCCCAGTCGGCGTTTGCAAAGTCATTTACTGTGATTGTTCTATTGTTTTCTGTGTTCCATGGATTTGTTCTAATTGTTACTATTATTGGTATATGATCTGTATCTGGTGGAGCGTCGGTTATTGTGTCTTCTGTTTGTGGGTATGTGAGTTTTGAAGTCAGTATCTTATCAGGGGAGCTTGGCTGTTGATTACCTGTTCCTAGTCTAGTAGGTCCTGGTACTAGAACTAGTTTTAAATTTGTGTTGTCTAGCAGTTTCTTTAGTTGTCGACCATTTGTATTTGTAAATTCATCTAACAGCTCTGTATTGTTGGCGTTTAGGTCTGCTGCAATAATGAGGCGAGGGAAATTGTCGTTGAGGAATTTGAAAATGTCCGTTGGGAACGTTGATTGTGGCGGGACGTATAGCGTTGCTATGTGAAGTTTCTGTCGTTGGATTTGAATTTCGACCAATAGGAGTTCTTGTTGTTGAAATACAGGAGGCGTGTCTATTATAGGATTTAGTTCTCTTTTGACCATTATCATTACTCCTCCTCCGTTTCCTTGTGTTCTGTCTTTGCGAAATATTTGTAGAGGTTGAAAATTGAAGTTTCTGTTTTTATTTAATTTTGTCTCATTTACTGTGATGATGTCTGCTTCATGTTCAGATATTAGGTTGTAGAGTTGCTGTCTTTTAATGCTAATTCCGTTAATGTTGATGTGTAGCAGTTTGATGTTGTGTCGAATGTGGGTTGTTACCGTTGTAGTTGCCATTATTTAGTTTTTTCCTCTTGTTTTGCTTTTTTCTTTCTTTGTTGGTTGCTTTTATGTTTGTTGTCGTATGCTGTGCATGAAGATGGCTAACTGATTGCCAACTTTAGTGGTGTTTACTGCCATTTTTAAGGTTTTTTGGGCAGTTTGGGTGATATTATGCAACAGTCTAGTACGTTGGTGTGGAGGTGTGGCATCGTATAGTGGAGGTATCAATGTGGACAGTATCTGTTGTGTTAGATTTTGTGCTATTTCTTGTATGAATGTCGTTATTGTAGTTTGGATCGTGCAAATTTGGTTCTGCAATGTCTTGATTTGCTCTTCTGCTTGTGTGATGATGTTTTTGACTGTTCCTAGTGTCTCTTTGGATGTCATCTCTTTCTTGTTGGGCGGAATTTGGGGAAATTTGATTTCTGGCCATTGAGTTGTTACTTTAGGTGGTTCAGGGGTTGCTGGAATATTATGGGGGAATATATATGTTTCTGAAATTTGAGTTGCTGTGGTGGGAGGAGTTCTTGGGTACATTGGGCACTTGACTTGCCCTGTGTAGTGTCCGGTTTTTCTGCATGTTGCACAGAATGCCCCATTATGTTTACTCGCATGCATGCATCTTCTTGTATCTGCTTGGGATTTTCAGGGCATTGTTCTCGTTGGTGCCCATATTGTTGGCACTGTTTGCAAGGTATATGCCGTTCAGAGTGCCTGGAGGGCTCTGCCTTGAAGATTTGTCTCTGTATTATGGCGCCTTGTGCTAGTATTGTTTGTATTGTTGCGACGCTGTTGGTGAAAATTCTTACTAGTGGTGTTGGTTTATCTCTGCTTATGATACGTGTCATTCTTGTTACATCAGGGTAATTTTCTTGTATGTCTTGCAGTAGGATTTCATCAGTGATCCCAAATGGAATTCCTTTCAATACTGCTGTCAGAGTTTTCTTGGGGCTGTTTTCTTCAATAATTTGTTGTGACTGTGGTTCTTGCAATATGCTGATTTTCCAAAATTATTTGGTGGAATTCCTTGTTGGAAAGTTACTGCAGCCTGTTGTGTTTTAAACATTAAGGCAAATGTGTTCCTTGGAGTATAAATCTTTAGTGCTCTAAAGAGATGGTCGGAGTTTCGTTGGTGTTTTGTCATTAGTGATTTAACCAGCCATACACTTTGTGCTTCTGGGTGGCAGTTTGATATGTAAAGAGTGTAACAACCATGTGGAATAGCAGTTCCTTCATAACCTTTATGTGGTTCGGAAACGGATCAGACACAATCGGAGGGATTCTGGCCTCTTTTTGAGAGGCCTGGTTTGGGGCGAGCGCTGCAGGTGCAGATGATGGTGAAGGAGGAGTCCCTTCCGGTTTCAAACCGGAAGATCTCCTCCTACGGCTCTGCACTACAACGAAGCCGTCGTCATCCGGCAGTGTAGGTGCTGGGACAGGGGTCACAGGTACTGGTGGCGGTGTGACAGGGACTGCTGTCCCTTGGTTCACAAGGCCAATAGCCTTTTTGGCCTTCGGCCTGTTCTTGGCCCTGAGGAGCGTCTTGGCTTTCGTCTTGACGATATTCACACTTGGACCAAGGGAGGGGTTCCGGGAGGTGGTAGATGCGGTACCTATCGCGTCAGGTCTTAACTTGGCGTTGGTACTCGGCTCGTCATTTGTCTTTGCAGGTGCCATCCGGCATCCCACAGAGGGCCGAACGCCTTGCGGCGCGCCTATGGGGGCGAACCCCGGGTCCAGGCTAGAGTGTGGTCCCTTGGCTACAACCTTGTGGGCCTGCGGTCTCGTGTGTTCGTCTGTCGGTACCGAGTCAGCTCTGGTGTCTCCCATGTCTAGGTGATGGTTTGAAATAGCTCGGCGAGCTATTTCTAGTAGAGAGGCAAGTAGAGGGCTAATGCCCACTTCCTCCTCCGTGCCTGAGCCCCTCCGGGAAAGTTGGCTTTCTGATGAAATCTTCTGGTGTACCCTAAAACTTGCTTACCAAGTCTCTTATAGGGTACACCTGTGCTGTAGCCTGGCTTGGTTCTGATACGCTCCACCACCGTTGCGGCAGTCTCGTCGCTCCCTGGCAAAGCTGTTGTCGCTCGATCCACCAATCCCAAGGAGAACGTGGACTCACGTCTTAACACGAGCTTCGACCAATGCCGAATGTTGGCAGCCCATCCGGGTCATCCTTCCTTTAAATGTGTCCTGCGTCCCGACCTTGCTCACCACTGTCTGCGCAACACAACTATATCGCGCCCAAGCGGTACTCGGTTCCGCGAACTACTTGATAAACACGACCTCCGCATGCCTGCTGTAGAGCGATTTTCTCCTGGACGCTCTGCCCCTTGGCAACACCAGCGCGCGCAATTCGACCTGAAGCTCTTAGGCCATGCTAAGATATCCACCCCGAAATCGGTGTATCGCCAACTGTTCACCGAACTTCTGGGCCGCCACCGGGCTTTCACCCCGGTGTTTACCGATGGGTCCCAGGTGGGTGGAACTACGGGATGTAGTTTCGTGTGTAACGGCGAGGCGCACCAGTACCGACTTTCGTTTACACTGCCGAGCTGTTTGCTATACTTTATTGTTTACTTTTTGTCTCTAACTCAGCTCCCGGCAATTTTATCATTTGTTCAGACTCTCTGAATGCCATTCAGTCCTTGGAACAGTTTATCGGCAGCTCAGCATTCGTTTTAAAAATACAGGCTCTCATTTCGCAGTTACTCTTACGCGGATACCAGTCGCTTTTTACCTGGACCCCAGGCCATGTAGGTATTCCCGGCAATGAGGAAGCGGATGCGGCCGCTAAAGCTGCATGCCGTTTGCCGGATGTTGCCATACACAGTCTGCCTTATGTTGATGTGCAGCGGCATTTCTGTCGACATCTTTTATCGGTCTGGCAGCAGTCATGGGAGGAATCAGGCAGTCACCTAATTTACGACGGCGCACATACAAACGGCTCGGTAAATTGCATAAAGCTCTGCAGTAAACATGGAAGTGCTATTTGGAAAACCGAATGTATATTGTTCGGTTCCATAAACATAAGCACATCCAACACCGTTGGTGTTCTTTGATCCATCGGTGTAAATATATCGACGGTCAGAGTAGCCTGACAAAAATTCTAAGAAACACGCGCGGATACTTGAAATAGGCATCGTGGACTTCTGGTGTATGGTCATCCCAAGATCTACATGGGGCGTACCAGATAGCCAAGGGGGGTAAAGTCTCTCGCCCTTGGCGAACATCACAGTCAGTTCCACTCCAAGCTTCACTAGGAGCTCTTGGAAACGGAACCCCCCAGGGTTTGGATTAAGGGTGCTATTTCTATATCGTTCTCTTAGCGTGATGGTGAAAAAAGAAGCGAACGTTGGGTGCTTAGGCATACATCTGAGCGCAAAACCATAATTTGCCAAGAGAATCTCACGCCGATATTGCAGAGGAGGTTCTGCGGACTCGGCGTAAAGGCTCACCACTGGGCTTGTTGGAAAAGCTCCTGTTGCAATGCGGATGCCCCTATTATGGACCACGTCTAATCTTCTCAGCACAGATGGTCGTGCTGACGAATAAACAATACACCCATAGTCTAGCTTGGATCGGACCAATGCGCGATATATTCGCAACAAAATTGTTCGATCCGTCCCCACGATTTGCCATTCAGTACTCGCATAATATTTAGGGAACGGTCACATCTCGCTCTTAGCTGTGCAATATGCGACGACCAACTAAGCTTCCTGTCCAAGATCAAACCCAGGAAGCGCGTCTCTTCTGCGAAGGGAAGTGAATCTGGACCAAATCGGAGCGAAGGTGGTAATCGTCTCCTACGGCGCCAGAAATTAACGCAGATTGTCTTCTCATTTGAGAAACGGAAGCCGTTTCTCACGCTCCATTCTCTAAGGTTGTCCAAACATTGCTGCAGGCGCCGTTGTAAGAACGCAGTGCGCTGAGAAGTGCAATAGACAGCGAAGTCGTCTACGAATAGGCATGACGAAACTCCAGGTGGAACACATTTCCAGATGGAGTTAATTGCTATAGCAAAGAGCGTGACACATAGCACCGAACCCTGAGGTACTCCCTCCTCCTGAACAAAAGAATTAGAAAAAACCGAGCCGACCCTTACTCGGAAAAAGCGGTCCTTCATAAACTCCTGAATGAAAAGTAGTAGGCATACAGGGAACGTAGAATCCCTGCTCGCCAGCACGTATCATAAGCCTTCTCAAGATCGAAAAATATGCCAACGGTTTGACAGTTCTTCATAAAGCCGTCCATTATCTGTGTCGATATTGACACAAGATTTTCTCCGGTTTTCCCCGCCATTCATTCCACTAATAGCTCCGTTGTTACCCTTCCAATCATCCACTTCATCTGCATTTCATATCATCCTCTTCCTCACCATCATATCTGGTGCTTGGCAGACCACCTGTTTCCAGGTGTTCACTCTCTCTGGTCCAGAGGTCCCTCTGCTCCCCCTAGGCTGGCTTGTTAAGTTCTAGGGGGTGTAAGTCCTACATAAGGGGAGGGTAATCAGGGAAAGAAAAAGTACTTCTTACGGCTTACTAGTTATGCAAAATTTATCCAGAGTAAATACTACTACAGGAGCTATAGACAGAAAATTCAAGATATACATTTCATTTGCCATAAAAATATCTCACACGTATGGTGTTTTAATCAAAATGGTTAGAGCCATTTTATAAGATAATCAAAATTTTCTAAAAAAAATTCCATGTGAAGGGTAGTTTAGGGTAGAGCAATTTTCTTCAAAATCTTCATGTCGCATTCTTGAAAGACCTTAAACAAGTACCAACTTTGGTTTTTAACTGACTGTTCGTTTTTGAGTTATGCTGTCCACAGACTGACAGACAGAAAACACACACACACACACACACACACACACACACACACACACGAACCTTTCTCTAAAAATGTTTCTTCTTCTTATTTTTTATTCAGGGGGCCTCAAAACATACATTTAGGATGAAATCTGGAATCGAATTTTTGGGTGGAATACAATACTTCCTCTACTATACGTAGTAGAGATAGTGAAACTGGAGAATGTTATTTAGAACTCTTGACTATTTTGAATCAATACGTTTACATGACAAATAGAATGTATTTGCAATGGGTTCGCTACCACTTAAAGATTATGATTCTGAAGTCCCAACCAAAAAGATAAAAGACTTTCTGGGCAAAATACCAAGTTGGATCGAAAATAATCCTGGATAATTACACACTAAAACAGGTTTCAAGTTTCAAATACTTAAAATGTGAAATAAGTAAAAAAAAATTAAAGAGATGTACATTTAAAAGTGACAAAATATCAATGTGGGGAGCAATTCACACAAGCCTGCAAAATAAAACATGAAAAGATACAAGAATTAAGTTCTAAAAAACAATGCCAGTTTTACTGTATGAATGTGAAACATGGGTAACTATAAGAAGATCCTGTATAATATTAAGGATGCAGAAGATTATACCAAATAAATAATATGACAACCGAGCTTGTTGTAAATTCTATAAACGTAGAACCATAACGCCACAGGAGAAGGTGCCTTTCACATGTTGAACTAATGAATATACAGAGGCTTCCAAAGTTATTCAATTATAAACCTGCAGATTTAGACAGGCCCCAAAAGATATGCAAAGACGTATTATGAAAGCGAAACGGACTGACCTCTGAACCATTGGGCGAAGAAGAAGAAAAAGAAGAAGAAAACGAAGAAGAAAAAGAAAAAGAAAAAGAAGAAGAAAAAATGTAGCCCTGAAGTCCCGTTCATTCGGAAGAAATTTTGCACAATCTTCCACAACCGATGAACCAAGAGAGATATTGTATATAACACCACTGCACAGAAAATTTAGATTTCTTTAAAACATGTAATTTATTTCAAATAATTCTTTTGTGTCTTGAAAAATTTCTGATATATTTCCTATTACTGGTTTAAAATGTTTGAAACTTTTCACTTTTTTAAAGTTTTGTCGCTAAGCATTAGTTTCTGGCGATGTCATGGGAAGAGTATGGATTTTAAAGCCCAACATATTATAGCGCGGCATTTTAAAACATTTGCAATTAAACCATTTCAGCAAACATTTATATCGATTAGCGTGGAGGAAATACAGAAAGAGGACCCTTTAACAATGTATTGAAGAAAATATATTAAATATAAACGATAGTGGGTAGCTAAAGTCATGTGAAAGTAATACCTCAGGCAATTTTTTCATGATATATAGAGGGCGTGTTTTCTCAAATAAATATTAATAGCAGCACCAACCCATTTTATATAGAAATACACTGCGTATTGTTTGCAACCAGGAAAACATCCAATTTTTCTTGGTTTACTCCGTGGCCCACCAAGGTTTTTTATTATATTCTCTACTACGTAGAGTAAAGTAGAGGAAGTATTATATATTCCACCCAAAGATTCTATGTCGACATTTCACCGGAAATATGTTTCGAGGCCCCCTCAATACAAAAAAGCATTCTTAGAAAAAGGTCCGCGTCTGTGTGTGTGTGTGTGTGTGTGTGTGTGCGTGTGTGTGTGTGTGTGTGTGTGTGTGTGTGTGTGTGAGTGAGTGAGTAGTGGGGTTTACGGGCCCGTCGACAACTAGGTCATTAGGGCCCGAAGTCCAATGTAAAAGCAATCAAAGAAAATAAAACCTCACCTCCTTTAAAACTAAAAAGTGAAAGTTAAAAATACCTAAAAATGAACGTTAAAACCACTAAAAAGAGAGCTAAAACAGGTAAAAAAGGAAAATTAAAAATCAATAAAACCATATTACGAAAACCCTAAACTACTTATACTCTTGAAAAAGGGGTAAAAACACGAGTAAAATATCCTAAAAGTATTTTTCCGCCAAGATAAAAGAAACCTTACACTTGCTTACCAAAATCGATACGAGCAACAAACCGCAGTACTGTATTTGCAGCTGCTGAGTCGTTGCCTAACACGGTGCACAGTGTAAGACCCAGGCCAAAGGACTGGCGCTCACGAGCATACCGCGGACAATCAATAAGGACATGTGCAACGGAGAGTGGGACATTGCACGTCGCACACACAGGCTCCGGATCACCGCGCAAAAGGTGTGCATGCGTGGCTCGAGTGTGGCCTATCCTCAGGCGGGTTAAAATCATCTCCTCACGCCTGGAATCCTGCAAGATGTTTGCCAGGGTTGTACCGTGTCCTTGATTGTCCGTAACTGAGTGCCAGATAACGCTTCCCAAGATTGTTGCCAGAGAGTAAATAGGCGACGGAAGTACTTCTGCACATCTATATAGGGTAGCGTACGGGTGGAATATTCCGGAAGGCGACATGCAGACTTCGCAGCCGCATCAACTGCCTCGTTGCCCGGAATACCCACATGACCTGGGATCCACGTAAAAACGAACTGGTATCCGCGAGATAACTGAGATAAAAGTGTCTGTATTTTAATAATTGATGCCGAGTTGCCAACAAATTGTTGCAGCGCCTGAAGAGCGCTCAGCGAGTCGCAACACACAATAAAATGTCCAGGAACTGAACGGGAGATAAAAAGTAAGAAATAAAAGATGGCAAACAGCTCGGCGGTAAAAACTGAACTGGCGTCTGGAAGGCGGTATGTGTGAACCTCACCGTTGTATATAAATGCGGAATCCGTCGTACTACCCAACTGGGAGCCATCGGTGAATACCGGTGAATAAGTCCGGTAACGGCCCAGAACTGCGGTGAAGAGTTGACGGAACACCGAAGGAGGGGTAGCAGTCTTTGGACAGCCCGACAGCTCCAGGTCAAAGCGTGCACGCTGGAGCTGCCAGGGAGGACAGTGGCCAAATGAGTGCCGCTCTACAACTGGCAGTCGGAGGGCGTTTGCGACAAGTAGTTCTTGAAACCTGATGCCACTTGGACGGGAGATTGTTTTATTCCGCATATAACGGTGCGCGAGGTCTGGACGCAATACAGGTGGACACGAAGGATGACCTGGATGAGCGGCCAACCTTGCCACATAGGAACAAAGTAACAATGAGCGTCGAACAGACAGTGGAGGTTCGCCAGAATCAGCATACAGACAATCCACTCTACTTGTGCGGAAAGCCCCAGTAGCGAGACGGATACCAGTGTGATGAATTGTGTCTAAAAGGCGGAGATTAGAGGCTGATGCAGAGCCATAGATAAAACAGCCGTAGTCTAATTTGGACCGGACCAGTGAGCGATACAACCTCAACATTACCGTGCGATCGCCGCCCCAAGATGCCCCAGACAGGACCCTGAGTACCCGAAGCGAGCGACCGCAGGAAGCACGAAGGTGACGTATATGGTGCTCCCATGTGAGTTTGCTGTCGAGGTGTAAGCCCAAGAACTTCAGGTGCGGAACAAATGGAAGACGTGTGCCACGCAAATGAAGATCAGGAGGAGGGTGTACACCACGGAGTCGGTGAAAGTGGAGACACTGTGTTTTCGTAGGGGAAAACCGAAAGCCGGTGCGAGACGCCCACTCGGCGATGGATGTTATGGTCATCTGCAGTTGACGCTCGATGTGCTCCAAACTATAAGAGCGATAGTATATCGCAAAGTCGTCAACATACAGCGACATCGGGATTCCGCTACGAACAGCGCTGGTGATGCCATTAATGGCAACGGCGAAAAGCGTAACGCTGAGAATCGACCCTTGGGGTACACCATTCTTCTGAACCTTCTCTTGGGAGAGCGTGTTGCCTATGCGGACACGAAAACGGCGAATTAGTAAAAAGTTAAAAATAAAAAACGACAAGTTACCGCGTAAACCATAACCGTGTAGAGTACGGAGAATGCCATAGCGCCATGTAGTGTCGTAGGCCTTCTCCAGATCAAAGAAGACACCCACGACATGCTGCTTCAAGAGAAATGCATTCTGTATGTAGGCCTCCATGCTTGTGAGATTGTCGACACTGGAGCGATGGTGACGAAAACCGCACTGGACATTACTCAGCAGGTTATTCGTCTCTAGCCACCACACTAAACGAGTGTTGATCATACGTTCGAGGGTCTTGCAAACGACACTCGTTAGGCAAATAGGGCGGTAGCTAGAGGCAAGTGCCCGGTCCGTCCCGGGTCGAGGTATAGGGATGACGTTACCCTCGCGCCAGGAAGACGGGTAAACCCGCTGGAGCCAGATTCGGTTATAGATGCTCAGCAGGAAGGAAAGAGCCTGAGGTGGTAGATGAAGCAACATTTGTCGGTGGATGTCATCCGGACCGGGAGAAGAGTCGTGGGCCAGAGACAAGGAGTGCATCAGCTCTGCTATGCTAAAAGGCGTGTTGTATGGTTCACTACCGTCGCTGTTAAAATTAAGAACTATCCGCTCCGCAGATTCCTTGATAGCTAAAAACGACCTATCGTAACTTTGGGTTTGGCTGGTAGCAGAGAAAGATTCGGCAAGGGCGTCGGCGATCGCCTGCTCGTTGGTGTAATAAGAGCCCTGTACGGCAAGACCGGGAATAATCGTCCGGCGACACTTGCCGTACATACGCCGAACCGCAGTCCACACCCTTTGTGTTGAAGTGCGTCGAGAGAGGGAAGAGACGTAAGTTACCCAGGATGTGCGTTTTGCACTGCGAAGTACAAAACGCGCCCGGGCACGCACACGCTTAAAGGCAATGAAGTTCTCTTCCGTAGGATGTGCACTGAAAACTCGCAGAGCCCGTTTGCGGGCTTTAACAGCCAAACGACATTCCTCGGACCACCAAGGCACGGGAACATGACGAGGTGTAGTAGAACCGCGAGGAATGCTGGAATTTGCTGCAAGCAGGACAGAACATGTAAAATACTCCACCATGTTGTCAATGGTGGTAAAACCATCGTCCGTAAGGTGAATGAGGGAACGGAATTTCCCCCAGTCAGCCTTGGAAATAATCCAGTGAGGGTATCGTGTTGGAATAGGATGGAAACCAGTAATGTGAATGTTAATGGGAAAATGATCACTGCCAAAGAGGTCGGAGAGCACCGACCAATCAATAAGTGGTACCAGTGACGGGCTACAGAAGCTAACGTCTAAGGCGGAATAGGTACCATAGGCAGATGATAAGAAGGTAGGGGCACCAGTGTTCAACAAAAGGAGGCCGGACATATCGCAAACGTCTGCTACAAGGCACCCACGAGCATCGTCAGTGTCGGAGCCCCATAAAGTGTGTTTGGCATTCAGATCACCAAGGAAGATAAGCGGTGGCGGAATCTGAGCCAAAAGAGCCCGAAGGTCGTTCGCGTGTACGACACTGACCGGTGGCAGATAGACATTACAAATTGACAGACTCACGCCCTGCATATGGACACGCACTGCTACAGCTTGCAGCGGCGTGTTTAGCGGGATGCTTGTGGCTGAGATGGTATGCGCCACCAGAGTAGCAACACCACCGCTTGCTCGTCTATCAGCTGGAGAGTCATGTCTAAATGCCGAAAAACCACGAAGATGTAAGGTGTGGTTAGGCTTCAGATGGGTTTCTTGTACACAGATGATTGAAGGTGAATGGTGCCAAACTAAGTGTGGTATGTCCGGGGCACGGGCCCGGTACCCATTAACATTCCACTGAATTATTTCCATAATAAAAAGGTTAAGGCATAGTCTTTATCTTTTTCTTCATCTTAACCTTGGCGCACTTGGGACCAATGATGTGCTTTTCACCGTCCTCAGGCGACTCCTCGGAACTTCGGGAGTCAGAAGATCCCCGGCGGCTCGCGGAGCGGGAGCGGGACTTCGTGGAGGTACGACTACTCGCCCGATGTTTAGGTCGCGAACGATTTGTGGGAACAGGCAATACGGTGTAGCCTCTGCTTGTGGACGACTGGTGAGCGTGTGTCTGCACAGCGGAAGATGTAGTTGCTGGTGCAGTTTTATCACGACGCGGTGGAGAGGTGCTCGCCGGTAAATCTGTTTGTGTCGAAGCATCTGCGACGGGTACATGCTGTATAGCAACAGTGTTCACAGGAGGGCGACGAACAGCGGATGCAAAACCTGTGGTGGTAGCAGGTTGCAGTTGTTGAAAGCGACGGCGCTCTTCAACAAACGTCAGGCGTTCTTTCACGCGCAGCTCCTGGATACACTTTTCCTCGAGAAACTTCGGACACTGTCGCGAGCTGGATGGATGACTCCCTTCAAAGTTAACGCAGTAAGGGTCTCGGGTGCAAGCCGTGCCCTCATGGTATGGTAGTCCACAACGCTCACAAGTAGCAGGATGGGTGCACGAAAGCTTAGTATGACCGAACTTCTGACACTGAAAACAGCGCATAGGGTTCGGTACATACTGCCGAACTGCGGCACGCTCGTAGCCGCAGAAGATGTACTCGGGTAACTGAGTACCCTTAAATGTTAAAAACACAGTGCGTAAATCGATCACTTTTCCATCCTGTTTTCGAGTGAGACGGTACGCCTGACACACCCGTTGATCTGAAAGGCAGGTGACTATCTCTTCATTAGACAGACCATCAAGGCTGGAGGTGGTGACAACTCCTCTGCAAGTATTGAGTGTTTTATGTGGGACTACCCGGATAGGGTAGGAGCCCAATAAACTCGCTTTCAGTAGTTTCTGCGACTGGTCTGCAGTAATCACCTCTATCAATAGCGTACCGTCGCGTATTCTGGTCGCATTTTTTACAGGGCCACAGATTCGGTCAACTTCCCGTTTAATATAGAAGGGGCTAAGATCCTTTACCATTTTCCCGTCACAAGCCAAAGTCAAAACCAAAAACGTGTCGAATGAGGAGGGTTTGCGCGGATGCATTATGAATTGGACCCCCATCCGGAACCGTCGGCGTCAGCCTGCCATCCGGGGGTCAAAAGATAAAAGACACCAAAATCTCCTCGGTCTGTGCCGCCATGGAGACCCCTCCATGACTGACCTCAAGGCGACTTCAGAGGAGCTACCCTCCGATCTCCACTGCTTGTCCCCATGGGTAAACCGTTCACCACATGACACCCCGGTTTTATGCCCCCACCACAGGAATAACCGCCTGTGGCTCCCCGCTTTAGCACACGCTGCCTCAACGGAGTCAGCGTGGATTCAGGGGACTTCGGGTTGATTACACCGGGGCTCCGTCAGCGGTAACACGTCCGGTCGGTGATACTAACCCGACGGCACGCGGCCGTCGGGAGATTAACACCGGCCGTGCCCTCAAGGAGCTACGTGGGTGTACATGACGTGTGGACGGGCTCCGCACCTAAGGCTACACATGGGGGCAGTGTGAAGGGTCCGCACAACCTTCGCGCCTGAGACCTCCGAAGAGCACACAAGTCGGGGGCCGCGCTGAAAACCGTGGGACAGGACCACGGAGCTAGGAAAGATCCCTGCTGGTGAGACAGGAGTTATAAATCTAGGAACTTACAAACTAATAATCAGAATAAGCCTAGAAGAGGAAGAGGGTGATATAAAAAGCAACGTAAAACGCTGCACGTGGCACAGTTAATGAAGGTGGAGGGGGTGAAGTGGTAGTGAGTAGCTCGGGACCCCGGGTACGCCAAATCCGGACCTACCGTGGTAGGTTCCCCTGGGGGAGTTTGATTTCGGAGTCCTCTTCTCCTAGATGAGTTGTCAACCAAGACTAACGAGCCTCATCTACCCGTTGGAATGTTCTTAGCTTCCCCTCACCTCTTGCCTACCAGTGTGTGTGTGTGTGTGTGTGTGTGTGTGTGTGTGTGTGTGTGTGTGTGTGTGTGTGTGTGTGTGTGTGTGTGTGTCAGTCAGTCGGTCAGTCAATCTGTGGACAGCGTAACTAAAAAACGAAAAGTCGGTTAAAAACCAAGGTTGGTATTTAAGTTTAATGTCTTTCAAGGATACGACACGAAGATTTTGAAGAAAATTCTCCCACCTTAAACTACGTTTTACATGGAAAATTTTTCAAAAGTTTTTATTTTCTTGAAAATGACTAACGATTTTGATTAAAATACCAAATGTTTGAGGTATTTTTATGGCAAATGAAGTGCATATTTTGTATTTTCTGGCTACTGTTTACTCGCGATGACTTTTGCATAACTGGTAAACCATAAGGGATAGACCAAATCTTACTATACAAAAAATGTGGATTTTGCTAAAACAATTTACGTTTAAATAATTTTTTTTGAAGAGTGAACCATTTCGGAAATATTCCTTGTTATTGTGTCAATTTTGGAGAACTTATACTTCTATCAAGTGGAACATCGTTATTCATTTTTTATGTGTTAACCGTGCAAAGACAGCGGAATTTGAACTTTATTCCTATATTCTCCTTGTACCTAAAATAAGATATTAAGATAATTCCTGCAAATGTTTATCTCAACTAACACGAAGAAGATACAGGAATAAGAATTCGTAAGAATGGTTAGTACAAGAGTAGAGAAAGTCATGTGAGTGCAACACATCAGATTTTTTTTCCTTTTATATTACATTCCACATAAATGCATACTAGTTTTTCATCATCAGCATCATCATCCGCAATCAGGTTTGAAAAAAGCTTTAACCCAAATTAAGGAGGTTGATGCGGGGAAAAATAGATTATGACACTTCTATTCCTTACTTAAGAGACAAATGCCAAGTACCAAATTTCAAATTGGGAAGTGATTCCTTGTACATTCTACATAATCATTTACATGCTGGTTGAAATTAAATAAATAAATGATTTCTAAAATGGCTAGATCTTATATTTGCAAATATTATAATGATTTTTACAATATTACGCCTTATTTGTCAAATATCGTTGCACTATACATTCTGCCTACTCTATACCTTTCTTATTTATATTTAAAATTGTCTTTTTGTGTAGATTTATTAACAGGCACTGTTTTATGACAATTGTAAAGTATAATACTATTCCACTGCTAGATTTTCTCTCTAAAATGACGAATGGAATTTAAAGTGCTAAAAGTATTGAAATTTATTCAGAGCACTGAGGGAACCCTCCGAGCAAGAACAGCAACCAGCCATGGCAAATTAATCAAGTGGAATATAAAACAGGACTCGCGGCGCGAAGGAGAAACAGTGTAGCAACTTGTTGTACATGGTAACCACAGACTGCAGGCATCCTCCAAGGGAATACCAGTTGCAGACTCTGTGATGTGTAGCAGGGAACAGCCCAGCACATACGTAAAATTGCGAGACACTGGAGAGATTTCACATCTTTGGTGATTCAACTTTGAAGAGCTAAGAAGATGCTATTATGGTTTTTTAATGCGGTTTTTAAACAACCTATTTGTTGAGCGTGTTACCAAACCATTTTATTGACTTGAACAAAGAAAAACAAAGAATAGTGACATAGAAAATAAAAATAAGATCTTACACAAAGAACATCATCTGCACTCGAAAGTTTCTGGGATTCTCCACTAGGAACCGCCACACACTCCCTCCGCAGTGACAGCTTTGGTTTGGTTTAAATCCTCAAATTGATATTGCATTCCACTAAAAACTTCAAAACTCTATCAACCGCTGTTTTGTCATCCGCTAAGACCTCTGCAAGTCTGGCAGGCAGTTGCAGAGAGTCCCGAAGGTGCGCTAGAGAGCAACACTCTAGCAGCACGTGGCGAACTGACAAAAGGTTGTCACACAGCGGACACAGAGGGGCAGGGTCCCTTTTAAATAGGTAACCATGTGAAAAATTGCAGTGCCCTATTTTAATCGAGCCAAACTAACCTCCTCGTGGCGAGATATGCTGAAGGAAGTTACCCAGTTCATCGGAAGTACTTTCACTTCTCTAAGCTTATTACCGCGGAGAGCTGACCACTCGTCGTGCCAGGACGACAGTACCGCTCTCCGCACTTCAAGCCTAAAGTCTTCCGAAGTAACACGTGAGATGGTAATACTGGGTTCTGTAGTTGCCGTCTTTGCTGCCAAATCTGCCATTTCATTCCCCGGCAAACCTGCGTGACCAGGAATCCATGCACACACCACGTCAACGCCAGAAGCGTGTAAAACATAAAGGGCATCCTGGATACGTTGTACAATAGGATGGGGGTTGTACGCTCACAAAGGCTCTGAAGTGCACTAAGGGAATCGCTCAAAATCAGGCAATCACCTAATTTACCACGGCGCACATACAAACGGCTCGGTAAATTGCATAAAGCTCTGCAGTAAACATGGAAATGCTATTTGGAAAACCGAATGTATGTTTTTCGGTTCCATAAACATAAGCACATCCAACACCGTTGGTGATCTTTGACCCATCGGTGTAAATACATCGACGGTCAGTGTAGCCTGACAAAAATTCTAAAGAACACGTGCGGATACTTGAAATGGGCATTGTGGACTTCCGGTGTACGGTCATCACAAGATCTACATGGGGCGTGCCAGATAGCCAAGGGGGGTAAAGCTTCTCGCCCCTGGCACACATCCTAGGCAGTTCCACCCTAAGATTCATTAGAAGATCTTGGAAACGAAATCACGCAGATTTAGGACTAAAAGTGCTATTCTTATACCGTTCTCTTAGCGTGGTGGTGAAAAAAGAAGCGAGCGTTGGGTGCTTAGGCATACATCTGAGTGCACAACTATAATTTGAAAGAGAATCTCATGCCGATATTGCAGAGGAGGTTCTGCGGACTCGGCGTAAAGGCTCACCACTGGGCTTATTGGAAAAGCTCCTATTACAATGCGGATGAATCCTTTTGTGGACCGCGTCTAATCTTCTCAGCACAGATGGTCGTGCTGACGAATAAACAATTCAGCCATAGTATAGCTTGGATCGCAACAATGCGCGATAAATTCGCAACAAAATTGTCCTATGCGCTTCTCACGATTTACCATTTAGTACTCGCATGATATTTAGGAAACGGTCACATCGTGCTCTTAGCTGTACAATATGCGACGACCAACTAAGCGTCCTGTCCAAGATCAAACCCAGGAAACGCGTCTCATCTGCGAAGGGAACTAAATCTGGACCCAAACGGAGCGAAGGTGGTAATCGTCTCCAACGACGCGAGAAATTAGCGCAGATTGACTTCTCAGTTGAGAAACGGAAGCCGTTTTTTGAGCTCCATTCTCTAAGGTTGTCCAAACATTGCTGCAACTGCCGTTGTAAGAATGTCGTGCGCTGAGAGGAGCAATAGACATTGAAGTCGTCTACGAGTAGGCATGACGAAACTCCAGGAGGAAGACATTTCCAGATGGAGTTAATTGCTATAGGAAAGAGCGTAACACTTAGTGCCGAACCTTGAGGTACTCCCTCCTCCTGAACAAAAGAATTAGAAAAAACCGAGCCGACCCTTACTCGGAAAGAGCGGTCCTTCATAAACTCCTGAATGAACAGCGGTAGGCGTCCACGTATATTCCAGGTATACAGGGAACGTAGAATCCCTGCTAGCCAGCACGTATCATAAGCCCTCTCGAGATCGAAAAATATGCCAACGGTTTGACAGTTCTTCATAAATCCGTCCATTATCTGTGTCGATATTGACACAAGATGGTCTACAGTTGAACGGCCTCATCGAAAACCACACTGGATGTTAGTCAGTAGGTTATGACTTTCTAGCCACGATACCATCGTCCATTGATCATGCGTTCCATCACTTTGCAAACGCAACTGGTGAGGGAAATAGGACGATAGCTGGAGGGAAGATGACGGTCTTTCCAGCCTTCAAGATGGGAATAACGGTGGCCTTCCGCCAATTTACTGGGAGTACACTGTGAATCCAAACACGATTAAAGACCTCGGGCAGGAATGCCTTATCTTCAGGAGAGAGCTGTTGTAACATTTGCACATTAATACCGTCCGGTCTTGGTGCTGATAATCGTGAAGATTTAGGAGAATGTTCTAGCTCTGCCATGGTGAAAAGGCGATTGTAATCTTCTACGTTTCTGGATCGAAACGCGAAACCTTGAGATTCCACCTGAGTTTTAATTGGAAGGAACTCAGGAGAGTAGTTTTCCGAACTATACACCTGAGTGAAAGCACCGCCAAACGTATTGGCCACCTCAAACGAATCAACAATAACTCCTTTGGCTGTTTTCAGTCCCGCAATTGGTATATGGGTCGACCAACCAGCAACACGCGTTAACCTATCCCACGCAACAGAGGAAGGTGTGTGTTGGTTAAATAAGGCTATAAATTTGCTCCATGATGACTTTTTGCTATCATTCATTCATCATTCGCGCGTCCTCGTTCGACCAGAGCGGACGTGTTTGCTTCTCACTGGTGGAAAGACGGTATCCAAGCTGACTCGCCGAAGCAGGAGATCCCGTGCCCACTTGGTGGAGTGTTGTAGCGTGCGTCGGTGGATTGCACATGTGCTTCAGTCTACGGACTAATATATTTATATTAGTCACTCTCAAGCTGGTGAAGTTCTTAAAGGGGCTTGACAAGCAAGCTTTAGAACTCACCCAAGGCAAGCTTTCCCGGAGTGGCATAAAGAGCTACTCTCAGGTACTTCCCTTTTCTTTCTACTCTTTTACTTTATTCTTTCTTTCCTTGACTGACTATCAGACTGACTACTAACGTGACAGCGGGCTCACAAGATCCTAGCCAAGCGTTGACGGCTTTGTGCCTGAAACCTCGAGCCGAAATGGCTCGCAAAGGCGCCGCCTTAGAGGAGGTGCAGTCCTCTATGAGCAGCCGGAGGGCAACCGCAATGACTGCCGATGATGGACAACTTCCTTCTACATCATCTTCGTACAGGTCACTATCGCCTGAAGCAGCGAAGCCTTATAGGAAGAGCTCCAAAACGGATACGCAAAAGCGTAAAAGCTCTACTCCACGCCACTTACCCATGGCAGATCTAGAGAGCCTGGGTTCAAAAGATCCCCTACCTGAATCTGACTCCGAGTCCGATATGGAGCTGGGGGAGTTTACGGTTGTGGAAAACCGTAAAGGGGGAAAAAAGACGCCATCGCCAAATCTGATGCAACATGCACAGGATGCTGAATCATCCAATATGATGCAACATCCTCAGAATGTTGCATCATCCCAAGCCAAGAAGGGGCCAAGAATTCCGCCAATCATTGCGGATGTATTCCCTAACCACGTGAGGGTAATGCGTATATTGGCCAAACACCTCAAATATACCTTTGAGGCAAAAAGAAAGCCTAAGAGCGTGCATATTCTTACCCACAGCTTGGCTGATTTAGAAACCGCCAAGTTGGTGTTGCGAGAAATGAACATAACGTTCTACTCGTACTCACCACAACGTCCACACATTGAGCGTCGAGTCATCAGAGGCTTAGACTCAGAGTGCACCCCTGATGAAATCAAAACTGCACTACAAAATGAACATGACATAACTGTCAATTCAGTGGCACAGTTGAAGAGAACCGTTAATACCGAGGGGGGTATTAACAAAGTTCACATGCCACTATTCTTGGTAGTACTTGACAAAGTACTTAACAAAGAAGTACAGCCAATTGACACTGTGAGAAAACTAATTTTCACTGTCGTAAGAGTGGAAAGGTATTACGGCAGAGAGGGACCAGTGCAGTGTTATCTATGCATGGGGTACAACCATTCCAGCATGATGTGTGAGCGTAAGCTTACATGTTTGCGGTGTGCAGGGAACCACTTGCTCGAGAACTGCCCTAAACCTAGGGAAGAGTGCAAGTGTGCTAACTGCGACGGTACACACGTAACTGTGTACAAAGGATGCTCTACAAGAAAAAAGATAATTGAGAGCCGCCGCAAGAACCCCCCCGATGATCAAGTGGCTCGCCCAGGTGTGTCGTTTGCCACCGCCTTAAATAAGGCAGAGTCCACTCTGCGTCGAGTGGAACAAGAGGCTGCTACACCAGTGACTGATTCCCCATCAAATTCTGTGCCACCACCTCCAGGTCCTATAGAAAAGGCAACTGTGCCTAAACCCCCTGCACCAAAACCACGCAGGAAGAGGAGGAACAGGAAACCAAGGCCGAGCAAAACTGCTCCCAGTGTAGTTTCCGAACCACAAGCTCCTGAAATAATTACAGAAACATCTGTAGAGCCGGAGCCTATTTCCCGGAATAGGGATATACCCCCTACCCCTATTGCGCCAGTGCCTAACACGGCGACAACCTCCTCCACATTTGCGACTATTTCGCAAAGAGACCTGGAGGAATTTAGCTCTTTATCCTCATGGTTTAGGGATTTAATGAACAAGGCGTTACCTGCTCTTAGAAATTGTAAGATGCAGTTGAACAACCCCAACTTGACCCCCATGCAGAAGCATTCCATCTTGCTTCAGACATTGGAACAGCTCTACCCCAACTCCGCTCAATAATGGCCGGAAGACATGCCCGGAGACCATTTAGAGCTGCGATTTGGAACACAAACGGACTACGGAGTCAATACCCAAACATCATTAATTTTGTACAGTATTTCGGAATCGACATTCTGATGGTCTGTGAAACTCATTTGGATGCTGCCAGCAATTTCTCCCTCCCTAATTACGTCACCCATCGGTCTGATAGGGTTGGCCGACAAGGGAGAGGTACAGCCATCTTCGTTAAAAACCATATCACACATAAGCCTTTCCCTCTTCCACCACTTCAGCATGTAGAAGCCTGTGCTATTAGGCTATCTTTAGGTGGTCTAGATAAATTGCTGATAGTGGCATATGACCCCCCTGATCACCGCTTCTATGAAGCAGATTACACGGCTTTATTAAACCTCCACCCTGTGGTCTGCATTGCAGGTGACCTAAATGCAAAACATGCCAACTGGCATAGTCGTGCCACCAATGCGAAGGGGCGAGGACTATTCCGCCTTATAAGCGGTAACCCAAGCCTCATAGCTCATGGACCGAGAGAGCCCACCTTTCATCCTGCCCGAGGGAGACCGGACGTGCTGGATATTATGGTCACTAAAAACTTTACATTCCACATAGACCTGACGACAGTCAATGAACTGGATTCTGACCACGATCCTGTATTAATCGACTCCAATGTTAACATGTCAGCATTGGTAACTCCTGATTGGTCGTACGAGGTAGACTGGGATGCAGCCGTCCTTGAACTGAACCAATCAGTGGATCCCAGACCGCATATAAATTCTATCGAGTCGTTAGAATTAGCGGCGAATGCATTCTCCCGACAATTATCAAATGTGATACGAGGGCACACTTACCGCATTCCTTGCAATACTCCTAATCCCACAACCATCCCAAATGAACTCCGACTGTTGCTAAGAGCTAAGTCGGAAGCTTTGGCAGCGTTTCCGCCATCCCAGATTGCAGGCAAATTATCTGCGATTTAAGACCCTGGCTAGGCGCTTCTTACGTGCACATCGCAAAGAGCCCTGGGAAAACACCATGAGGAACGTAAACCTCTCAGAAAAGAAGCCCTGGCGGATAATTAAATACCCGAGAAGGGACAAAACGCTATATCAGCATCCTACACATGGCACTCGCGGGAGATTATCTTTTGAACCGCAAGAGAAAGCCACTGACTTCGCGGACTATTTAGAGTCCCAATTTGAGCCCCTAGAGGACATAGAAGACGAGGATTTTTCTGAACTAGTTGAGGCAACGGTGGATTACCTGTATGAGGATCCTCCGCCACCACACGAGGCGACTCGCATACCAATTGTCACCCCAAGGCAAGTTTCCTCGCAAATTAGGTGTCTCAAACCCAACAAATCCCCTGGATATGATGGTGTTACGACACATATGTTACAACACCTACCTCGCAAAGCCATTATCCACTTGACGAGGATTTACAATGCTTGCCTGTATCTTCGACACTTCCCTACTGCTTGGAAGGAAGTGAGGATGATTTGCATACTAAACCCAGGCAAGGATCCCAAGTTTCCATCAAGTTACCGTTCTATTAGTCTACTCCCAATCATTTCCAAAATTTTTGAAAAACTTCTATTGTCCCGCCTAACTCCTCTATTTGAGGAAAGGAGGCTCATTCCGGATCTTCAGTTCGGGTTCCGTCAAGGTCATTCCACTACCTTACAGCTCCTGCGTCTTGTTGAGGGGGCTGCCCGGGGTTTCCAGGAAAACTTCAAAACTGTCGCAGTACTTCTGGATGTGGATAAGGCCTTTGCAACAACATGGCACCACGGCCTACTGTACAAACTCAGAGATGCAAATCTCCCCTCCCCCTACCTGACCCTCATAACCAGTTTCCTTCGTGAACGCATTTTCAGGGTGCGAGTGGAGGGCAGGTTATCAACTATCAGACCAATAGGAGCCGGAGTCGCGGAAGGTAGTGTTCTATCGCCACTCCTCTTTGCTGCATACATGTCTGACTTCCCCGTTGAACCCAGCACTGTTACGTGCCAGTATGCCGATGATGTCCTCATTCTGGCCCGTAACAAAAATCTACGTTACTGCCTTCCCCCATTACAAAGACACCTAGACGCCAGTGATAGATGGAGTGAAAAGTGGAGAATGGGAATCAGTCCACAGAAAAGCTCTGCTTTTCTGTTAGGTAAAATTCATACCTGTAGACCAGATAGGGACCTGACACTTGGTCACAGGAGAATCCCTTGGGTCAACACAGGCAAGTACCTTGGTGTACAACTTGACCGAGGACTTACCTTCACCAAGCATTTCACAGCTAAAGCTGCCCAAGGTCACGGAGCTCTAGGAAAGCTCTATCCCATCTTTAGGTCCACTATGCCAACACGACTTAAATTACGCATATATCGTGCGATCATCCCTCCCCTGATCCTGTACGGATGCGAGGCATGGGAATTCGTGGCTCAAACCACCATCCGCAGACTGCAAGTCGTGCAGAACAGGGCCCTTAGGATGATCTACGATACTGACCGTAGATTTTCTTCCCATATTCTCCATACTCATTCTGGCATTCCATATATTGTGGATGTTGTGCGAGATAGAGCCCGCTCTATGTATGCGAAACTTACGCCACACCCTAACTATTTGGTAAATACCTTGGGTCAATATGATCACCTTCTTCCCAGGAGGCGCAAAAGGTATCGCTTACCCAAGGATATCTTGGGCTAATTAGCTTCGCTGCTTCCTTATTTCACCAAACATTCCAATGCATTCGGTTTCTCGCTATTTGACACTGCTTGACTTGCTGGTTAGACAAGCTGACCTTTGCTAAGTGAGCAGAGGGGCATGGGTGCTCCAGGATGGGTAGACATTCTAATTGGCACTCATGTCCCACGTCAATAGCAAGAGAGAGTAACCAATCATCACCATTGGCTGACACAGACATAAATAGCTTGTGTTTTTTTCTTTTATTTTTTTTATTATATCTACTTAACTAATTTTATTCTGGGGTGACTCTGTTTATTTGGACAGTGGTGGTGTTTGTCCGGTACCGCCGAAGCAAACCGGATGATTGCGGGTAAATGTAAAGGGTGTCATTGGCTTAGGCAGGTCAAGTATCATGGCGGTGCCCTGACAAGACCTGCGATTTGGGGGGAAGTTGGGTCGTACTGAAGGACCGATTGGAGGACCGACTGGAGATCTGGGGAGTGTCAGAAACTGTAAAATCTCAGCGAGTGAAGTCTGTAGTGATGATGTGTGTCCTTGTAGTATTTCTTCTAGCGTCTTATGGACCTTGTGTATGCGTGAGTCGTTGATGTAGGCGACTACCTTCTCCAGCTGTTTGTTGAAGTGGTCTCGGAGGCTATTGTTGTCTTGATGGACTGTGGCAGGTAGCGTTGTTTGCAGGTTATGGGTGGCATCCTTAACGTCCTCGAGAGCACGGGTCAGGGCTGTCTCCCATGCTGCAACCCGGTCGGTGAGAGTCTGGAGTGTGTCTTGTAGTTTCTGTAGTGCGGCGGTGTTGTGGAGTACAGTGGTGTGAAGTTGGTTGTCTGCGGCGTCGTGTTGGTCGGCGGTTTGGCGGTTGGTGTTGACATGATGTTGGTGTGTGACGGTGATGGTCTGCGAGGCGGAGAGTGGTTGTTGCGTGGGCAGCTTGTGAACTGCAGGCGGCTGACGGCGTGGGTTCCTGGGGCACGCCGCCTGGCCCGTGAAGTGCCCAGTGCAATTGCACGTGGCACAATACACGGGGCGACGTGTCAGGTCATGGCTGGTGCAGGATGTGGTGAAGGTGCCAGCGCCACAATAGTGGCAGCGTGGGGCGTCGGCGCAGGCGTCGGCGGTGTGACCGTACTGGCAACAGCGTCGGTAGGGAATAGGGCGTACACCACGGCTAGCCTCAACTGGGAGCACCTGCCCAAGGGCAGGAAGCCCGTCCGTCAAGGCAGCACGGTAATCCGCCCCATCCCAGAACTCCAGTCGCACCAGCGGCGACGGTCCTCTGGCTGTGATGATGCGCGTCGCTTTCATAAGAGAAGGCCAGCGACGTCGGGCTGCGCTGAGGAGGAGTGAGTCAGGAAGCTACCGATGTACTCCGCGCACAACTGCGCTGTAACTCTGCAGGCTCGTGAGGTTAGGATGACTTGTGTTAATTGACTACACCTTTTTTACCTCACGGGTAAATCCATACTAAATGGATAGGTACCGTGGGCATACATCCCGCCCGGGTAAACCCGAGCGACCTGATTTGGCTCTTGGCTGTTTGCTATCCTTAATGACTTGTCTGAACCTGGCGCGGATTTTGTTGTATTCGATTAGGTTATCTAAAGTAGGGTAACGTAGTAAAACCCTAAGAGCACGCCTTCGAGCACGAATGGCATCCCGACATTCTTCCGTCCAGCTGGGAACGGGAAATCGACGGGGGTGTGAAGTTGACCGCGGAATTGATTGTTCAGCAGCAGAGAAAATTGTCTCCGTGAGAGGCTACGCCAAATTATTCATTGAGTCGTGCTCGTTGTACGTAAAGACAGCTAACTGGGTGTAAAGGTTCCAATTGGCATGGTCCAAACGCCATCTGGGCATACGCGTGGAACATGTATCTTCCGTTAAGAGACTAATATAACATGGGAAGTGGTGACTAGAGTGCAGATCAGAGGTGACATTCCATTGTAAGGAGACTGCCAACTGAGGTGAGCAAACTGCAAGATCAAGTGCGGGAAACTATTGTAAGACCCAGAAATCAATATAGGCTCTCCAGTGTGGAGGAGAACCAGGTTACAACTGTCCAGCGAGGAGATTGCCTCTCGCACAAGCGCGACTCGAGCCCTAAAGTGGGTGGTGGGCATTGAAGTTTCCCACCAACAGAACCGGTGTTGATAACCGGGAAACTAGATCTTCTAAATCAATGTGCGAGAAGTCATGCGACGGAGGCAAATATAGATTACAAATGGTGAAATGGATGCCTGGCAGTAGAAACAGCAACTGGTTGTACAGAATGTAATGATACAGATTTTGTGTATATGTCTTCTCTGACAAGTATCATAGCGTCGCGATGTGCCGGAACACACTCTTCTGGTGTGACATCACACCTTACTAGTGTGTATCGCCTTAGATGGAAAGCGTCTTTAGGAAGCAGCTTAGTCTCTTGCAAACACGCGACCAGAGGTTCGTTTTCTTTGAGCAAAAGCTCAAGTTCTGGCCGTTGAGTTCTAATACCACATATGTTCCATTGTAGGATAGCCATATTGATATTTATATGGGACAGGTAATCCAAGGTAGCTCTGCGTTACTTTGGAGTAGGCGGTTGTCGAATTAATTGAGCCCTTTTCTTCTCTCTTGAGCTGACATTCTTCTCGGACGCTTTTCCGCGCCTCGTTTTCACTGGGATTCTCCCAGTACGGGCAGATTGATGTAACTCCATGTCCTCTGCTGAGGAGGTCCCTGTTCCAATACTGAATTTTGGTTCGAGAACTTCGAACCGATTGGACACGGAGACTGGCGAAGATGACTGTAGCCACCCCTGAGGATTCCTCTGAAGAGGATCTCCTGGGAGGTGTCTTTGGGCTTTTCTTTCCCTTTGATGCCTTGGGACAAATCTTACTCTCTTTGAAGAAATCGGATCTTTTGCATTGGGTCTTAAAACTTATCGGTGAAGCATCGTATAAGATCGGTCTGGTTGTCGAGGTCGGCTTCTTTGTTGGCGACCTTCCCGATCCGCTGGATTGAACTGCGGTGCTTGTAGATGCTGTAGCGGACTTAGGTGAGGTCAGTCGCTTTGGATATGACTTAGCTACGAGAATGTTGTCATAACCTGTTGCCCCGTTTCTATCGCTAGTTTGAGTTTTGATTTCCCGACGCGGTACCGGTTTAGCTACAACCGGGCTATAGGTACCGGAGTTCGGGACAGCGGGCTGGCGCAAACGTAAGAGTTTCCGGGCCTCTGAGAAGGACACCTTCTCTCTAACCCGTATCTCCTGGATGGCTCTTTCCTCTATATAACGGGGGCATTCTCTGGAGTTTGCTGGATGTTCTCCCCTGCAGTTAACACAACTGCGAGGTGATGTGCATTCATCGTCATGGTTGATGCCTCCACAGTTAACGCAGGTAGCATTACCGTTACATGAGTCACTTGTGTGTCCGAAGCGCTGACATTTGTAGCATCTCAGAGGGTTCGGGATATATGGTCGAACTTCAATGACTTCATACCCTGCCTTAATCCTTTGCGGGAGATCTACCCTATTAAAGGTAAGGAACAAGGTACGAGTTGCCCGAAGTTGGCCTTCCTCTTTCCTCTGAACCCGGTATACTGCTGTTACACTTTGATCATCCAGGTTCGCCTGTATCTCTTCATTGGTCATATCATCAAATGCCCGGGTGTTCAGCACTCCGCGGGAGGAGTTCAAAGTCCTATGCAGTTCTACACGTATCGGATAGCTGGCTAACATATTCGCCTTAAAATGGTAGTCGCCTGGGATGCTGAATTAGCTTCAACCTGGAGCGTGCCTTTGCGAGATCTTGTACATGCTTTAGCTGCGCCAGCTATTTTATCAAGACCCTTTTGTATAACAAATGGGTTCACCGATGTAAATTTTCTTCCTTCCTCAGTTCTGGTAAATATTAAGTAGCGAGGACCACTCGACTCTGCTACTTCCTTTCCAAACACTTTCTGGTTTTTAAAATTTTGTTTGGCATGTCCCGTGGCGATGATATCCTCCACCATTGCAAATGTCTCCGATGGCATGCTCACTTTCTGGGCGCCACCCCGGCTGAGGTGAGAGTCCTGCCCTGGACCTAGCTCACCTTAGGGTTTCACATCCCAATGTACAGACAGAGGGACCCAATCGCCTTCAGGAGTGCACCAACTCATGCAATGGCCCCTCCTCGGTACTGACCTTTATCAGCGGATACGAACACAGATCCTACATGATAACCAGAGGGTGGGAATTACGCGGTTACCCAGTCACCCTTGCGTCTCCCCATCCTCCTACTACCCGCGCGTAGGTTAGCCATCAGACTGTGTACAGGGAGGTATCAGGTAGGAGGTCAAACACAAAAGTAGATCAAAGTTGCTTAGGCGTTTGGCAGGTGCCCTCTCACCTTTTAGAGGAACCCAATCGAGGGTATGACTCGGGGCCCCTGGTACGCCAAACCCGTACCTAACGTAGGACCCCCTGGGAGAGTTTGATTTCGGAGTTCTCTTCTCCTCGATGAGTCGTCGAACAAGACTACCGAGCCTCGTCTACCCGTTTTGGAATGTTCTTTGCTTCCCCTCACCTCTTGCCTACCTGTAGTCAAAAAGACACTTAGTAGGCCGTCTGGGTCGGGTACTGAGCCCCTCCACCACGTCAAGGCGACATTCCTTCGGAGGGGGCAGTGACAGCGTCCATGTATTTTCGAGGGAAGGTAACTTGTGGACCTGATCTGGTACTTTGTGGTAAAGGTACACAGGGATGATTGCTAGATGGAGAAGATGAGAGAATATCCAATGTGGATCCCTGTGATGTGTTTTCCATGTTGTGAGAAGAATGTTATTTTAGAATGGAAGCAGGTTTTAATCTGTCGATGCTAATTGTTTGTCTTCCACTTGATGTCTCTATTTCGAAGTGTTTGCAATTGCGAGATGGAACTGGATATGGTCCATCATATGTCGGCTGAAGAGAGGTTCTAACTGCATCATGTCGAGCGAAAACGAATTTGCTTGTCATGAGTTCTGGGTGAATATATTTTTGTTGTTATGATGTTCAATGGGAATTGGCTTTAGGTTCCTCATCTGTTCTTTCAATTTGATTACGAAGGCTGGAATGTCGATTATTGTTTCTTCATTGAGGAATGCTCCGGGTAATCGGGTTGCTGAATCATAGGTCATTTACGCTGGTGTGGTATCAACTTGAGGAATGGTGTACGAGCGAAGACCTAAGAAGACTAAAGGCGTGATGAAACTGCGTAAGCTTTCACGGCCGGTGTCATTATATTATAGAAACTGATTATCCGGGCTTGTGGGCCGTGGTCTAGTCAGGAAACTCCTTCCAGACGTTTCGTCCGAAGCTGCGTCGAACATTACCGAGACAAAGAGAGTGTTAAGGCAACGCCACTGATAATGTTACACGTAGCTTCGGACGAAACGTCTGGAAGGAGTGTCCTGACTAGACCACGGCCCACAAGCCCAGGTAATCAATTTCTATATAAGACTAAAGGCAGCTTCAAAACCCAATCGTCAGACATCTGTGCTTTTAATGCAGACTTTAACAGGCGATGCCAGCGTTCAATTTTCCCCATTTTCTTGAGGATGATATGATGCAGTTTTGACATTCACAATGCTGAGTGCACTGGTTAGACAATTGAGATTTGAATTGTCTTCCTCGATCGGTGGCACTACAAAACGAGATATCCATATTGACAAACGAAACTGTTTCTGCTGTAATATCCACAGGGGGAAGCGCTTCCGGCCATCTTGAGAAACGATCAATAATTGTTAGTAAATAGCGATATCCTTGTGATGGAGGTAAGGTTCCCACGATGTCAACATTAATATGATTGAATCTAGAGGTAATTTTTGGATATCGTCCTCCTGCACTGTTGATATGCTTCCAGACTTTGCTTCGTTGGCACGGTATACATGCTGATGTCCAGTTCCTCAGGTCCTTCTTTAGTGATCGCCAAATGAAGCGAATTTTGACTCAATGGATAGTAGCATGAATACCAGGGTTTGCTGGATTGTGCATTGTGTTGAAAATTGTTTGTCGGAGCTAGTGAGGTATATATGGTCGAACCATACCTTCGGACATATCACAAACAAGTTCTTTATCTTTTGGTAATATTATTGTCTGAAGTGTAAGTGACGTTGAATCCTTAAGGTGTGTGAGCTCTTCGTCACCTTGTTGATACTCTGCAATTTGTTCCATTGTAATAGCTGTAGGAATAGTGATTAAAGCAATTCGTGAACAAGCATCAGCTGCGACATTTTCTTTTCCAGCAGTATAACGTATGTCTGTAGTGAATTGTCCAATAAAACTAATTTGCCGGATCTGATGTGGAGACGATTTCTCTGGACGTTGTTTGAACATGAAGATGGGTGGTTTGTGATCAGTATAGATAGGAAACTTACGTCCTCCTATCACATACTGAAAGTGCTTCACAGCAGAATAGGCTGCTAAGAGTTCTCTGTCATAGGTTGAGTAGTTCTTCCCTGCACTTTAAGTTTCCTTGAGAAGAAAGCTAATGGTTGTAAGTTATCGTCTTTGATTTGTTGTAGAGATGTACCGATGGCAAAGTCTGATGCATCAACCATCAAAATTAACGGTAAATTTGAGGATGGGTGAGCCAGAAGTGCTGAGTTTGCTAGGCTGTCTTTTACGAGATCAAAAGCCTGTCGGAAACGTTGGGTCCACTCAATATTTCTGTTATCATTCTTCTTGGCACCATGGAGAAGGTTACAAAGCTCGGCTTGCTTGCTCGCCGAGTTTGGAAGTGCTCTTCTATAAAAGTTAATGAGGCCAAGAAATCTTCGCAGTTCCATAATTGTAGCAGGTAGCGGATAGTTGACAATGATGTGTAGTGGACTGATTCCTTTTTCAGATATCACATGTCCCAGGAATGGTACTTCTGTGCAACTTAAAATACATTTGCTCAAGTTAATTCCAATGTTGAATTCACTCAAGCTCTCAAATAGCAAATGAAGGTGTTTCTTGTGTTCTGCTTCATCTTGTGATGCTACTAGGGTGTCATCTATGTAGCAGTAGACGAACTCGAAGTCTCTCAGTATAGTGTCCATGTATCGTTGGAAAGTCTGGGCTACATTTCTAAGTCCGAATGGAAGACGTAAGAATTCGAACATCCCAAATGGAGTTATCACTGCTGTTTTGGCTATATCATCTGGATGTACAGGTATATGGTGATAGGCTCTGACGAGATTTATCTTTGAAAATAATGTTTTTCCATCTAATTGGCTGGTGAAATCTTGAAAATTAGGTATAGGGTATCTGTCTGGCTTGGTGATGGTGAGGGCTCGGTACTCTCCACAATGCTAATAATGGTACTAAACAATGGTACTAAATAGAGGGGACTGGCCCAAGCACTCTTTGACGGTTGGCAGACTCCCATGTGAATCATCTGCTGGAACTCTGCTTTGGCTGTCCTCAGTTTGTCTGGAGGTAATCGTCATGCTCGTGTCGCTACCGGATGTCCCTCAGTGATAATGCTATGATAAACGGTTGTATCTTGAATGTTGAAATGAATGTTTTCATGAAGTAAGTTGGGAAATCTTTTTAGAATGTTGGCATGTTTATGGTCTGTTAGTATAACTCGAACATATTCTATGCCTGATGCCTGAATCTGTGTGCCAAATGTTGTTGCTGAGGTCGTGGAATTAATGAGTCACCTGTTCTTTAGATCTACTAAAAGATTGTAATGGTGAATGAAGTCTGCTCCATTGATTGGGGATTGTACGTCTGGAACCACGAAGTTCCATGTAAGATTTCGCCGTAGACGAAGGTTGCGTCATAATAAATTCAATTCAATTCAATTCAAAAAGGTTTATTTGGGCATGCTTACAACATGCCCGGGCTGTTTAGGGAAACCCCTCTTCAGCCTAGTGCGGAAGCACTCTCCGCAAGTATTTATACGGGTGCCGTTTGCTGCGAAAAGTTTACGTTCTACTTTCTTGCGACGATCACTATCTGAAGGGGGAAAAACTGATATGTCGGCTCCGGTGTCGACTAAGTATCTGCGTCCACTGTTTCTATCTGTAAAAAATAGGCGGCGAGATGAGTGGCTTCCATCACCTGCCTCCGCTAGTGTGGAGCGTTTGAGTTGAACTGCTTTGTAGAATGTTGGTGGTTGGTATGAGCATTGGCTCCGACATTTCTTTGCTCTATGGCGATATTTAAGGTGATACCAACATAGTGTTCCATGAGGATTAAAACACTGGCATGACCTCGACCTTTCTCGTGATCTACTTCGTGAAGATCGCAATGAAAGTGAGCTACTCCTTGAAGGGAGTGACAATGTTTTTAACTCATTCATGGTCAACGTCAATTCCGCGAGATGTGCTTCCAGTCTGGAAATATGATCGTTACCGTTATCGTTCATTTTACTGATAACGACGGATGATGGTGACTGCATGTTTTGAGCACATATATTCGATCATGGTGGGAAAAATTCAATAATTTTATCAGACATGGTGGCTATGGTGTCAAGATCATCTTTGCTCGTTGCTAATATGGATCGTGCGGTAGTAGGAAGGTGCTGCATAAATATGGTTTTTAAGAAGTCGCCTTTATCCTGCATATCAGCTAAAGTTCGCATCTCTCGGAAGAGTTGAGTCGGACTTTTGTCGCCTAATTCTACCTCTGTTAATAGTTTCGTCACTTTCCTATTTTCTGACGTTTTCAAATTCCTGAATAAGTCTAGTTTGAAATCTGTGGACGGCGTGGTAGATAATGGTCGAGTCAAAAAGTCTGAAATTAATTGCACGACATCCGCTTCTAACGAGGCAATCTCATGGTTAAATTTTGTTGTTTCACTTTTTATATTTAACGTTGTAAATTGAGCTTCAACTTGAAGAATCCATACCATAATATTTCTTTTCCAGATCGACGGAATCTTCACTGAAGCACGTGCAAGTTCCGCTTTGTTTGATGTTGTGGTTAGCGGCCCTTCAGTGCTGTCGTCCGTGTTGTCCATGTTTTTATTACTTCACTTTCCCGTTCAAATATGCGTTTCAGTTAGTTATTAGTCACTTCGAAATATCTCGTTTGGTAATCTAATCGTCGGCCACCAATATGGCTTTTTAATGCGGTTTTTAAATAACCTATTTGTTGTGCAAGTTACCAAACCATCTTATTGACTTGAACAAAGAAAAACAAAGAATAGCAAAATAGAAAATAAAACTAAGATGTTAAAGAAAGAACATCAACTGCACTCGAAAGTTTCTGGGATTCTCCACTAGGAACCGCCACACTGTCGTACCTTATGTCTAGGGCTCGGAAGTTCATGCCCTAAAAACACTGAAATATGTATGCAAATATGCTCTTAAAAACTTGAAAATATGCCAAGAAATATGCAACATTTAATTAAAACAATTAATGTCCCTTTGCAATAGACAAGACGAGCTACTCGTGGTATAAATAATAACTAAAGTTACCATATTACTTAGAGGTTGAAACAGAAGTGGTCCCGCTGCTAGTATTAACTGCTAAATTGAAGTTCACAACCAATACTTTGCACAAATTTTCAACTGTAAAACATCGCCTGTTGTCTCGCAAAACACTTTTGTAACGTGAAAAACCTCTCCACATCATAAGATATTATCGGGGCATATTTAAATGATGTTAACTGCTTCACAGAGGGAGTCAAATCTCTTGGTGTGACAGATGGTTTTCTTTCGAGGATGTCTCGAATGTCGCACATCGGTTTATAACCAGAAGTTTTTGAAATTACATAATTCACTTTCTCTTTCACTTTTTGTCCTATGATACCTGGAACCAAACTTAGATCACATATTGTTTTTTCAAAGACACTGATTCATTCAAAGGAGATCCTACAGCTCCCAACGTCGTTAGGGTTGTTGGTAAGAAAGAAAAATAGGCAGATCTGAAACTAAAATCCTCTTTTAACCCAGTGCCTGACAGAATATTTTGCACAGTTTCTATTGATGAAGCATCTTTCGAGTACAATGAATTAACCTCTTCGACTATTTCTATGTGTTCAGCATAATATAAAACTGCATCGACCCATGTTCCCCATCGAGTTAACACTGGTGCAGGAGAAAGTCGGATATTAGGTGCTGTTGATCTAAACAACTTAACTCTTTTAGGAGATTTAACAAACATTCTCTTTGTACTGGACACAAATCTATCTACCAGCCGGAAAGAATCACGTATTGTCTCAAAAATGCGATGAAGAGCGTGTGCCAAACAAGTTCTATGAATTAAGTTAGGAAAAATACCTTTCAGAGTTTGTCCTGGTTTTACCATATAAGGACCTGCATCAGTAACAAATAAATGTAACCGGTCGTATTTGATTTCACATGGCCATAGTAATTTCAAAGATTCCATCACAAACTGGGTCACAGTTACATTGTCAGTGGCCGAAAATTCGCACACATTAAGAAGATAAGGTGTAGTCTTTTGTTCATTATTTAAAGCACCCACAATTATATTAGCAATAGAACGGCGGTAAGAATCAACCACACAAACTCATCCACTAATTTATTTTGTATATTTGACAATAAGTTTTTGTAACAATGTTCTACATAAGTCTTAGGCAGTGTACTTTCTTAATACACATGTTGTCGAGTGTACTTGGCAAGACAAATTTTAAATGTCGGATTATTAATTTTGAACAAGGGAATATCAGCAGCTAAAAATGCTTGGGACAAGTCATAGGAAAATTCAGTAACCTCACTTCCTAAACACTCTACTAGTTGCCTTTGAACAGGTTCTTTGTTTGCGAGTTTTCTGATTAAATTCTCCTTATGTTTTGCTGTTTATGCGCTGAACTATTTGAAATATTTTTTCACTCCCTACATTTTTCTCACACGCTCCACAAAACAGTACCCTATTATCTGTAGATATTAAATCACCCGAAAACTCTTTCTGTAAATTAATTAATCTGGCACTAGAAGTTGGTCTTATTTTCCGCATTTGAAGAGTTTTTAACATGTTATACGCATAATTTAATTTGGTGGGAACCAGTTCACACTGTTACGTTTGAAGACCACGACACAACTACTGGTGGGCAGGCAAGCGTTGCTATAATCGTGCTGCTCGAAACTTTGACCTGCACTTTATCTTTGTTAAAAAAAACGTCTCAGATAACGCACTGATTATTCTTTACGCACATAGATAGAATGGAAACAGGGGATTCACTGCATGACAACGTGACTCATCTATAGTTATCGCCATATCGCGAGTTGCATCATCATGGGCAATACTACCAATATGAAAAATATTATAGAGATGGAAAAAAATAAAAAGGCTTAAAAATCATTAAAATATGCAATATAGGGGCCATAATATTGAAATATTATGCATTTATCAAAAATCAAGAAAATATGCAGTTATATGCATCATAAAATCATGTCCAAATAACTAAAATTCCATAATTCGTGCACACAATGTCAAAGCATACATTTTTAACCCCTATGAAAAAAACATGCAAATGCATGAACTTCGTAGCCCTAGTTATGGCTTTAAGAAAGCTAAGGAAAATAAAGTCCTATGGCAGGAATATAAGATTAAAAAATAAATAAAGAAATAAATGTAAAAGACAAAAATAATATAATCTGCGGTTCTATTACCCTTGCAACTAGAGTCTACACCAGAGCATTTATCACAAGTAATATCATAAGAAGTCTAATTTAACTGTCAGCCCATCGAATGATACTTATTTGGACTACTTCATAAATAAAACAGGAATTTAAATGCTATGTCGCAAAGATTTGACCAGAAAATGGTACATTCTATAATCAATTACGTAAAATATATTCTCTTTAATTAGTGTAGTTCAGCACTGCCAACTGAGGAAAACGAAACTCAAGAAACTCTTGTTATAACAGAAAAGCAGTTTATAACCTCAAATAAATCTCGCTTTGTTTTTAGCATTAACAAATAGCATCTCTTCAGGAAAAATATATCAATTATTAAAATAAAAATGCTTCTTTAACTTAATTTTAACTGCTTGATTTTGAATTCTCCTCGCCAACTGTGTCCCATAAATGGTTAAAAACACGATTTGAAGATGATAAATTGTTTTGCAGGAATTTAATATTTGTACTGATAATTGGGAACAGTATAATTAACAATAATACACGAATATTTGCTGCATATGTGCATATTATAATTTTAGTTATTCAGAGTAATATGTTTTTAAGTTGGTTAGTAGACATGGCACAGAAGGCATAATGGTCTTGTGACCCTTAATTAAGTCGTCTAGTTCACTCTGGTTAAAATACCCACACTCTGCAGCACATGATTCTATGTAATGGTAGGCAGTCACTGTTACGCGTCAATTTTCCTAGCTTCTGCATTAGACTCTGACAAAAACTGCATAGGCGTTGCAATTACTCGTTCTTCCACATGACAGTTCACGTAGTAAGCGTGAGAAATATACATGGCGGACACAAACATTAATTTAGCGATTGGTATATTAAGTATAGGTTTGGGATACATTTCGAGTCTCAGTAGGAAAAAAAAAAAAAAAAAAAAAAAAAAAAAAGTATTCGAAGTAAGAGACGTTGTTGGACACCGTCATGGTTTGAAAAAAGAGTACAGGACAGGGGCCGAGGTATATTGGGTCTACTACAAAACGAATTGAGGTTAGAGGAACCGGGAAACCATCGCAATTTTCTATGAACTGACGAAGATTTATTTCTTAACCTTTTACATCATGTCAAAGGCAAAATTACACACCAGGACAAAGTATGGGACAAATGCGAAACAGATAAGAAAAAATTGTAATGGTTTTAATCTTAATATGGATGGACAGGAGCTTGGAAAGCGTGGAATGAAATTGAAAAAATTTTACGCGGAAAAATGTGGGCGAGTGAGAGATTTAATGTCATGTGGGCACGTTGGCCAGGGTAGCTTAGTTGTTAGAGCAGTAGACGGTAACCGGCAGATCCGTGGTTCATATCCCGGCTATGGAATTGACCTTTTCAGTCTTATTCTACCCTTACTGAAGAGTTGCTAGTTGCATAGGAATTGGTACATCAGGCCCATGCGGCACAGCTAATATAGCTAACCGAACTGGATATATAATTTGCTTTTTACTTTTGGAATTGTGCCCTTTAATGTCACACCAACTGAAGCAGCATCATCACTAGGATTTGACGGCTCTCTCCAAACCATAGGTACTTCAAAAGATAGCGATAATCTTCCGCCGTTGATCCGATAACGAAGCTCTTTAGTGCATATTCGGTAGGTATACTTTGTGTGGTGCCGAAAGTTTATTTTAATCTCCAAGTTTGATTCCAAAATAAACATTATTTTTTTAACATGTGAGATACTAAGTCTCAGCTTAGGCAATGTGTATTTACCACATATATAAATAAAGTAGTCTAATTTACTTGAGTATCCTCGATTCGACATTTAACACTTTCTTACTCAACTGAAAACACTCAAAATTCTGCTCCACAACAAAGATTCAAAGTGAAACACAGACTAATGTGGTGTCAGAAAATGAAGCTGCTTGTGATGACTGTAATGAAATAACGGGTTAATATAGTGCTTACGTAGATAAGATGACGCAAGGAGTGAGTGACATTCCTATTTTCCATAAATATAGTTGCAGAACCAACTTATTTTACTTTAACTTCCTTATGAGTTTGCACTCCTCATCTACTAAAAAGCATGCGGTGTCCTCAACTTTTACTACAAACACTTTAAAAATGTTGAATACGATCTGTTATATTCTAACACACTAAAAGTACACATCTTAAATTATTGTAGTTTAAATAAATACGGTCGGAATATATTATAAGAATCTTTCTAGCTTTGGGTTTGTTTTTAGCATGCTACAAATACTCTAAAATGAATTAAATATCTGAGGGCAGGAATTTGTGTAAATACATCAAAATTGTTAGAGCTACTTTTGAGAAAATCAACATGCTGGTAAAATTTCCCACTTAAAGGTTAGTTTGGCATAGAGAATTTATTTTGAAAATCTTTGTGCCACATCCTGAAAGACGCTAAACTCATTCTTGAGTTATTTTATCACAGACAGACAGCCTTTTTCTAAAACTGCTTCTCGAGAACATCTTGAATATGTTCGTCGCCAGGAAAGCTTCAAATCATATTATACACTACCTCTTCTACTTCCTGGTGGTAGTAGAATGTAAGAAGTTCTCTCCCTCTTTCTCTCTCTATCTCTCTTTCTCTCTCTTTCTATCTTTCTCCCTTTATCTCTTTCTCTCTCTTTCTCCCTTTCTCTCCCCCTTTCTCTCCCATTCTCTCTGTCTCTTTCTCTCCCTCTTTCTCTCTCTATCTCTCTGTTTCTCTCTCTTTCTATCTTTCTCCCTTTATCTCTTTCTCTCTCTTTCTCCCTTTCTCTCCCCCTTTCTCTCCCATTCTCTCTGACTCTTTCTCTCCCTCTTTCTCTCTCTATCAATCTCTGTTTCTCTCTCTTCCTATCTTTCTCCCTTTATCTCTTTCTCTCTCTTTCTCCCTTTCTCTCCCCCTTTCTCTCCCATTCTCTCTGTCTCTTTCTCTCCCTCCTTCTCTCTCTATCTCTCTGTTTCTCTCTCTTTCTATCTTTCTCCCTTTATCTCTTTCTCTCTCTTTCTCCCTTTCTCCCTTTATCTCTTTCTCTCTCTTTCTCTCTTTCTCTCTTTCTCCCTTTATCTCTTTCTCTCTCTATCTCTCTTTCTCTCCCCCTTTCTCTCCCATTCTCTCTGTCTCTTTCTCTCCCTCTTTCTCTCTCTATCTCTCTGTTTCTCTCTCTTTCTATCTTTCTCCCTTTATCTCTTTCTCTCTCTTTCTCCCTTTATCTCTTTCTCTCTCTTTCTCCCTTTCTCCCCTTATCTCTTTCTCTCTCTTTCTCTATCTCTCTTTCTCCATTTCTTTCTCTCTCTATCTCTCTGTTTCTCTCTCTTTCTATCTTTCTCCCTTTATCTCTTTCTCTCTCTTTCTCCCTTTCTCCCTTTATCTCTTTCTCTCTCTTTCTCTATCTCTCTTTCTCCATTTCTTTCTCCCTCTTTCTCTCTCTCTTTCTCTCTCTTCTCCTTATCTCTCTTTATCTCTCTTTTTCTCGCTTTCTCTCTGTATTTCTCTCTTTCTCCCTTTATCTCTTTCTCTCTCTATCTCTCTTTCTCTCCCCCTTTCTCTCCCATTCTCTCTGTCTCTTTCTCTCTCTCTTTCCCTCTCTTTATCTCTCTCTTTCTCCCTTTCTCTCTCTTTCTCTTTCTCTCTTCCTACCTTTATCTCTTTCTCTCTTACTTTCTCTCTTTGCCTCTTTCTCTCTTTGCTTCTTTCTCTGTTTCTCTCTTTCTTTCTTTTTTTCTCTCTTTCTTTCTCTCCTTTTTTTCTCTCTCCTTCTATTTTGTTTCTTTCTTTTTGGTACATTAACGGCCTGTTAACATAATGTAACATCGGATGAATGAATGAAATGTGTGAAACGATGTTCAAATGATATCGAGGTTCATAGAACTTAAAGTTGAATTCTTATTTTAAGGACAAGGGGAAACCTCGGTAAAAAGAGATACCATAACTCACCCTAACCGAGATTTGAACTCAGAAACTTTTGAATGTGAAGTAGGAAGTTGGTATCGAATATGAGAGAAGGAATGGCAGTTTTATCTCGTGTTTATATATGAATATTTTGCAATTAATTGTTTACAAAAACGAATTGTAGTTCTACAAGAAAATAAATCACCATAAGCACCAAAACTGTCTATATGTTATATTTTACTCTGTCTCTATTTCCAACCAAGTGAGTCCAGTATTTAAAATGGTCGAGTGATAGTTTATGGTGTATTTAGAGGTGTGTGAAGATTCTGACGATAGTTCGCGCGGCTGTTGCTTCTTGGAATAAAACACACTCGGTTTTCTTTCTAGAGCATCTGCTATAGAATAGGTGCTACGAAAAGGAGAAGCCAAAGGCATCCTAATATGTTTTTTACGTCTCTAATACATTTTTATTCCTGTCATTTTATTCTATTTTCAATTAAAGTCGATCATATTCAGCGCTCATGCATACTTCCAACATCTTCGGAGGATATAAGGTTATAGCTTATACAACCAAGGAGCATTCATGTCCTCCGTGGTCTAGAGGTAACATGCTAGCTTCTGGTTCCTGAGATCCTGGGTTCAAACCCGGTGGAGGGCAAATGATATTTTTCGAGCGTGCAAAACCTTAGCATTGGTTCCTTCGGAATGAAGGTAAAGGCGGTGGTCCCGTGTCGTAGATTTAAAATACGCAAAAGAACCTCTGTTGTGATCTAGAAGGAATAAAGTGAAGTGAAGGAACTACAGAACGTACAAACAACAGAAGTCAGGTCCCTTGCACCAGGCACACGTAAATGGCAACAGAGAAAATAACATGAGCTTCTCTTAGGGCTCGATACAAGCGTCAACTATCTTCTTTAATACAAAACAGCACAGTTCTGCCACAGGAACGTTTCATGTTTATGTACATTTCACACCTATCTCACTACTGGTGACTATAACACAAGTGTAATCACAGCTGAAAGCGTTCATGTCAGGAGGGGCGGCTGGGGTCAAGTATTATGAAACACTGTACATCGGAGTTCTTTCTCGTAATTTTTGGGCGGACAGGGAATCTTGTTTTGTTCGAGACGTTCCGCCCTTCATAATTAAGGGTTCATATAAACTGAAGGCCAAGTATTAAATGTGATTTATGTCACACTTGTTATGTAAGTGCCCTGCTTGCTGTTTTCTCAGAAATTGAAACTCAGGCGTGGTGAAACAATATGAGAAATGCCTCAGATGAATTTAGTACGTACCTAGACATAAATTGGGAGCAGCCGACAAATGTTTATTTAAAAATTAAACCATTTAGAATAAGCTGAATAATGCCAGGCAGCCCAAGATTAATTAAACACGGACCTGCTGCATTAAACGCAACTAGAATCTCTAAAATTGAAAATTACGTTAATGACTCAATCCTAAATTTAATATGCATCTTTTGAGGGAACACTGAAGTGATATATTAGCCTGTTTGGTCAAAAAATCGAATTTGGATTTTTACTGCAACGAATATATGTGCGAAGTTTTAATCCCCTAGAGAGGGGGAAACATATTTTGGACGCCATTTTTAAAGTGGTGCGCCTCTGCTTCTGCCTTTTAAATAGACATGCCTACAACTTCCACTTCAACTTTTAAACTCATTTTTCTAGGAAACAATTTTTTTTGTTACTTTCTCACATTTAAAACGTATCTTCTCCCACAAAAATCTAGCTAGGGATCTAAATTTTTTTCCAATATAGTTTAGAGTATAGGTACTAAAATGTCTGTTTAGAATTTTTAAAAAGTTATTAGTCCAATAATACGCTGCTTTTATGAATTTTTTGCACTTTGTGGTATAAAAGATTTTTTAAGAAAACCTATTCATTATATAAAAATTTGCATGCATTACTTTGTTACAAAAGTAATAAGAGATATAATTTAAAAAAAAGTCATCTTTGTAGTTCAACACCTGTTGCAGGTGACAAATTTTGATTATCAATAAAATTGATACAAACTAATATATCAAGAATGTGATTAGATATTGGAATACAATTTGCTACACACATTTCTTTAGTTGGTGGAAATTCCTGTGCAAAACCTTAAGCCTATAACTTCAATAAAATAGAAAATCACCTTTTTCACTTCGGTGTAATTAAATTTACATAAAGGTTCCTTAACTGCCGACAGATGCAGTTAATTAAAGTATGAGGTCATTATGGAATAAGTACTCGGAAAAAAAAGGTACACCCCAAGAAACAGAGTAATTGCACTATTAAGATGAACTTAACGTAACGTAACATAACGTAAGTGACGAAATTTAAGAGTTTGGCGGTACCCAATTTTCCTTTATGTTATGTAAAGTTTGTATGTCACTGTTTCAGTTTAGCGACATTTCTTACTTCACGGTACCTCCCGTCGAGGTAAGCCACGTTAAGGATGGAACCTATGAGGTTTGAAAATTCTTTTATTTTCATCCAATTTGCACCACATTTTCAGAGTTTACTAGAGTAATAACAATTAAGGTCTGTACTGAATTTGAAGTCATACTGTGCATAGTTTTAATCATTTTAATAATAAAATAAATTCTTTGTATTAAAAGATACTTTGCATCAAAATGTTCAAACAATTAACCTGAAATCTTTTTACTACACACATAATGTGTATGTAACCAAAAGTTACTATGGGCAATATTCTGTCATAAGTTTTAGGCTAGCAATATACTATATATATACACCTCACTATTTTAAAAAATGCAATATTCTTCAGCCTTTTACACTTTGACACAATGTTTTGAGTAAACACAGATTTTTATGCTCATTGTTGCAAATGTTCAAAATATAAATGGCAAAGTTTCAAGAAGATCTGAATTAAATTGCGACGCGTGGAGCCCTTTAATAGCAAAAAAAATGTTCTGAGAAACGGCAGAACTAATATTTACTAATTTTACCTGAACTATAATTTGCTAGCAGCATACATAGAGAAGATGGCAGCATCTACTAGATGACAATTTCTTTTCGTTCTTTGACATTAGGATGAGCTGTATTCCTTCAGCGGGTGAGCATACTCTTTTGCCTTGCAAACGCCTGTGTAAGATCTTTAAAATGACTGCGAATCAAAAATAATTATAATACCTCATGGGGTATGAATTTGTGACAGAATGGAATTTTCAAAATTTTTGCTGTATTTTTTTCCTAATAAACTCAGTAGGGTCCTACCTTCCTACCTTAATTAACGTTCATCGTAATTCCGGCATAAACAGACTAGTGTATTCATAGTCATCGTAAAAACACATGGAATTTAAAGATTATTGGTCTGCTAAACTGGACCAAGAAATATGAAACATTAAACGATACGTTTTTCGTAATAAAATGATATGAATTTAAACTTGAAACATTTTTTTTTAATTCTGAGCGAATTTAAGACATAAATTTAATTTATCATGCAAATATCTAAACATATGGTACTTTAATAAAAATCGTTTCGGCTATTTTTGAAAAAATAACAATTTTTTTTCAAAGTATTCTATGTAAACGTAGGTCATGGATGGGGGATTTCCCTGAAAATGGTATTTAACCGACTTTTTATTTTTTATTTATGCTGTTCATGGGCCGAACTGACGACACACACATATAAAGCTTTTTTCTAAAAATGGTCTTTTTGAATTCAGAGAGTTTCAAATCATATCCTTTGAAATCTTGGTATCGAATTTTTGGATAGAATACAATACTTTACCGTAAGTACGCAGTAAAGTAAAAGGCTTAAGCAGCGGTACCAATCGTAGCTCATTCATAGCACGTGACAGACGCCATGCGTAACCACTACGCTACCGAACCAGTGTGTAAGCTAACGTGATCAAATCTCAGGACAGATAGCGCAGTGACTTCTACAAGTTTGAACATGTACGAGTACTTTAATTCGGTTTTATTATTACGAAGAGGTGTAAAATGTTGAGTTTATAAGTCTATTTCACGGCATATGCCCCAAAGTTTCTAGTGAATGCTTATTTACCTAATTCGGTCATGTAATTGACTTAATATTTGTTAGAAACCGTCTCCACTCCACACTGACATTACAATGTATGGCAGATGGGGCCTTGGAGTGACAAAGAGTAAAAAACATCAGCAAGGAAGGAGTGTATGTATGTATGCCCTAAATCCTTGAAACAGGAGGCGTGGTTGTCACTGTTATCATCACCATCATTTATGGAAATACACATTTAAAAGATTAGATCGCGAGGGAGAGAGTAACTACACTTCATTATCCTTCAATGCATAATGAAAAACTACTTTCTAAGTACTTGTAAAATATCATATTCACGTCATTGCTGTACTTTGAATAAAGTATAAACTTACGCCCACAAATAATGTATGAATGAACGAACGATTTATCACCTTTAAATTTTGCATGTGATTTACACAATAGGTTATTTTCTTGAAGGCCCGTCTCTGAAGCGTGGTGGTAGCGCGTCTGCCTTACGTCCAAGAGTTTGCGAGTTCGAATCTCGCTTAAGGTGAGTTATCCGGATAAGCTTTTCACCGAGGTTTACCCTTATCCTTATTCATTCACCGTCCGATATGACATTACGTTGGAGGGCGTAATACATGTTTTGGGACCCCCTGAATCCGAAGAAAATCATTTTTTAGAAAAGGGTCTGTGTTTCTTGTTTTTTGCCTTCACTTTTCGTTTGTGTGGCTTTTTTTTCATTTATATCCCACCTTTAACTACAGGGGTCATATCGGCGGCCTTTCCTATGGAACAGTTGCTTGTAGGCAATGGTGGTATTTAACAATGGTAGTTTTAAATATTACATTCACACTCTCATTCATATTTCTGGACTCTAGGGTGGACAAGGAGTATCCTTGGCTGAAGAAAAATTTCTACCCCGCTGCTAGGAATCAAACCCGAGACTCCTTGGACAGTAGACAGGTGCTAGTGTGCGCATGTGTGTGTGTGTTTTATTGAATAGCATAACTGAAAAATCTGATGTGTTGAACTCACATGACTTTCTCTACTCTTGTACTAACCATTCTTATAAACTGTAATTCCTATATATTCTTGGTGTTAGTTGAGATAAACATTTGTAGAAATTATCTTAATCCTCACTTCCCTTGCTTATTTACTTGTAGGTGCAAGGGGAATATGAGAATACAGTATACTTTGAGCGAGAGTCAAATATTTTAAAACTTTGAGATTCCGTTCTCCTTGCACGGTTATCATCCAAAAAATGAATGACGATGATATATTTGACTGAAGTACAAGTTCTCCAAAACTCACACAAATAACAAGGCATATCTCCTAAATGGTTCACTCTGCAAACAAATTTATCTGCACATAAATTGTGTATTTTACCAAGTTCTACATTTTTTTGTACAGTAAGATTTGGTCCATCTCCTATGGTTTACTAGTTATACAAAAGTCATCCACAGTAAATACGACTACATGAGATAGCCAGAAAAATCAAGATATACATTTCAGTTGTCATAAAAATATGTCAAACATATGGCATTTTAAATAAAAATCGTTAGAGCCATGTTCAAGAAAATCAAAATTTTCGAAAACTTCTTCATGCGAAGGGTAGTTTAGGATGAAGCAATTTTCTTCAAAATCTTCGTGATGCAATCTTGCAAGACGTTAAACTTAAATCCCAACTTTGGTATATACCAACTTTATAAAAACATGAACAACCATGTTCCATTTGACGAAAGTTTGCTTTCCAAAAGTCACACAGATAACAAGAAATATCTCTGAAATGATATTATTTCGACATAAACTGTGTGTTTTAGCGATATCTAAATTTTTGTACAGTAAGAATTGATCTGTCTCTTACGGTTTACGAGTTATTCAAAAGTCATCCAGAGTAAATAGGACCACATAGGCTATAGCCAGAAAAATCAAGATATACATTTCATTTGTCATAAAAATATGTCAAACATATCTCTACTTGGTAATAGAGAAAGTAAAAATTACAAAAGCTGTGCAGAAAGTACTTGCCCATGGCAATTCTAGGATTAACTTATTTTACAGTGCGATTCAGTAAGAAAGAATTACTACGCTTCCATGGCAAGTTCAATACGTATTGAGTTAAATTTCCGGGTAGAATACCGTATGGAAACGCGGATTCAAATGAAGCTTAACCACAATCCGGTTATTTGGTGGGATCGGATCGAAATTGTGTTGCATGACACTCGACATTTGTTTTCTTAGTGAAAGTGGTATAATAAAAGAAAAGAACAAAGCCATTTTTATTGTTTCTATAATCTCACAATATTATCCTCTCTAAAACACTCACTAACCTCAAAACCTTGTTGAAATACGCAGAAAACATTTTTCTACAGGTTCGCCAACATAAACCAGTGACCAACATAAAAGTTTGAGCTATTTCTGTTTGAGCCTACATATCCAAAGCGATCTCATTTCCGGATTGAATTCAACATGAAAACACGGAAATGAGAATGTACTCAATTCAAGTTCAATTCTGCATGGAAACATAGTAAATATTGACAATGTCTAGTTGCGAACCAATTCTTACATAATGTATTGAAGTTACGTTTGGGCAGGTATGACCTCATGCGCGAGAAATGCACAAAGTATGGTAGAAATGCAAATGGCCATGGTCATGGTCGCGTTGCCAGGTGACACAACAATACGAGAAGTCTCCCACGGTCTCTGCTGGCGGACGATCATACCCCTAATAGGAACGAACACCACGATTAAACTGTCACCGACATTATAAATGATAACTCTCCACGCTTCTTCAACATTTCCGGATATTAGGTAATATTAATTTATGGCTACAACAGTCATGCAATTCATGCCTTTGGCGTTGTTTAAAGGAGCAAAGAAAAATAAGAATGTAATTACCACGCAAGAAATTCAGCCAATCACCGAATGAACTGGCTCCTGAATAAAAAAGAAAAAAGCATTTTTAGAAATAAATTCGTGTGTGTGTGTGTGTGTGTGTGTGTTGTGTGTGTGTGTGTGTGTGTGTGTGTGTGTGTGTGTGTGTGTGTGTGTGTGTGTGTGTGTGTGTGTGTGTCTGTCAGTGAAGTCGATTAAAAACCAAAGTTGATATTTAAGCTTAATATTTTTCATGGATGTGACAAAAAGATTTTGAAGAAAATTCCTGAACTCTAAACTACCCTTTACACTGAAAAATTGTTCGAAAATTTTGAGTTTTCCAAAAATGGCTCTAACGATTTTGATTTGCCATATGTTTAAGATATTTTTATGACACATGAAACGTATATTTTGAAGTTTCTGGCTATAGTCCATGTAGTCCTGTTCACATTTGTATTTGCGAGTATGTATACAGATGCGAGAGGTGAATCAAGACACAGCCTATTTTGTTTGTCTGACAGACGATAACATATGGAACACAGATTATCAATAAACTTAGCTGCATGGTGGAAATGTAGACTTGTGTAAACCGCAACATAACATGATACTTCCAAATATTTTTCCTGGTTGTTGGTAAAGTGTTCTCTAACTTCTTCAGTGACAAATCATTGTTAATTACCTCTGGTGTCAGTGTGAAAGCTACTCAAATGTATATGTATAGAACCAACTAAGAAAAAGGTGACATTCATTACTACTTATATTATAACTGAATTATTATTATTATTATTATTATTATTATTATTATTATTATTATTATTATTATTATTATTATTATTATTATTATTATTATTATTATTATTATTATCATCATTATTATCATCATTATCATTATCATTATCATTATCATTATCATTATCATTATCATTATCATTATCATTATCATTATCATTATCATTATCATTATCATTATCATTATCATTATCATTATCATTATCATTATCATTATCATTATCATTATCATTATCATTATCATTATCATTATCATTATCATTATCATTATCATTATCATTATCATTATCATTATCATTATCATTATCATTATCATTATCATTATCATTATCATTATCATTATCATTATCATTATCATTATCATTATCATTATCATTATCATTATCATTATCATTATCATTATCATTATCATTATCATTATCATTATCATTATCATTATCATTATCATTATCATTATCATTATCATTATCATTATCATTATCATTATCATTATCATTATCATTATCATTATCATTATCATTATCATTATCATTATCATTATCATTATCATTATCATTATCATTATCATTATCATTATCATTATCATTATCATTATCATTATCATTATCATTATCATTATCATTATCATTATCATTATCATTATCATTATCATTATCATTATCATTATTATTATTATTATTATTATTATTATTATTATTATTATTATTATTATTATTATTATTATTATTATTATTATTATTATTATTATATTACAACTAAACAGTAGAATATGGCTGTAAATGCCTAGTGTAAATTTAACACAAACTTCAATTCTTAACTGACAATTTTCAGGTAAGCTTTGATTGTATTTCCATTATCCCCTTTGCTGTTGTTTGTTTGTTTCTTTTTTGTTCCTGTATATAATGAGTTTTTATGTGCTCATTCTGTATATTTATTGACAATATTTTGTACATCACAATTGACATATTCAATGTTCACCAGCCTCCATGGCTACTTGTGAACTCGCTGAACGCAATCTAATCTAATCTAACCTTTAAAACCGTTTAGTGGGTACAGTCTGGAGAGATTTCAATAGATGTGAGTTACATCGAACTTAATGGATTAGATTTCCCTAAGTAAAACAGAATCATACATGAAAACAATATTAAAAACTTCAGCATTCCTTTAAAAGGGGCTATCTTAAATGAAGCATTTAATCTTCTTCCACACTGACACACTTTTGAAAGTAGGGACTGAACTTTTGGTTAGGCATATCAAAGATACAAAATACCTGTGTCATTTATATACGCCATGCCATAATCAAGTACCGTAAAATAATTGTGATTATCGTTTAACATGTATCTTAGAATTCTCCGGAGTGTTTCTTGGAATTCTTCATAGCTGTCCAGAAAATCATAAATGCAGTGGTTCATATCGTACTCATATCCCCATTCATTCATCAATCCGGTTCAAAAATAGCATTCCAACATGTAGACACGATATACTGCCTTCTAATAGTGAGGATACGCTGTAAGGTACCCACAAGCTCTGAACACCTGTTTTGATATATATGTAGACAGGCTCAAAGGACGCTCTCATGGTATAGCGATGTCCAACTTGTCCCTTTCGAGACCCTTACGTAATTAGCGGCTATTCCCCACTCCACTCATTCAGGCGGAGGGTGCATTAGCTCTTGCTTGCGACATGTACAAACACAAACATTCAGTATCAAGTAACGGGCAATTCCATGGCAGTTTCTAAGTTTTAACTTGAATTTTCTGGGAATGTGCTCAGAAGACCTCTTCATTCTGGATGAATTTTGCATAAATGGTAAACAGTAAAAGACAGTCTTACTAAATAAAAAATGTGAAAGATGTTTATTTATTATTATTATTATTATTATTATTATTATTATTATTATTATTATTATTATTATTATTATTATTATTATTATTATTATTATTATTATTATTATTATTATTATTATTATTATTATGATCATCATCATCATCATCATCATCATCATCATCATCATCATCATCATCATCATCATCATCATCATCATCATCATCATCATCATCATCATCATCATCATCATCATCATCATCATCATCATCATCATCATCATCATCATCATCATCATCATCATTATCATTATCATTATCATTATTATTATTATTATTATTATTATTATTATTATTATTATTATTATTATTATTATTATATTACAACTAAACAGTAGAATATGGCTGTAAATGCCTAGTGTAAATTTAACACAAACTTCAATTCTTAACTGACAATTTTCAGGTAAGCTTTGATTGTATTTCCATTATCCCCTTTGCTGTTGTTTGTTTGTTTCTTTTTTGTTCCTGTATATAATGAGTTTTTATGTGCTCATTCTGTATATTTATTGACAATATTTTGTACATCACAATTGACATATTCAATGTTCACCAGCCTCCATGGCTACTTGTGAACTCGCTGAACGCAATCTAATCTAATCTAACCTTTAAAACCGTTTAGTGGGTACAGTCTGGAGAGATTTCAATAGATGTGAGTTACATCGAACTTAATGGATTAGATTTCCCTAAGTAAAACAGAATCATACATGAAAACAATATTAAAAACTTCAGCATTCCTTTAAAAGGGGCTATCTTAAATGAAGCATTTAATCTTCTTCCACACTGACACACTTTTGAAAGTAGGGACTGAACTTTTGGTTAGGCATATCAAAGATACAAAATACCTGTGTCATTTATATACGCCATGCCATAATCAAGTACCGTAAAATAATTGTGATTATCGTTTAACATGTATCTTAGAATTCTCCGGAGTGTTTCTTGGAATTCTTCATAGCTGTCCAGAAAATCATAAATGCAGTGGTTCATATCGTACTCATATCCCCATTCATTCATCAATCCGGTTCAAAAATAGCATTCCAACATGTAGACACGATATACTGCCTTCTAATAGTGAGGATACGCTGTAAGGTACCCACAAGCTCTGAACACCTGTTTTGATATATATGTAGACAGGCTCAAAGGACGCTCTCATGGTATAGCGATGTCCAACTTGTCCCTTTCGAGACCCTTACGTAATTAGCGGCTATTCCCCACTCCACTCATTCAGGCGGAGGGTGCATTAGCTCTTGCTTGCGACATGTACAAACACAAACATTCAGTATCAAGTAACGGGCAATTCCATGGCAGTTTCTAAGTTTTAACTTGAATTTTCTGGGAATGTGCTCAGAAGACCTCTTCATTCTGGATGAATTTTGCATAAATGGTAAACAGTAAAAGACAGTCTTACTAAATAAAAAATGTGAAAGATGTTTATTTATTATTATTATTATTATTATTATTATTATTATTATTATTATTATTATTATTATTATTATTATTATTATTATTATTATTATTATTATTATTATTATTATTATTATTATTATTATTATTATTATTATTATTATTATTATTATTATTATTATTATTATTATTATTATTATTATTATTATTATTATTATTATTATTATTATTATTATTATTATTATTATTATTATTATTATTATTATTATTATTATTATTATTATTATTATTATTATTATTATTATTATTATTATTATTATTATTATTATTATTATTATTATTATTGTTGTTGTTGTTGTTGCTATTCCTATTGCTATTCTTCTTCTTCTTCTTCTTCTTCTTATTATTATTATTAATTATTATTATTATTAATTATTATTATTAATTATTATTATTATTATTATTAATTATTATTATTAATTATTAATTATTATTATTATTATTATTATTATTATTATTATTATTATTATTATTATTATTATTATTATTATTATTATTATTATTATTATTATTATTATTATTATTATTATTATTATTATTATTATTATTATTATTATTATTATTATTATTATTATTATTATTATTATTATTATTATTATTATTATTATTATTATTATTATTATTATTATTATTATTATTATTATTATTATTATTATTATTATTAAATGTTTTTGAGTGAACCATTTACAAGATACTCTGTATTATTTGTGTGAATTTGCTCATACTATCCTACATTTCTCAAATAGGAATATGTTATTCGTTTTTTATCTGTTGGCTTTGCAAAGAGAACGGAATTTCAGAGGCATCGCATAGCAACCAGCTCTTAAAACATTTCACAATTGCTTAGGGCTTACTGTATTCCCATATTCCCCTTACAACTTCAAGAAAATTAACAATAAGGCCATTTCTGAAAAAGCCTATGTCCATCAAAATGAATTAGATAGAGACGATCACTTGGTGTATCTTCTAAGCCTATGCACTTGGAGTTTGTCACCAAATATTGATAGACTTCTTAAACGTAAGTCACTAATCGGCACATTCTTATCGCATAAGATCTGAAAGTGATTTCGTAAATCAAACGCAACGTGCATGTAACAAATCATCACAGTAGCACAATACACGTCTATGTGTTTAAGAGTGGCAAAGTCCGTATGTAGTAGAAGGTGGTGAATCCAAGTTTCCCTCTTTCGCAAATGATGGACAAACGGTCGCTAGGGATAGCTCCAAGAAAGCGCTCCTGATATCAACCAGTGACTCAGCTACCGAGGCTGGCAGAAATATCACAGCTATACATCGTTAGATGGCGCAAAGCGAAAGTGTATTATAGCTAACCGTAGACTCGCTTCAATGAATTACGTCATAAATTGGAAAGCGAAGGCACAAATAAAAATTAACACCATATACTTCCTGAGTTGCGCTGTCACGATACAGACTGATCATTTGTTGTTTGATTACATTAGTTTATAGGTAAGTATATAAAATGCTGTGTTGGAAAATCAATATGATTCGTGCTAGTCATTTTATTATTCGTATCTTAAGCTAGGGTGGCTTCACCCGCGATTCATTCCCTGGTGGATAATGTGGCCCCCGTATAAAGTTTGGCAACACCTGATCTCCAGCCTTGGACAATCCTGTATCTTAAACATTACTTTCACTGGGGATTCACATCTACGGTAAATGTTACGAGATCTCCGCAACTAGTTTACAGGAAAAAATACTTGAGAGACTTAATGACAACGACTGTTTTGAGTAAAGGGAATCATATTTGCCTAAGGAAAGGTTAATAATCTTGTTTGCCTACGTCACAAGCGGTCCAGAAACCGCCTAGGCGAACGGGGAAAACAAATGAGATATGAGTCATTGCCTTGCTTTGTCTGTAATTACCAGCTGATCGAGTGCCATAAAATCAAGGAGCTATGTCTACGGCATCAACTCGAAGTATTACATAATACGCTCCATAAGGATAAATAAAGCGTATAGTGTTATACACCCAAAGGTCAATGCGAAGTATTGATACAGTGAGTGAGTGAGTGTGTCGGGTTTAAGGGCCCGTCGACAACTTGGTCATTAGGGCCCCGAGTCCAGAAGTAAAATTACATACTGTCAAGTGTTAAAAACATCACCCATTAAAAACTAAAAATCTACGGTTAAAATAGATAAAAAACCTCTAAACAACTATTAAAACGTTTCGTTTAAAATGCTAAAAACAGAAACTTAAAATTGCTACAAAGTAAAAAACACTAAAACGTTAAAAACCCAAAAATACGGCCATCTAAAAAGGCTAAAATCTCTGAAATAAAATATCCTTACACTTGCTTCATAAAATCAATTATGAAACAAAACCGCAGCACTGTATTTACAGATACTGGGTCGTTGCCTAAAACTGACGACAGTGTAAGGCCCAGGCCAACGGACTGGCGCTCACGAGCGTATCGCGGACAATCAAGAAGGACATGTGCGACGGAGATTGGAATGTTACACGTCGTACAGACAGGCTCCGGATCACCACGCAAAAGGTGTCCATGCGTGGCTCGGGTATGGCCTATCCTCAGGCGGGTTAAGACCACTTCTTCCCGCCTGGAATTCCTGCAGCTGGTATGCCAGGGTTGTACCGTGTCCTTGATTGTCCGTAATTGAGTGCCAGATAACGCTTCCCAAGATTCCTGCCAGAGAGCAAATAGATGGCGACGGAAATATTTCTGCACATCTATATAGGGCAGCGTACGGGTGGAATACTCCGGAAGGCGACATGCAGACTTTGCAGCCGCATCCGCCGCCTCGTTACCCGGAATACCCACATGGCCTGGGATCCACGTAAAAACAAACTGGTATCCGCGAGACAGTAGCTGAGAAATCAACGTCTGGATTTTAACAACCAATGCCGAGGTGCCGATAAACTGTTGCAGGGCCTGGAGAGCGCTAAAAGAATCGGAACAAACGATAAAACTTCCAGGACCTGAACTGGAGATAAAAAGGAGGAAATAAAATATGGCAAACAACTCGGCGGTAAATACTGAACTGGCGTCCGGTAGGCGGTACGTATGAGCGACACCGTTGTATATAAAGGCGCAACCCGTCGAACTACCCGTCTGGGACCCATCGGTAAATACCGGACAGGAAGTCCGGTATCGCCCCAGTAGTTCCGTGAATAGTTGGCGAAACACGGAATGAGGGGTAGCTATCTTAACACAGCCCGACAGCTCCAGGTCAAAGCGTGCGCGCTGGAGTTGCCAGGGAGGAAATCGGCCACGTGAATGCCGCTCTACGGCTGGCAGTCGAAGGGCGTGTGCAGCAAGCAGTTCACGAAACCGGATACCGCTTGGACGGGAGATGGTTGTATTTCGCATATAACGGTGCGCGAGGTCTGGACGCAACACGGGTGGAAACGAAGGGTGACCTGGATGGGCGGCCAGCCTTGCCACGTAAGAACAAAGTAATAAAGAGCGTCGAACAGACAGTGGAGGTTCGCCAGAATCAGCATACAGACAATCGATTCTGCTGGTGCGGAAAGCCCCAGTAGCGAGACGGATACCAGTGTGATGTACTGTGTCTAAAAGCCGGAGTTTAGACGCAGACGCCGCGCCATAAATAAAACAGCCGTAGTCTAATTTGGACCGGACCAGAGAGCCATACAACCTCAACATGACGGTGCGGTCGCCGCCCCAAGATGCCCCAGATAAGACCCTGAGTACCCGAAGCGAACGATCGCACGAAGCACGAAGATAGCGGATATGGTGCTCCCAAGTGAGTTTACTGTCGAGGTGTAAGCCCAAGAACTTAAGGTGCGGTACAAAAGGAAGACGTGTGTCGCGCAGATGAAGATCGGGAGGAGGGTGTACTCCTCGCAGTCGGTGAAAGTGTAGACACTGTGTTTTCGTAGGGGACAGCCGAAAGCCCGTGCGTAATGCCCACTGGGCGATGGAGGTTATGGTCAGCTGCAGTTGACGCTCGATGTGCTCCAAACTATAAGAGCGATAGTAGATCGCAAAGTCGTCAACATACAGCGACATCGGGATACCGCTACGAACAACACTAGTGATGCCATTAATGGCAACTGCGAAAAGTGTGACACTGAGGATGGATCCCTGGGGTACACCATTCTCCTGGATCTTCTCTTGAGACAGCGTGTTGCCTATACGGACACGAAAACGGCGAATGAGTAAAAAGTTAAAAAGGAAAACGGCTAAGTGACCGCGCAAACCATAACCGTGTAGAGATCGGAGAATGCCATAGCGCCAAGTAGTATCGTAGGCCTTCTCCAGATCAAAGAAGACACCCACGACATGCTGCTTCAGGAGAAACGCATTCTGTATGTATGCCTCCATGCGCGTCAGGTTGTCGACACTGGAGCGATAGCGACGAAATCCGCACTGAACATTGCTCAGCAGGTTATTCGTCTCTAGCCACCACACTAAGCGAGTGTTAATCATCCGTTCCAAGGTCTTGCAGACGACACTCGTCAGGCAGATAGGGCGGTAGCTAGAGGGAAGTGTCCGGTCTTTTCCTGGTCGAGGGATAGGGATGACAATGCCCTCTCGCCAGGAAGACGGAAAAACCTGCTGATGCCAGATGCGGTTATACATGCTCAACATGAAGGAAAGAGCTGCAGGTGGAAGATGAAGCAGCATTTGGCGGTGGATGTCATCAGGACCGGGAGAAGAATTCTTTGCTAGGGACAAGGAATGCGCTAGCTCCGCCTCGGTAAATGGTGCATTGTACGGTTCACTTTGGGCACTGTTAAAACTAAGGCCTATCTGCTCCGCAGATTCCTTGATAGCTAAAAACGCTCTATCATAGCTTTGGGTTTGGCTAGTACAGGCAAAATACTCGGCAAGGGCGTCGGCGATGTCCTGCTCGCTGGTGTAACGGGAGCCCTGTACGGCAAGGCCGGGGATGGTCGTCCGGCGACACTTGCCGTACATTCGCCGAACAGCAGTCCACACCTTTTGCGCCGTACTTCGACGGGAAAGAGAAGATACATACTTTTCCCACGATTTGCGTTTTGCGTCTCGAAGTATAAATCTTGCCCTAGCACGAGCACGCTTAAAAGCGACAAAGTTCGCCTGCGTAGGATGTAATGTAAAGATACGCAATGCACGCTTGCGTGCTTTAGTAGCCAAACGGCATTCCTCGGACCACCAAGGCACAGGAACGTGACGAGGTGTAGTGGAACCACGAGGAATGCTGGAATCCGCTGCACGAAGGATAGAGTAAGTAAAATACTCCACCATGTCGTCAATGGTGGTAAAACCATCGTCGGTTAGGTGAATGAGGGAACGAAACTTCCCCCAGTCAGCCTTGGAAATAATCCAGTGAGGAAAGCGTGTTGGCACAGAATTGTGGCCCGATAGGTGAATGCTAATGGGGTAATGATCACTGCCAAATAAGTCGGAAAGTACCGACCAGTCGAGTAGAGGTACCAGTGACGGACTGCTAAAAGAAACGTCAAGTGCGGAGTGTGTACCATAGGCAGATGATAAGTAAGTAGGCACGCCAGTGTTTAATATGACTAGGCCGGACATATGGCAAACGTCTGCTACAAGGCACCCACGGGCATCGTCAATGTCGGAGCCCCAATGAGAGTGCTTGGCATTCAGATCGCCAAGAAAGATGAACGGTGGCGGAATCTGTGCCAAGAGAGCCCGAAGATCGTTCATGTGTACGACACTGACCGGTGGCAGATAGACATTACAAAGGGAGAAACAGAGGCTCTGCAGCTGCACACGCACCGCTACAGCTTGCAGCGGCGTGTTGAGTGGCACACTGGTGGCAGAGATATCATGCGCCACCAGGATAGCAACACCCCCGCTGGCTCGCCTATCAGCTGCAGAGTCATGTCTAAATGCCGAAAAACCACGAAGTTGTAATGCGTGGTTAGGGTGCAAGTGCGTTTCTTGTAGACAGACGATTGATGGAGAGCGTTGCGAAACGAGATGCTGTATGTCCGGAACACGTGCCCGGAACCCATTAACATTCCACTGGATTATTTCCATGGTAATGAAGAATTAGGGATTCGTCTTCATCTTTTTCTTTTTCATCTTTACCTTAACCGACTTCGGACGGGGTAAGTTAAATTCGCCATCGTCTGGTGACTCCGCCGACGTCCGGGAGTCTGAAGATCCCCGGCGGCTCGCTGAACGAGAGCGGGAGCGTGACTTCATGGACGATGTGCGACTGCTGGCGCGACCAGAAGGCCTAGAATAATGGCTGTCAACAGGCTGGCTTCGGCTAGTTGTCTTGTGAGCTGGTGTCTGCACGGCTATAGATGTAGTAGCAGGTGCAGCTGTGGCACGAGACAGTGAAGGGGTATTCGCAGGTAGGTCAGTCTGTGTAGAAGCATCTGACACAGGAACGTGCTGGATCGCTACGCTGCTGGCAGGAGCGCGTCGGGCAGCCAAGGCATAACCTGTGGTGGTAGCAGGTTTCAGCTGCTCAAAGCGACGACGCGCTTCTGGAAACGTGAGATGTTCTTTCACGCGCAATTCTTGTATGCACTTCTCATCCAAGAACTTCGCACACTGACGCGAGCTGGATGGATGCTTCCCTTCACAGTTCACACAGAGGGGATCCCGTGTACATGTCGGGTCCTCATGGGCTGCTAAACCACAGCGCTCACATATAGCAGGATTATTACACAAGGTCTTAGTATGGCCGAACCGTTGGCACCTAAAACAACGCATGGGGTTCGGCACATACTGGCGTACGGCGGCACGTTCGTAGCCACAAAAGATGTACTCGGGCAATTTTGTTCCTCTGAATGTCAGAAACACCGTACGCAAAGGCACATCCTTGCCATCCTGCTTTTTGGTAAGACGGTAAGCCTGACACACACGCTGGTCGGAGAGACAGGTGGTAATCTCATCGTTCGACAGATTGTCCAGACTGGAGGTGGTGACAACTCCCCTACATGTGTTGAGCGATTTGTGTGGGGCTACCCGAATTGGGTAGGAGCCCAACAAACTCGCCTTTAAAAGTTTCTGGGTCTGGTCTGCCGTGTTGGTTTCGATCAACAGCGTACCGTCTCGAACTCTGGTCGCGTTCTTAACCGGGCCACATATTCTGTCGACTTCTCGTTTTATATAAAATGGGCTAAGGTCCTTTATCGTTTTCCCGTCACATGCCAAAGTCAAAACCAAGAAAGGGTCAAAGGAAGAGGGGTTGCGCGGAGACATGATTATTTGGACCCCCATCCGGAACTGTCGGCGTCAGCCTGCCATCCGGGGGTCAAAGGATAAAAGACACCAAAATCTCCACGGTCTGTGCCGCCATGGAGACCCCTCCATGACTGACCTCAAGGCGTACTTCAGAGGAGCTACCCTCCGATCTCCACTGCTTGTCCGCATGGGTAAACCGTTCACCACGTGACACCCCGGTTTTATGCCCCCACCACAGGAATAACCGCCTGTGGCTCCCCGCTTTAGCACACGCTGCCTCAACGGAGTCAGCGTGGATTCAGGGGACTTCGGGTTGATTACACCGGGGCTCCGTCAGCGGTAACACGTCCGGCCGGTGATACTAACCCGACGGCACGCGGCCGTCGGGAGATTAACACCGGCCGTGCCCTCAAGGAGCTACGTGGGTGTACATGACGTGTGGACGGGCTCCGCACCTAAGGCTACACATGGGGGCAGTGTGAAGGGTCCGCACAACCTTCGCGCCTGAGACCTCCGAAGAGCACACAAGTCGGGGGCCGCGCTGAAAACCGTGGGACAGGACCACGGAGATAGGAAAGATCCCTGCTGGTGAGACAGGAGTTATAAAACTAAGGCCTTACTAACTAATAATCGGAATAAACCTAGAAGAGGAAGAGGGTGATATAAAAAGCAACATAAAATGCTGCACGTGGCACAGTTAATGAAGGTGGAGGAGGTGAAGTGATAGTGAGCAGCTCGGGGCCCCGGGCGCGCCAAACCCGGACCTACCGTGGTAGGTTCCCCTGGGGGAGTTTGATTTCGGAGTCCTCTTCTCCTAGATGAGTTGTCGACCAAGACTAACGAGCCTCATCTACCCGTTGGAATGTTCTTAGCTTCCCCTCACCTCTTGCCTACCAGTGGTCACGAAGACTCACTTAGTAGGCCGTCTGGATCGGGTACTGAGCCCCTCCGCCACGGCAAGGCGACACTCCTTCGGAGGGGGTATTGATACATAGCGTATTCATAAGTGTACCAGAAATGCACTTATAGATTCACTTTCTCTGCCCAAAACATATACTGGGTGTAAAACAGGCCCATTCTCCCATATCCCAACATATAAAAATCTGATGTGTTGCACTCACATGACTTTCTCTACTCTTGTACTAACCATTCTTACAAACTCTTATTCCTATATCTCCTTCATGTTAATTGGGATAAACATTTATACAAATTATCTTATTCCTTATTTCCTTGCAGCTGCAAGGGGGATGTTAGAATACAGTAGGCTTTGTGCGATAGTGAAATGTTTGAGATTCTGTTGTCTTTGCACACTTAACATATAAAAAATGAACAACGATGATCCATTTCACGAAAGTTCTAAGTTTTCCGAAACTTATACACATAACAAGGAATATCTCCGAAATTGTTCACCCTACAAGAAAATTTATTGGGACATAAGTTGTGTATTTTAGCAAGATCTACATTTTTTGTATAGTATAATTTGGTCTATCTCTAACGGTTTACCAGTTATGCAAAATTCATCCAGAGTAAATACGACTACAGGGGCTATAGCCAGAAAATTCAAAATATGCATTTCATTTGTCATCAAAATATCTCAAACATATGACATTTTAATCAAAATCGTTAGAGCCATTTTCAAGCAAATCAAAATTTTCGAAAAATTTTCCATGTAAAGGGTAGTTTAGGGTGGGGCTATTTTCTTCAAAATCTTCGTGTCACATCCTTGAGAGACATTAAACTTAAATACCAACTTTAGTTTTTAACCGACTTTTCGTTTTTGAGTTATGCTGTCCACAGACTGACAGACTGACACACAGACTGACACACAGACACACACAGGGACACACACACGGACCTTTTTCTAAAAATGATCTTTTTTTTTTTTTGGATTCAGGGGGTCTCAAAACATATATTTCCGGTGAAATCTCGACATCCAATTTTTGGGTGGAATACAATACTTCCCCTACTTACCAGTAGAGAAAGTAAAAATGGGACACACTTTTGCACGTCGGTGCACATATGTAGTGGACAGAGAAAGGATTGCACTATATATAAAACGTTGATATTGAGAATTCGATGTCAATATTTCACCGGAAATATATGCTTAGAGACCCCCCGAATCCAAAAAGACCATTTTTAGAAAAAGGTCCGTGCGTGTGTCTGTTTGTCTCAGTCTGTGCACAGCATAACATTTTTCGAAATTTTTATTTTTTTGAACATGGTTCTAACTCTTTTGATTAAATTTTCATATGTTTAAGATATTTGTGTGACAAATGAAATGTAGATTTTGAATTTTTTGTAGTCCAATTTACTCTGGATGACTTTTGAATAGTTGGTAAACCGGAAGAGATAGACAAAACCTTGCTATACAAAAAATGTAGATTTCGCTAAACCACACCATTCATGGGCAAATTAACTTGTTGCAGAATGGACCATTTCGGAGATATTCCTTCCTATTTGTGTAAATTTCTGAGAACTTAAACCTTTCATGAAATGGAACATCGCAGTTCATTTTTTTATAAGTTAAGCGTACAAAGAACGGGATCTCAAAGCTTTGAAAGATTCCACTATCGCTGAAAGCCTACTGTATTCTAATATTTCATTCTTCTTGCACCTACAAGGAAATAAGTACTCGTAATAAGAGAATTTGTACAAGTGTTTATCTCAACTAACACAAAGAAGATAGAGAAGCAAGAGTTTGTGAGAGTAGTTACTGCAAGAGTGGAGAAAGTCATGTGGGTGCAACACATCAGATTTTTCAAACAGGAAGCCGTTATTCGTTTGTATACACAGAATGTTAGGGATATTAAGTGCAGATATTTGTAGTGGTAATTGAGGACAATGTAATGAACAATGTTATATCGGGCTGGCCCTGTGACGTAGTTTGGTAGAGCACCTGCCTGCGGTACTAGGGGTCCCGGGTGCGATTCCCGGCAGGGGTAGGAATTTTTCTCCAGCCAGGATTATTTCTCATCCTTCCCTGGGTCTGGAAGTATGAATGTGTGTGTGAATTAAAAGAATAAAAACCACCAAAGATAGAAAAACCCAACATAAACGTTTAACACCATTTGTCAAGAGGCAAGGCCGCCGATATGACCTCTGCAGTTAAAGGCGAAATACAAATGGTACAATAAAAAAAATATTATATCGATATTTGTTTCATTTGGGGATTTATAGTTTTACTTATTATGAATTGAATGAATTTATTTCACTTCCATTATATAGAACCTATTAACTCTTTACATCTCCTATTACATATACATATGCCTATTCTTCTTTTCTAATATACAACTTAAACATACTTGAGTTGCACCTGGTGCAAATATAATAAACATCGTGGTTATGAATAGATTATTCACCAGGTTCACAATCTACCTATTTGTAATACTAAATATACCAATTTACCTGATAAGCATCCTTGCAAATATGCAATTCTATAATTTTAAAATGTTCCTCTCGCATTTTTCTTTAGTCTTTTCTAACAATTCACTCAACTTCTTAATCTCTTCTGTATTGTTAGACTTTCTAATTCTTATTTTAATTGTTTCTCTCGATAATTTCAACCACCTAACTGGTACCCATTGAGCCCTCCATAATTTTGTTTCTTTACAATTCAAAATAAAATATAGGTCATTTTCTATTTTCTCACATAATGGCTATTTCTATGGGCTCATTCCCCGTTTCATTTCCCTTAATTTCATTGACTCAGGCCTAAACCATGCCCAACTTTCCTTTTCCAATTTATTACACACTCCAATATTAATTTTATTTATTAAGCGTAGTATGTTTTCAGATTGGTTAGTATCTTCAAGTAGGTGTGACATAGAAGGCATGACGCAGAGTGGATCGGTCTCGTGATGAAGAATGGTGTACCGGAACCGAGTTCTAATGCTTTCTATAAGGTCAATTACCTTGGAATATATAGGCTAGAGTTCACGTATTAAAGTTTGAAGCAAAACGGATAGGCTAAACAACAGACGTTAATTTCACGGATCAGTTACGACCGTGTAAAAAAATTGTGATTGATTTGTGGGATAACTCTTATACGAGGAGAAAAAGTAGCTAACGCACCGAAGTGGATATATATTAAAGTACCAATTATTAAAATATTGGTTTTCTTACCCCAAACAGTCTATATAAGACCTGCAAGAGAATATGAAATAAGATAAATTCTAAAAATGTCTCGATTAACATGAAGTAGAAGAAAAAAGCGAACAGTTTGTACATGTGTAGAGAAAGTTATGTGACTATATATTTTCTTGATGCGTATTCCTTAACGCATTTCAACGGTGCTAAAGGCTTTGTTTAGTATATAATATACACTACTTATGTGCGTCTCTAGAGGAAACTGATAAAGAAGCCCATTTGATTTCCCTGTTAGTCGTATTGAAACCCGTAGGTCTTTTTCACATTATTACTTGTAATAAAAGTGCAGCTAGAGGCCGTGCCTTGACCTAGGGGATACGCTGCTTCCGGTCCACAAGGAACTTGAACAGTGTAGTTTCGAAAGCAGGATTATTTGAACCGGTTTCGGAAGGCCGAGCGATACATCTTGTTGATAACTTCAAGTGTTATTACATGGCCAATTTGTAGACTTTTCTATGCGCTGTATCCGCTGTGCTCGTGAAACCCTCTAAGCCCAACAGGAGTATTTCCTCAACTATAAAAGCGGACAAGCTAAGTGAAGAAGTTATTATGAGCTTACACGAATCAGATATGTTCTCTTGTACACCAGCTATCTTATTATTGCTTCCAAATTCATTTCAGCAGTCACCTAAACAGGTTGCTTCAAGGTCTTAAAGCCTAAAACCTGCCTTCAACTGATCCCTTGTTAAACGCTAAACTCTCTTAAACGGAAATATTTGATGATCCCATGAATTTTGAGGCGAAAAAACATGCTGAACTCTGTTCACTAAACGGAAACTGTCTTACGGGGACAACGGAAATCGAAGTATGCCCTTTAATGGAAAATTTCCAGTTCCGGAATGCAGAGGTTAGAACAGGCATCCGATGAAAATCTGCATGGTCTTCTCAAGTACGTGATGTTTAAGTTGAAACATAACCATATTGCACATGAATTACAAAAATCTGATGTGTTACACTCACATGACTTTCTCTACTCTTGTACTAACCATTCTTACAAACTCTTATTCCTATATCTTCTTCATGTTAAGATTAACATTTTTAGAAATTATTTTATTGTTATTTCCTTGTAGGTGCAAGGGGAATAGTAGAATATAGTAGGCTTTGTGCAATAGTCAAATCTTTTAAAACTTTGAGATCCCGTTCTCTTTGCACACCTAACATATAAAAAGGGTGTACTACATTCAATTACTGAAGGAAGGGCTTTTAAGTGAGTGAGTGAGTGGTGTTTAAGGGCCCGTCGACAGCTAGGTCATTTGGGCCCCAAGTCAATTTTAAAGGATAAAACACTCGCTAACTTCTGGTTAAGAACTAAGCTAAAATACAAAACTAAAAAATGCTAAAACGGTTAAAATACTAAAAAGGTTAATGGTAAAACCGTTAAAACACGAAAAAGATTAAAACGCTAAAAAGGTTTAAAATACTAAACAGTAAAACAAAACAAACCTAATTGCAGATTTTTAAATCTTACTCAAAAGTCTAATACTAAAAGCACAAGTTATACTTGTTTGGCGAATCCAATGGAAGGGCTTTTAAGGAATTTCTTCTAATTAGTGTGTGTTGGGCAGCTAACATCGGTGTTTCTGACACCTTTAAGCACAAAGAAAACAAACCAAGTGTACAGGACAACCTTTAAGCCCACGTGCTTTATGTTTCAAGCTGGAGGATTGTGGTGCTATACAAAGTGCATTTTGTTTTCTGTGCATGTACATTATTTTGTCCCTGTATCTTCATCTTGGCTTCATTTCTCATTTATAATTTAGCTATATTGATTCGGTCAGGAGCCACCAGTTAAGTGTTTCTCGGTGACGGGAAGGATCCCATCCCACTTGTCAGCCGATGGCCGAGTCTTCGTCCCCGGTCTAGGACAATGAAATGGTCGATGCCGAAGCTCCGGTTTTGCTGGTTTCGGAAGCTACAGCTAGCCTCCCTATTTCTGATACGGAAAAAGTATCATATTCGTTTAATGATTTGGCCCCATACTTAGTAGTCCTTACAAGCAGAAAGGGTGACGTGGCTTCATTACACCCTTTGAAACTTGGTTAATTTCTCTTTGAGAAAAATTCGGAATGTCATGTAACTAAACTACAAAAAGCTGGAAGGAACCGTTTCGAAATATATTTTAGCAAGTTTTTAGATGCGAACGCATTTTTGCTATCCGGAACGGACTTTGGAATTACCGAGTCTAATGCCCCCATGCAACATGTTTACCGCTTGAAGCGCAGCGCTTCACCCGCAGGGTGAAACTGTATACCATCTTACACAGACTTGTTATTACTTTCCGCAGTCAAATTCTTCCACGTTCTTTCCGACTATACTACAGCTCTTTTAAGATTACTGCGTATATCGGCCGAGTGATGTAATGTTTCAACTGTGCCAAATATGGGCATTCTGCTAAAGCTGTCTGCTTTAAGTGTGCCGAATCTCATACCGCCGCATCTTGTTCATCAAACGACCTACGTGGTGTACACTGCAAGCTTGTCTATCCGACGAATGCGAATACTTGCCTCGTCCGTCTTAGGGAGGAAGCAATCCTAAAACGAGTCGCCGAGCTCCGGGTCAGGCGCTACGAAGCTCTGGCGATCCTTAAGGGTACTTCCTCGTATGCCGATAAAGTTCGAGAAAATGCTCCGCATACTGTACGCCCCGGTGGGACTTTGCTGACATCCCAGACTCTAACTTTGCCTACACATAAACGTCAGGCTGGAGACGGGTCCAGTGTACCCCGGTCCCTTGACGCCGAACATACCTCACCCTATTTCAGCATCACCAAACGTGTTCGCCTGGCTCAAGGGTCGCCTCCGAATCGCGCACTTCCCTATTCCTCAGAAATTTCTTCTGGTCACCTACCTCGGGCAGGCCCTTCTAAGCCTGCATATGTTTCTCGAATTCCCAGTGTTCTTCCGAGCTCTTTCACTTCCCAGGCGGATGCTCCTCCCGCCAAACCTGACGTACTCGTAGTAACGCATTGATAGAGAGTTTAACATTTCGCCGACAACTTGAAGATCTGCGACTTTTGGTGGAAACTGAAGCGTCGAACTGGGTCGAACAGACGCTTTAGTATAGCTCCTATTTACCCTATGGACAAACCACTATCTATACTACAGTGGAACGCGCGTAACATCCACTCTAAACGGGCGGAGCTCCAACATAACTTGTCTAACAAACATTTTCATTTGGTGCTTATTTCTGAATCCTGGCTAGCACCACATATCTTTCGCTGGACTTCTCATCGTATTATCCGGCACGATCGTAACCGGGAGGGGGGAGGTCTACTCCTCCTACTTCACCCCTCCCTTGCCATCCTCTCCACTCATAAAACCTATAGCTTCGATGAACTATTTCAAGCGGTGCTGTTACAAATTCCTCAACTGCAGATCCTCACGGTTTACAACGCTCCAGCACACCATATTTCGCAAACTTTTTGCAACTCCCACGGTTTGCTTAAACCCCATTTACCAATCGTCATTTGTGGTGTCTTTAATCTCGGACTCACACCACAGCAGATACGGCACGGTGCACATACCTATCGGATATTACGCCCTTTGGCCTCCTCCCGCCTCTTTCTCTTGAATACCGATCACCCTATGCACTATGGACCACCCCCACAACGTCCCTCTTCTCCCGACCTTACCTTTATCTTTGACTCCCTCTGGCCACACTCTACCTGGAGTGTGGATCTTGACAGCCTTGGCAGTGACCACAGACCCATACTGCTGCATATTTCTCCACTTGGTCCTTCCCGGCGCCATCTCCATATCCTGATACGCCCGCAAATACATGACTGGACCCAATTCATGCAGGATCTGGATAGTGCTTTTCTTCAACTTAATTCCACACAACTAGCTTCTACTCACCTCGTTCTTGGATGTCACGCTTAACACTACGCTCCCTAAGTACTATCCCAAATCTCGTCCGTACGCTTTGACGCGAACAGCGAAGTCACCATGGTGGACCCCGGAATGTTCTGCTGCAACAGTTAAACGTCGCCGCGCCTTGCGACTGTACCTATCCTCCTCTACTAGATACCTCTACTTGTCCACACAACGACAATATCCCCAAACTCAACGAACTCTACAACAGGCGAAGCGCCTCGGGTGGAGAAGCTATTGTTGCCATCTCTCACCCCTCGTCTCGTCCTACGAGATATGGCGTAAATTCAGATGGTTCACGTTGCGTGTTCGGGGACCCATGTCTCCTTTAGATTATAACCCCGAATTACAACTAGACTTTTTATGTTCTGTAACCCCAGACTACGCAGCCGATCGTCCGGTGGTGGAGCACGCGACTGCCCGTTCTGTGGAGTTTCTTTCTCGGAGACGGGAGTTGATTTCCTGGGTGACGATCGACTAACTACAAATGGCTCTTGAGCGGCACACTCACTCTTCTACGCTGGGTCCTGGCGGTATTTCCTACAACATGATCCGACATTTTCCGACCAATCTTCTCCACCTACTTACTGCGTGCTATTCTCATATCCTTACCACAGGAAATTTTCCCGAAGGTTGGAACACATTTTATGTGACCCCTATCCTCGAACCGGGCAAGTCTGGTGAAGAAGCAGCACACTATAGACCGATAGTGCTCGCCCCCGTGCTTCGGAAGCTGTTACAGCAAATTTGGTTTCACGGCTGTCCTTTTACCTGGAACGCGTTGGCCTCTGGCCGAAGGGACAGTATGGCTTTCACTAGTCTTTTTCTACAACGCATAATCTCTTACAACTTACCCTCGGCGTTCGAGCCTCGTGGCATCATAACCAAGGGGTTTTGGCCCACCTTTTAGATATTTCCCATGCATATGATTCTGTATCTGGTCCATAAATACAGGGATTTTACGCCACTTTACCTTCCCACCTTCCCTACTTACACTTTTTATCAATTTTCTGTCAGATCGCCGCATTTACCTTCGTTTACCTTCACCTCGCTATATGTTATAATCCCCACGTTTCTGTTCCAAAGCCCTCCCCCAGGGCACTTCCCTTAGTCCTCTTCTTTTTGTCCTACACATTCACACATTAAGTACATTTAGTTTTACACTCCGAAACCCCTCTACACACTGTGCGTCAGTCTACGATCACCTTTAAGGCCGATTTGGGCCACCTACTTGGAAAGCTCAATGACCTGGGACTCACGGTTCACCCTGACAAATGCGTATCGATAGTTTTTAAACGCGGCCCGCCTCTGCTGTATGCAAATATGTCTGTTGGGGAAAATCCTCTTCCTTCAGCTCGATCCGTCAAATTTCTCGGTTTGGCTTAGATCATAACCTGAGTTGGAAATCACAGGCGATGCACCTGCATTCATCTCTCTTGGCTACTAGTGCCCTTTTCCGTTACTTGCAAGGGCTTAACTGGGGTGCACATCCCCAGAGTTTTTACCACATAGACTTATCTTTATGTCAGGCTAAATTAGATTACGGTTCGACAGTTATTACTCATCTCCCTAAGGTGTGGCAGGGGAAAATAGACTCTGTCCTTTATCGCATTGGCAAAGCCATACTTGGGGTAGGGGGCAAACCTTCTATGGAAAAGGTGTTTTCGGAGATGGGCATGCAGCCTCTTTTACGACGGCCGGTAGACCTCGCAGTCATTGTACTCGAAACTCTTGTTAAGTGCACTTTACCAAGTAGTTGCTTCTATTCGTTATCCTCTGATTTACCTATTGGTTTTTCGGAAGTGTCAAGAATTAGAGGGCATGCCCAGTTTCCCCAGGATACCACTATACTTAGTTGACTACTTAGTTCATTAACCGCAGGCGACTCTTTTGTCTTCCGATCATCTTTATACACCACAAAGGTTCCACCATTTCCTGACTCAACATTCGGCATCGATGACTCAACATTTTTTTCATCTATTTACAGACGGATCCGTTACCCGCACAGGTGCGGGTGCTGAGTTTATAAACTGGACCACACAAACGTCTGCATGGGTCTCTCCCTGCGGGGTTTTACAATTATTTTGCTGAGATTTATGCCCTTTATCAAGCTCTGCGATCTACTCTTTTTATTTCTAATTCCGCAATTCTGTTTTGTTCGGACTCTTTGGGCGCCCTTCGAGGCATCAGCTCACTCAGTGTGCCTTCGGGGGTGGATTGGTGGGAGGTGATATGCCGTTTAGAAACCTCTAAACACCTTAACCGGCGGAATACAATTCAATTCTTATGGGTCCCGGGACATGCAAATATTTCGGGCAGCGAAACTGCCGACCGCCTGGCTAAGGGGGCGGCTTATCTCCCCGCACCGATGGAACCGGTCACCCTCCCTTGGAGAGATACTGCATGGCTTATATCTAATCACGCGGTTTCTCATTTTTCTAACTTTTCTGACCTATCTTCTCTGACGAAGCGATCTCCATGGTTTAAGAAATCCACTCTCAGTAGATCTCAAAAATCTGACTTTGAGTTGCCGTTACACGGGCCTACTTAATAATAATCGACCAAAGGTCCTCCCCAAACTGTGATTTTGGTGCCTACGCCGATATCAACCACATCTTTTTCAATTGCCTCTTACATACACTTTCTGTTACGCAATTTTCCAGCTCACTAGCCCAACGTTATGGCAATGGCCCATGGAACATATCCTCTCTGGTTTATAGTGCTGATACCCATTTACCAAGGCTACTACTTCGCCATCTCGTTAATTGTAAAATGAAACTGTGATCCGTGTTCAGATCTTCCTTTAGTGATTCCACGCTTCTTTTATTTCTCCTACTCAATTTCGATTCGACGCACACATAGATTACTCCTGCCCGGAGTATGATAGTGCGTTCATAAACCCCAAAGAACAACAACAACATATACAAAATGAACAACGATGTTGCATTTCACGAAAGTTTTGTTTTCTGAAATTCACACACATAACAAGGAATACTCCCAAAATGGTTCACCCTACAAGAAAATTTATTCTTTCCCTGACTATCATCCCCTTATGTAGGACTTACATCCCCTAGGACTTACAAGCTAGTGCGTAGGGTCAGACGCCTGTCTGGGAGCAGAGGAACTTATGGACCAGACAGAGTGAAGGCCTGGAAGCAGGTGGTCAGCCAAGCACCAGGTATGATAGTGAGGAAGGGGATGCTATGAAATGCAGGCGAAATGGATGATTGGAAGGTTATAATGGAGGAATTGATGGAATGAATGGTGGGGGAAACCGGAGAGCCCGGAGAAAGCCGCCCAGACGCCGCATCGTCCACCACAAATACAACATGCCAGTCCCGCCTAGGTGGTAGGCGAGCGGTCTAACCACTTAGCCACGACGCCGCCATTACACTTCCAGACTCAGGGAAGGATGAGGAATAATCTTGGCTGGAGAAAACTTCCTACCCTCTACCGGGAATCGAACCCGGGACCTCTTGCGTAGCAGGTAGGTGCTCTACAAACTGCGCTACGGGGCCAGCGAAGAAAATTTACTTGGACATAAATTGTGTATTTTAGCAAGATCTACATTTTTGTAGAGTATGATTTGATCTATCTCTAACGGTTTACCAGTTATGCAAAAGTCGTCCAGAGTAAATACGACTACAGGGGCTATAACCAGAAAATTCAAGATATACATTTAATTTGTCATAAAAATGTGTCAAACATATCACATTTTAATCAAAGTCGTTAGAGCCATTTCAAGACATAAAATTTTCGATACATTTTCCATGTAAAGGGTAGTTTAGGATGGGGCTATCTTTTTTCAAAATCTTCGTGTCGCATCCTTGAAAGACATTAAACTTAAATACCAATTTTGGTTTTTAATCTACTTTTCCTTTTTGAGTTATGCTGTCCACAGACTGACAGACTGAGACACACACACACACACACACACACACACACACACACACACACACACACACACACGTACATACGGACCTTTTTCTAAAAATGCTTTTTTTCGGATTCAGGTGGTCTCAAAACATATTTCCGGTGAAATCTCGACAGCGAATTTTTGGGTGGAAGGTAAAGAAGGTAGAGAAAGTAAAAATGAACAACGATGTTACATCTCACAAAAGTTTTGTTTTTCCGAAACTGACACAAATAACAAGGAATATCTCCGAAACGGTTCACTCTTACCAAAAAAGAGACATAAATTGTGTGTATTAACGAGATCTACATTTTTTTTACAGTACGATTTTGTCTATCGCTTACGGTTTAACAGTTATTCAAAAGTCATCCAGAGTAAACAGGAATGCATAGTCTAAAGCCCCGAAATTCAAAATATACATTTCATTTGTCATAAAGATATTTTAAATATACCTCATTTTAATCAAAATCGGTTGAGCCATTTTTAAGAAATTCAAAATTTTTGGAAAATTTTCCATGTAAAAGGTAGTTTAGGGTGGAACTATTTTCTTCGGAACCTTTGTATCGTATCCTTGAAATATATTATACTTAAATACCAACTTTTGTTTTTATCCAACTTTTGGTTTTTGAGTTATGCTGTCCACAGACTGAGAAACTGACACACAGACAGACACACACATGGACCTTTTTCGAAAAATGATTTTTTTTGGGAGGGGGGGATTCAGGTGGTCTCAAAACATATATTTCCGGTGAAATCTCAACATCGAATTTTTTAGTGGAATACAATACTTCCTCTACTTATCAGTAGAGAAAGTAATAAATGAATCGTGTATACAGCTAGTTTTCGTTCATCATGTTTTGGTGTGCATTTCATATATGTATTGCAACAGAAATATCTAAACACACACAAATGAATAAAGTATGTACATTCTTTCAGCTCATTGTGTCCATTGATGTATGGTGATGGTTTAATTTTGTTAATATTCTAGGGCCTAGGCCTACTTTCGTTGAACGAAAATCTGTCTTTAACGGAAATGTTGCAGTGCCTCGTTCAATTCCACTTAAGACAGGCTTTACTGTACCATTTTACATGAGGATTCTTGCTTAAAGCTATTATTTTTGGTTTATCTACTATGTGCTTTCATCAAGAAGATGAAATTAAATTATAAATTTTTTGTTGTTTAACGACGCTGTCAATTCCCAGGATCACATCAGCGTCGCCGGTGTGCCGGAATTTTGTCCCGCAGGAGTTCTTTTACATGTCAGTAAATCTACTGGCATGGAGCTGTCGTTTTTAAGCACACTTAAAAACCATCGGCCTGGGCCGGATTTGAACCCGCGACCTTGGGAACAGTAGGCCAGCGTCTAACCAACTGAGCCACCCAGACCGACAAGAAGATGAAGTATTTGTATTCTATCCAAAAATTTATTAGTGGGATTTCAGCGAAAATAACTGTTCTCTATTATTTATTTATGCCAACAAGCTTACTGCTGGTGTTTTTAAACACACAAGCCGTGTGTGGGCAATGTTTAAGAGGTTGAATCAGAAACTGAAAAAATTCAATGCCATAGCAGGTATTTGAACCACGGATCTTCCGCCTATCGAGCGGCTGCTCTAACCATTAAGCTACCATGGCCAACTCGCCCTACGACATTAAATTCCTCAGCTGATTCGTAAGTCGCTCGATAAGTGGAAGGTCCGTGGTTCAAATCCCGGCTATGGCATTGAATTTTTCAGTTTCTGATTCAACCTCTTAAACTGTTTTCTCTTCCTCCCCGAAGAAAGGCATTTTGAGAAAAAGTTCCGAGTGTATGGGTCTCTGTCTAAGCAACATAACCCCAAAACAAAACATTAATGTTTTAGTTCACGAAGATTTTTGAAGAAAATCTCCCACTCCAAACTATCCTTACAATGGAAAATGTGTCGATAATTTGGATTTTATCAAGAATTGGTAACCATTTTGCTTAAAATATCACTCGTTCAAGCTCAGTTTGAGCTATACAATAAAACAATGTCGCAAAAATGTACAAATCAAAAGTGGCATTTGTGCAGAATTCTGCTGGTACAAAATGTTATAAATTATACTATTAATGTGGGTTTTACAACTAAAATATGTGTATATTGGATTGAAACCAACAATAATCTGCTAAATAACATTTTATTTTTACTTTCTCTACTGGCAAGTAGAGGGAGTATTGTATTCCACCCAAAAATTCGATGTCGAGATTTCACCGGAAATATATGCTTTGAGACCCTCTGAACCCAGAAAAAGCATTTTTAGAAAAAGGTCCGTGTGTGTCTGTGTGTCTCTGGACAGCATAACTAAAAAACGAAAAGTAGGTTAAAAACCAAAGTTGGTATTTAAGTTTAATGTCTTTCAAGGATCCGACACGAAGATTTTGAAGAAAATAGCCCCACCCTAAACTACGCTTTACATGGAAACTTTTTCGAAAATCTTTATTTTCTTGAAAATGGCTCTAACGATATTCATTAAAATGTCATATGTATGAGAAATTTTTATGACAAATGAAATGTATAGCTTGAATTTTCTGGCTAGAAATGTCGTATTTACTCTGGACTACTTTTGTATAATTGGCAAACCGTTAGAGATAGACAAAATCTTACTATACAACAAATGTAGATCTTGCTAAAATACACAATTTATGTCCGAATAAATTTTCTTTTAGGGTGAACCATTTCGGATATATTGCTTGTTATGTGTGTGCGTTTCGGAAAACAAAACTTTCGTGAAGTGGAACATCGTTGTTCATTTTTTTATATGTTAAGTGTGCAAAGAGAACGGAATCTCAAAGCTTTAGAAGATTTGATTATCGCACAAAGCCTACTGTATTCTAATATTCCCCTTGCACCTACAAGGAAATAAGCAATAAGATAATTTTTACAAATGTTTTTCTTAACACGAAGAATATATAGGAATAAGAGTTTGTAAGGATGGTTAGTACAAGAGTAGAGAAAGTTATGTGAGTGCAGCACATCAGATCTATAAGCATCGTTTGTATATGAGTGCGTAGAGAAGATCATGTGAAAGTACACATCATGTTTTTTGGTAATATTTCTATTCATTGTGGTGAAAACACTTGTGAATATCTTAAGAACCCATTATATTTACAGTTTGTTGTATTTTTTGACGACCACATACTTAAGTTCACTTTTATAGTGTTATGTGATAGTAATTATACATAAAATAAATATCGCTGTTAATTGTGTATGACGTTACTAGGTTTATAGAGCGGTACATTGTTTCTTGTATCTGTTCATTTGTTTGTTTATTTGTCTCTGTCACAGAGTCTAGCTTAGATTACGTTTACTGCAAATCTCACAGTCTCTGGAGTAAATTTAACACTTGGTTTCAAACACGTATTCGGAAGTTTCGAGCAAGTGTAAAAGCATCTGCGCATTTGCCGGAAGTTTACTCAAAATCACATGATGCACCACACGTGTTATGAATGTCCACTTTTCTCCTGAAGTTCAAAGGGCGCAGTGTGGTAAACATGCTGCAGAATATCACGTTTCTACACGAGCATTCGCTTGTGAAAATTTGAAGCAGAGATTATTTCCAACAGTCCATCATTTCCGTGTCTGGAACATCTAGCTAATCTGCTAATGTGGGAATGCTGGGGCCGAATAGGTAATTTCAAGGCAACATTACTGTCTGAAAAATCTACAATTTTAATATATGTTGAATTTAAATATATATATATAAAAAAAAAGAAATTCTTAACATATTGGAACGGAAGATTTCAAACGCAGACAGTGTATGCATTGTAAGATTTTGTTTTTAGCAATATGACTAATATGACCCACAAAGAGTACTAAAAAACCATCATCATCATCATCACCACCATCATCATCATCATCATCAGTATCATCATCATCCCTGGGGGACCTTCTAACCTAGCAAAAATATCTAAGGCCGTGGCGGTTTGATTATATGTGCGTTGCGTTTGATTTACGAAAGCACTTTCAAATCATATGCAATAAATATCTATTCATTAGTGACTTCTTTGGTGCTACTTACGTTTAAGAAGTCTATCAGTATTTGGCGACAAAGTCCAAGTGCATAGCTTTAAAAGATACACCAAGTGATCGTCGCATAACATATTGTTATACAGACTTTTATTATTATAGTTCAATTTGGAGAAAATCTGTTCACAAATATATGTACAGCTGTACTCACTCTTATACACACTATTCTTGTAAATGTTTATTTCTTTATCTACTTCATTTTAATCACATAACCATTTTCTTGTTACTAATTTTCTTGTACGTACAAGCGGAATATAGTTTTAAGCGATAGCGAAATGTTTTATGAGCTAGTTCCTATACGATGCCTTTGAAATTCCGTTTCTTTTGCAAGACCAACAGATAAACTGATAGCATATTCCTATTTGAAAAAGTATAAGTATTGGCAAACTAGAACAAATAATGAAGAATATCTCGAAAAAAAAGTATTTGACATAAATTGTGTGAGATCCACATTTTTTATTTAGTAAGATTTTGTCTGTATCTTACTGTCTGTGATTAATGCAAGTTATCTAACACGAAGTGGTCTTCTGAGAATATTCCCAGAACATTCAAGGTATGACCTAGAAACTGTCATGGAATCCCTGATTGTGTCCGTCACTGGAAACTCACTGTTGGTTGTATTTTACACACCACAGACACTAGCTGACTCACCCTCCGACTGAAAGATGAGGTGAGGTTGTAGCGGCTAATTACGTTAGCGCCTCCAAAGAGGCATGATTATACATCGGTAATTTAAAGAATAAGAAATAGAAATGGCTAAGTAAGAGGATAAAATTAACTATAAATGTGGCAAAGGAAAAAAAAAAAAAAAAAGGAAGCTGAAGCAAGATATAAAAGTGGGATTAAAAACACAAATGTATTGGCAGTTATACTAGAGACAGGTAGAGCACTGCAGCTTGTATACGTTAAAAAATGAGAAAAAATCATGAAAATAGTGAACATCTAAATTTTATTTCATGTAACACTTGGGAAATATAAGTTAAGGAATTGATTATTGAAGGTCGTAGACTGGAATAGACACGCACGCTCGCGCGCGCTCACACACATACGTGGTTTACCAAAAATTCCCATATTATTCATGGAGTTCTTCACCATGCTGCAAAAGTTGGGTTTTGGTGCGCAGTGAGTGCGCGTATAGTTATCGGTCCCACATTTTACGACAACAGTTGATTCACACGATTACATATATATTTACATTCTATTTTAAATACTTTTTTCTCTCTCAACAAACAAGAAAAGAATTATGTAGCTGGTTTCAGCAGGATTCACTGCTGCAAATTCTACATATTAATTGGGAAGTATGTATAGTTGTTGTAGTGTTTAACGCCCGCTTTTACTACTACGGCACTGCAGGCGGTGACACTGATGATACATGAAGATGGAGCACCGGTGGAATGAAATGGCGGGGGAAACCGGAGTACCGGGAGAAAACCCGCCCTGACGCCGCTTCGTCCACCACGAATACCACATGCGGGTCCCTGGGAGTATGTATAGTAACAGAATAATTAGTAACTGTGGCCACCTTGTTTCCATGACATGTCTCTATGCACTTTTTATTTATGGAGAACGTTGAATAATATAGTGTACACAAGTTACAGGAACTGAAGGAGAACTTAAGGAGAGAAATACAGGCAGTCAGCCTACATGAACTTTAGCGAATAAACCAGAATTGTTTTCGTAGATATAAGGAATGTGTTCGCGTTAAAGGTCATCTAGTTCAACATCTGTTGTGGTGCAGGTAAACTTATGGTAAGTTAGAACAATAATAATTAGTGTTCCGAAGGGAACCAAGACTGGCCGGTCGTTTACGTGTAACTCTGGCGCGACGGTGCTCGCCCGGTCTACTGCAGCCGCGGGATGGTCGCCGATATACGAATGTACTGTTTAGTATCTTTTATAAGGACAGCGAATATATCATAAAGGGTTAAAGAATAAATTATTTAATTTAATTTAATTTATTTATTATTGAACGAAAATACTCAGATTACCTCTTTGGGACCATCCCCTGAAGAGAGAAGGAAGAGTTGTCAGCTCCACGACTGACGCTACGTCGAGGCAAATGACACCGAAAAGTAAAATAATGAATACATATGTAAAATTCACGAATATTATGTAGTACCTACCAGAATAACAGTGACAAATCACATCATCTAAAAATAACATCAAACTTGGAATGATAACGTCCCAACCTTCTAAGTAGCTGGTAGAGGAAGTAAAAGTCCAACGTAGAGCTGGTTTGCTGTGTGATTGTGTGTGTGTGTGTGTGTGTGTGTGTGTGTGTGTGTGTGTGTGTGTGTGTGTGTGTGTGTTTTTATGTTTCTCAGCATATTTAGTTTTATGGTTCACGTGAAAGTGAACTGTGTGACCGGACGTGACAGAACGCATTCCTGGGCATTATATTAACAATTCATTCACAGGCCCTGCCTGCCTGTAGTAAAGTCGGAATCTAAATGTCAGCGGGAAATCATCTGCCACACAGGTTCCCATTCATTCACCATCAATATTATCTTCAGGATTGGTATTTGACTACCCTATGACAGCGAGTAGCCTAATTATCCTCTAGTCTAGGAGAAAGCTGCTTCAGCAGCACTTTAAACAAACAAGCACATACGAATTTTCTTTATATCTTAACTGTCCCTACAATCTATACTTGTACGAGTATGTATATAGTAAGCAAGAGAAAGTATTGTATCCTGTATTCCCCCCAAAATTGTCCCTTTCCTCCCCAGAGTATGGAAGTATGAATGAAACTGTGTACAAATAACCCATAACCCACTGTATACGAGTTAACCTCACTGCCTTTACACAGTATGATTGAAGAGAAGGCGCCCATGACCATATATCAACTGACCATAGTTTTCGTATCTATGCAACCCACAGATTAGAACCTTACTTGAAAACATAGTTCCATTTATAAATAGTCGGAAGCTTTCATGGCCGGGTTTAGAATTAAGGCTAGAGATTTCTTGCGGGCTTAAAACCCGTGGCCTACTGGAGTTTAGAGGTCCAGACATTTCGTCCACACCTGCGGTGGACATCATCGGTGGCGTGGTCTGAGTCTTCTCGGCGAAGGTTCAGTTAAAACAGACGTTTACTTACTTAATTTATTAATGAAGTTTGGCTTTGTGCCGGTATATTTGGCCCGGCTTACAGGCTACAATTTACATGGTCTTCTAACTAGCGAAATTGACACTACTTATATTTCTCGTTACTTTCTCTACTGGTAAGTAGGGGAAGTATTGTATTCCACCCAAAAATTCGATGTCGAGATTTCACCAGAAATATATGTTTTGAGAACCCCTAAAAAAAAAAAGAAAAAAAAAAAAAAAAAGAAAAAGCATTTTTAGAAAAAGGTCCGTGTGTAGACAGATCTCCAGTAGACCACGGCATAACAGCCCGGAAGATATTTCTTTCTACAATTTAGACGCCGGCCGCGAAAGCCTACGTAGCTTTATGTCCGTGTGTATGTCTGTGTGTCAGTCTGTCAGCCTGTGGACAGGATAACTCAAAAACGAAAAGTCGGTTAAAAACCAAAGTTGATATTTATGTTTAATGTCGTTCAAGGATGTGACACGAAGATTTTGAAGAAAATAGCCTCACCCTAAACTACCCTTTACATGGAAAATGTTTCGAAAATTTTGATTTTCTTCGAAATGGCTTTAACGATTTTGATTAGAATGTCAAATGTTTGAGATATTTTGATGACAAATGAAATGTATATCTTGCATTTTCTGGCTATAGCCCCTGTAGTCGTATTTACTCTGGACGACTTTTGCATAACTGGTAAACCGTTAGAGATAGACCAAATCATACTATACAAAAAATGTAAAATACACAATTTATGTCTCAATAAATTTTCTTGTAGGGTGAACCATTTCGGAGATATTCCTTGTTACATGTGTGAGTTTCGGAAAACTTAGAACTTTCGTGTAATGGATCATCGTTGTTCATTTTTCATATGTTATGTGTGCAAAGAGAACGGAATCTCAAAGGTCAAAAAGATTTCACTGTCGCACAAAGCCTTCTGTATTGTAATATCTACCTTGCACCTACAAGGACATAAGCAATAAGATAATTTCTACGAATGTTTATCTTAACTAACGTGGAGATATAGGGATAAGAGTTTGTTAGAATGGTTAGTACAAGAGTAGAGAAAGTCATGTGAGTGCAACACATCAGATTTTTTTTTATTTACAAACCCATACGGTAAACAACCTTAGGTCACCGAGAACAGTTTTTTGTTGTAGGGTTTTCTATGTGTATTGTCTTTATCTTTGTGTAATATATATATATACACACACATACACACACACACACACACACACACACACACACACACACACACAAACAGATTTATATACTCTCATATACACACGCATTCACACCTGGGCATACCAGAACAGTATGCAGTGTCTTATAAAACACACACACACACACACACACACACACACACACACACACACACACACACACACACCACACACACACACACACACACACACACACACACACAGCTTCACTGGGCACACCAAAATATGTGTCCCAGTTTGCGCACCGAAATACGTATTTACATGACACTTCACTTTTTACACTGTGTACAGTTTTCCGCTGTTTTCCTGGACGGACAGGTTGCAGCCCTTGGGTGGTTCCCGAGGCGCGGGCCTTTGCCGTATTCTGTGTGTGGCCTAGGGCCTGGGTTGCATGGGCGCGCGTTAGTCGGCGAGCCGTGTCGCGTCTAGAACATTTTTATTCTAGTATGTTTGCGGTGCTTCTGCTCGCCTTTGCCACTGTTTTCGATCACGTAGTTTTCGCGGTGCCTAATGCGCGTCCATGTTGCCCTGGCTCATTTTGTTATTGCCTCTGGGATGGATGGGATCTGGATTTCGAGGTGAAACGTTTGGTTAGTGGTAAGGGGTGGAGCAGAGAGGATTTTTCTAAGAGAGAGGTTTGGAGGGTTTGAATTTGTTTGAGGGCGGTTTTAGAGGCATTTGCCCAGGCCACATATGCATACAGGCCCACCGAAAGTATAAATGATCTATATAAAATCAGCTTGGATTTAAGTTGCAACTGTTTGCTGCGGAAGATGGGGACGCATAACTTTAACCGCTGTCTGCCTTTGTGGGCGGTACTTTTTGTGGGTGGACCAGCACATCGTGCGGTCCATGGTGACGCCGAGGTATTTGACATGCTGGCGATAGTGCAATACTTGACCACCGACCGTTAGGTTCAGTGCCAAAATGTGATGCCACTTTGAAAAATGTATTAGCTGGCATTTATTGGGGTTACTTTTGATTTTACAATCATGGAGCAATGAGAGGAGGTTGTTTATGTATCTTTGCATTTCTGGAAGGCCGAAACGAGGATTTTTGTGGTGGTTGTATATTGCAGTGTCGTCTGCATACATGGCGACTTTGGATCTGGCGTCCACTGGGAAATCATTTGTAAACAGTATGTACAGGAACGGTAACCTGATTGCCCTTTGTGGGACACCAGCCCTCCTTACTCTCTCTCTCTCTCTCTCTCTCTCTCGAGAGAGAGAGAGAGAGAGAGAGAGAGAGGAGTGGCCCACTTGAACGTAGAAGTGTCGATTTTCTAAGAAGTTGTGCAGCAGGTACAGATGATTTTGAAGTACCGGGAAGTGGTGGTGCAGTTTGTAAGTGAGGCCATTGTGCCAACACCGGTCGAACGCGGCTTCTACGTCCAGAAATAATGCCAAGGTTGAAGCCCCATTGTTAAATTCCTCTATTACGTCATCAGTTAGTCTGAGGAGCTGTAATTCTGGGGAATGTACTTTTCTAAAGCCAAATTATGAATTTGAGAGTTCATGTATTTCCGGGACTTGTTTTTGAAGTCGAGAAGTATACGTTTTTCGAGCAATTTACCAATAGTAGACAAGAGACTAATGGGGTGGTAATTTTGCGACTGTCTGGTGCTTTTTCCTAGCTCGCTTCCAAGTAGGGGGGGGGGGGGAAATAGCTGTGCTGCAAGGAGGCGTTAAATATCTTTGTCAGTATCACCAGAGCTTGTCTCGGGAGATGCCTAAGTTCCTCATTAGTCACTTTGTCTGGACCGGTAGCTTTCCCATTAGGCAATTTCTTAATGGGCTTGTAAACTTCCTGCGGCGTTATAGGGGACTTCTGCTTCTGCGCCACCCAGGTTTGTATCCATGTCTGAACCTCCCGTTCTAGTTGACGGTTGGCCACTGATTTTTCGGTAAATCTGTCTTGGAGACAGTCAGCGAAGACCTCGAGTTTCTGCTCTGAGGAGAACTGTAGGCCGTCTTGAGTGTGCAGCGTCTCAGTTGCGGAGTTGACGCTTGTGGAGACTTTGAAAGCCTTTAATAATTTCCACAGAGAAGAGTCCGAATGGGTGGTACTCGGCATTTTGTTTTCACACTGTTCAATTTTGTTGTTTTTAATTTGTTAGCGAATGACGTTGCGTAGCCATTTTGCTAGCACTTTATATAAAGGCTGATGAGCGTACCACCACAGTTTTGTCAAGCGTCGTCTCCGCGCACTGAGTTGCTCCACTTCGGGGTACGTGCAAAAACCGGGTGGTCTTGTGGTATATGTGGTAGCATTTCTTTTGGCCGTGCGCAGCGAGGCTGTAAAGTTTTCGATGGCGACATCTATGTCTGCCTCGCTATAATATACAACCTGAGTTGCGCCATCCTGTGCATTTCCACGATAAACCTATCCCAGTCGGTGTCGGCCCTCTTCCGATGGCCCTGGGCACCGGCCGTAATGGCACCCGGTATGTCGAAATGCACAGGTCGGACTCCAGGCTGTGATACACAGTGAAGTTATTTAAGAGTGTCGCATTTTTTGTAAGTACGAGGTCCAACATTTCAGGGTCAAAGTGCTCTGATCTGCGCAAAAAAGTGGGTTCTGGGGGGGGGGGGGGAGATGTACCTCAATGTCGTAATTTTCTATTATACGTTCAACCAGGAGATTTCCGGCCAAGTTTGTCCGTGAGACAACAGGTGTGGACTGCTGTGCGGCGTATGTACGGTAAGTGTCGCCGGACGATAATTCCCGGTCTTACCGTACAGGGCTCCACTTATACCAGTGAGCAGGATGTTGCCGACGCCCTTGCCGACTCTTTCGCTGCCGATAGCCAAACGCAAAGTTACAATACCGCCTTTTTACCCATCAAGGAATCTGCTGAGCGGATAGCCCTGAATTTTAACACTGACTGTAGTGAACCTTACAACGCTCCTTTTACGGAAGCGGAACTGGCCCATGCTCTGTCTATTGCAAAGGACTCATCTCCGGGTCCTGATGAGATCCACCGACAAATGCTGCTTCATCTCCCACCTGAGGCTCTCTCCTTCATGTTGGGCATGTACAATCGTATCTGGATTCAGCAGGTTTTCCCATCTTCCTGGCACGAGGGTATTGCCATCCCTGTCCCTCGGCCTGGGAAAGACCGGATACTTCCCTCCAGCTACCGCCCTATCTGCTTAACGAGTGTCGTTTGCAAGACCTTGGAGCGAATGATTAACACTCGTTTAGTGTGGTGGCTGGAGACGAATAACCTGCTGAGCAATGTTCAGTGCGGTTTTCGTCCCCATCGCTCCAGTGTCGACAACCTGACAGGCATGGAGGCTTATGTTCAGAATGCCTTTCTCATGAAGCAACACGTCGTGGGGGTCTTCTTCGACCTACAGAAGGCCTACGACACTACATGGCGCTATGGTATCCTCCGTAATCTGCACGACTACGGTTTACGCGCTCATCTAGCGGGCTTCGTTTTTAACTTTTTAAAACTTCGCCGTTTTCGTGTACGCATTGGCCATACCCTCTCAGAAGAAAAGATCCAGGAGAATGGTGTACCCCAGGGTTCGATTCTCAGCGTAACGCTTTTCGCCGTGGCCATTAACGGGATTGCCAGAGCTGTTCGTAGCGGAATCCCGATGTCACTGTATGTTGACGACTTCGCGATATATTACCGATCATATAATCTTGAGCACCTCGAGCGTCAACTGCAGCTGAACATAACCTCCATCGCTGACTGGGCCCTTCGCACCGGGTTTCAGTTCTCCGCTACGAAAACGCAATGTATCCACTTCCATCGACTCCGTGGTGTACACCCTCCACCTGATCTTTATTTGCATGGTACACGTCTGCCGTTTGTTCCGCACGTTAAGTTTCTGGGCCTTCACCTCGACAGCAAGCTAACTTGGGAGTTCCATATTCGTCAGCTTCGGGCTTCCTGCGATCGTTCACTTCGGGTACTCAGGGTTTTATCTGGGGCCTCTTGGGGTGGCGATCGCACTGTTATGTTGAGGCTTTATCGCTCGCTGGTGCGGTCCAAACTGGACTACGGCAGTTTTATCTATGGCGCGGCGTCCGCCACTAAACTCCGCCTTTTAGACACTGTTCACCATTCTGGTATCCGTCTAGCTACTGGAGCCTTCCGTACTAGTCGTGTTGAGTGTCTGTATGTTGATTCCGGGGAACCTCCACTGTCTATTCGGCGCTCGATTTTATTAAGTTCCTACGTGGCCAGGCTGGCAGCTCACCCTGGTCACCCTTCCTTTAGATCTGTATTGCGCCCCGAACTCGCCCACCGTTATCTTCGGAATACGACTATATCCCGTCCAAGCGGCATTCGATTTCGCGAACTACTCGCCACTCATGAGCTCCGAATGCCTGCTGTAGAGCGTTTTTCCTTCTCCCGCTCTCCCCCTTGGCAACTTCATCGAGCCCGGTTTGACCTTGCGCTTTCAGGCTGCGCTAAGGTGGCCACCCCCCAGTCGGTGTTTCGTCAACTTTTCACCAAACTACTGGGACGTTACCGGACTTACACTCCGGTATTCACCGATGGTTCCCAGTTGGGTGGTGCTACGGGATGTAGTTTTGTCTATAACGGTGAGCCACATCAATACCGCCTCCCGGACTACAGTTCTGTTTATACGGCCGAACTGCGTGCTATATTTTACTGCTTACTTTTTATTTCTAACTTAGTCCCTGGAGGTTTTATAATTTGCTCCGACTCTCTGAGTGCAGTGGAGACCCTGCAGCAGTTCCTCGGTACGTCTACACTCGTTTTTAAAATTCAGACACTCATATCTCAATTGCTCTCACGCGGATACCAGTTAGTGTTTACATGGATCCCAGGCCATACGGGCATTCCGGGTAATGAAGCTGCGGATGCGGCAGCTAAGTCTGCATGCCGTCTGCCGCAGTCTTCTACCGACACTATACCCTATAGGGATGCTCAGCGGTACTTCCGTCGCCAGCTTCTATCGGTTTGGCAGCAGTCTTGGGAAGCGTTGACTGGCACACAGCTGCGGATAATTAAAGACAGCGTGGAGCCCTGCTGACCTCCTACAGGGATTCCAGTCGGGTTGAAGTTATTCTTACCCCCCTGAGGATAGGTCACACACGAGCCACTCACGGCCATCTTCTGCGTGGTGACCCGGCACCTGTGTGTCCGACATGCGATGTTCGCCTCACCGTCCCACACGTGCTCTTGGATTGTCCAAGACACGCTCGTGCGCGCCAGTCAGTTGGTCTGGGATCTACAGTAGCTTCAATTTTGGGTGACAACCCAGTGTCTGTGGCCAAAATTCTGCGGTTCATTACCCAGATTGGATTTGCTACGCAAGTGTAACACTTTTTTAATTCCTTTTTGAGGTTTTAACTCTGTTTTTAACTGGGATACATTTTACCTTTCAATGTTTTAACAATTTTGTATTTTAGTTTTTTTTTTAGCTTTCAACTTCACCTCTTTTTAGTACGTTGCTCTTCAGGGTTTTATTTTATCGTGTTACTTTGTAGGCTGAGGTTTTTAGCTGTTCACAGTTTTTAGTTGTTATTTTAAGGTTCAACTTTTAGCCAGAAAAGATAATGAGTGTTTTTAAATTTTAAACTTTGACCTAGGGCCCAAATGACCTAGCTGTCGACGGGCCCTTAAACCCCACTCACTCAATTGTCCGTGAGAGGAATTGTTTATTTTTTTGTTTTCTTTTTCTTCGCTACGAGGATGGAAGGGAATGTCGGGTGCTGTTATTTCAGGTACCGCCGAAGCAAACCTGATATTAGTGGGTAACGCTAAAAAAGGCGCCTACATACAAGAAAGTTTGCAGGCAGAGTAGGGTTAGGTACAGGTCTTGATACATGGCCCAGGCCTGAAACCTAAGTGTTAGTGGAGGATTGGCATGCTGAGGGTAGGATTCTTGGGGTGAGGTGTCGTGCTTAAATCTAGGAGTACATTACCTGAATTGGGGCTGCAGCTGGAGAGGAAGCTGCCTTGTCTCGGCGCAGCTGGTGCTGTCTGTCCTGGAACATATATACAACAATACATGCAGATGAATAATTGTCATAAGTGCTTATTTACATTCACATATATGAATTTATAGCTATTCTTAACATTTTTTGTTCTTTTATTTCATTTTTTTAAAATTTTTAATTATTATTGTTATTATTATTATTATTATTATTATTATTATTATTATTATTATTATTATTATTATTATTATTATTATTATTATTATTATTATTATTATTATTATTATTATTATTATTATTATTATTATTATTATTATTATTATTATTATTATTATTATTATTATTATTATTATTATTATTATTATTATTATTATTATTATTATTATTATTATTATTATTATTATTATTATTATTATTATTATTATTATTATTATTATTATTATTATTATTATTATTATTATTATTATTATTATTATTATTATTATTATTATTATTATTATTATTATTATTATTATTATTATTATTTAATTTATTTTATTTTCCTTTGAATATTTACAATATTTACAGGTTGTGATTTGTCTTTGTCGTGAGGGTTGGGTGGGGGTTGTCATAGCTGGGGTTGCCCTGTCGCCCCTGTCCACCCTGGATGGGGAGTGTGGTCCGTCCGGGGACTTAGGGCTGTCTGATTGTTGAGCGTTATGGGGGTACTACAGCACTGAGGTGTCTGGCTATGTCGCTTTCTGTGTCTGCGGCGTGTTTATTGACCGGAATTGTTCTGTCAATGAGCGATAGGGGCCTCTTATATTAATTAGCATCTGTTGTGTACTGTTCCAGTTGCCGGATGAGAATATTGTGATTTTTTTAGCGACTTCATACATATTATAAGCTAGTCTCTTAATGAATTCCTCCACTGTATGCATTTTCATTTCGCTGTACATTACATCCAGCGGGGCCGTTCGTGGAACTTTAGAAATGGTTAGGAGAATTTTGTTTTGCAGCGTTTGTAGTTTTTGTATGTGTGTCTTGGCGCAGTGCCCCCACGCCGGTGCGGCATATGTGAATACGGGGCGTATGAGCGTTTTATAAAGCGTGAGGCCTATTTGCTTTTGAGTGTTGAATTTCTATTTAGGATGGGGTTACAGCCTGCCCAGTTGGGCGTTGGCCTTCTGGCGTATTGTGTTTACGTACTCTGTAAATGTGAGCTTGGAGTCGAGGGTAACGCCTGAATATTTGGTTTTATTGGTCCAGTTAATTGTCCCCATAAAGCTTAAGCGGAGCGTTCCGGTTCGTGTGTTTAAGTCTTTTCGAAAATAGTATCGCCTGTGTTTTTCCCGTGTTCACCTGTATGCGCCACGCCATTGGTTAAGTCAGGGCTCAAGTTCATTGAGTGCAGCTTGTAGTCTGCTTGTTACCAATTCTGGTTTCCAGGATTGCGCCGCTATAGCTGTATCGTCCGCGTAGATCGAGAGTACTGTGTTGTTGGTCTTAGGTATATCATTGATGTAGAGATTAAACAATGTCGGCCCAATTAAACTCCCTTGGGGGTACTCATGCTCTGAGTGCTCTGATGTCACAGGTAGCGTCATGTATAGATACTGTGAAGTTTCTGTTCGTGAGGTAGTGCGCTAAAAGTTTTATCATACTATCGTTAAAGTTTAGTTCTTTGAGCTTGTATATGAGTCCCGGATGATGGACTGTATCTAGGAATACTATCCCTCTAGACCTGTTTTGGTTGAAACCTTGGGTGATATATTCAACATTTCGTGTGATTTGCAGTGTGTTAGAGTGGTGCGCCCAAAACCCGAATTGTTCGTGAATAATAACATCGTGTCTTTTGATGTGTGCGGTGATTCTTTTGAGTATTACCTTCCCTGCTACCTTACGGGTGGTCTTGAGCAGGCTTATGGGCCTATAGTTCGCTGCGTTTGACCTGTTTTTCCTGGTTTGGGGAACATTAATACATCTGCGGTTTTCCAAGGGGTTGGGAAGTACTCTTGTTCTAGGTGTTGCAAAGATTTTCTAACACCGCTGTGGTTAGGTGTTTGAGTACCAAATTTGGTATGTTGTCAGGTCCTGAGGCCTTCGCATCCTGGAGGTGCTTAATTATCCAGCGAAGTTCCCTTACATTTGATCTTTTATTCTTATTGTGGGCTGGTTGTGTTAGCACGTTGCGCATGTTAGTATCGAGTGCGGTGCTGTGGTCAGGATTAACCTGTGTCTGTTTAGGTGTGCAGGCGTCAGCTAGTGTCTCGGCTAGAATATTTGGTTTATCTGAGTCGTGTTCCGCATATTGTCAGGCTTTTTCAGGGGAGGCATATTTAGCGGCTCTTTGACCAGTCTTTTGGTTAGCTGCCAGACCCCGGCCCCTCCCGGTCTGAGCTGCGCTAGGGTGTGATCCCATTGATGTTGTGCCATTAGTGACAATCGTGTTTTTGCTTAGCTGTTTAGTGTGGCTGTATTTACCTTGTGTACCAGGTTTCTTGTTCGTTGCCACTTGCGCCTTTCGTGGTCCATTCCCTCATTAGGGCTATTAGGTCCGGTGGGTAATGAAATTCATGCTTGCAGGGGGGCGGGGTCTCAGTGATCTGATCTGCCTCTTCGTGAGAGCAGAGGGGCACGGCTGGAGGAAGGGCAGCATCTAGGTGTAGTCTGAAGGTGTCCCAATTTGTATGATGGAAGTTCCTTATTGGTTGTTGAGGCTTACGTTTTGGTGTTCCGTGGATATTCAGTTGTACTGCTAGGTGGTCTGAGGCTTAAAAGCCACGATTCCAGGCATGATCTGTCACAGAAGTGACCGTGACGATGGATTTGGTGGAACCGCCATTTATATTAGTTGCTACATCCGGCACCATCGCCTACACCTTGAAACCAATTATGGCCTGGAAGGGACAGGCATCCAAGTGGCTACGAATAGAGGGCCCCTAAATATATACTCTATATATATTCCACCAGGGCGACCCATCAGTCACCAGGACTTGAATGCTGTATTTATCGCCGATACACCCACTATAGCTATGGGTGATTATAACGCCAAAAACCAGTTATGGAACTCTACGATCAGGAATCATCGTGGAATGGTACTTGAAAGTTACCTAGATCGTAGAGGACTCATCGTTTTAGCTCCAGCGTCGCCTACCATTACCCATGGCGACCGACGCCCGCCAGATTGGCTGGATATTGCAGTCCTAAAGAACATCCGCACGCATCTGACTCTATTTTCACTCCCAGTGCTCTCTTCGGATCATTACCCGGTGCTGCTTATATTCAGGGTAAGGCCTACTGTCAAAGGCCCACCAAACACAGTAAATCCTAGGCGGACGAACTGGAGCAAATACACCACACTAATGGCAGAACAACCAGCCATCCTACTTCCATGCCATAATACCAGGGACGCAGACCATCTTGCGGCCAACATTACCACCACCATGGTCACAGCTATGACAGAGGCTACACCTCCTCGGCGTCACTTCATAAGCAACCAAAAACCTCTCCCTCATGAACTTCGCCAGCTCATCGCGGCTAAGAACAGGGCACGACGCAAGTACCAACTCACGCGTGACCCGATGGACAAGAGAGAGTGGAACAGATTACAGTCCATTCTCAAAATGGAACTTAACGACCATATCAACGAAGAATGGGAACGTCGCCTGGGCACTCTGGATACGGAAGATTCTTCCCTCTGGAGAATGTCCAAGGCCATACTACGAGTTCCCACTTCTGATCCACCTCTCAGTGACGGCAGAAGACTTGCCCAATCCACTAGGGAGAAGGTTGACTTGATGGCAGAACATCTAGCCTCCACCTTTCATCCGGCAGAACCTCTTGACGCCGAGATTGCAGAAGAAATTGTGACAGTGGTGCGTAACTTTTTAGCAGCACCCCCTGATGAGGAAGAGGTATTCCTCACTACTGTTGAGGAAGTTAGGAGTCTATTAGCCTCTGTCCGGCCATACAAAGCTGCGGGTAATGATACCCTTCCCTACGCAGCCTTCAAAGCGCTCCCACCTGACTGGATGACTACTAGTTCATCTCTTCAAGAGCTTGCTTCGTCTTGCACACTTCCCGGCTGCATGGAAACATGCGCACATTATCACCCTGCCTAAGCCGGGAAAAGATGCCAAAGATCCAGGCAACTATAGACCTATCAGCCTACTACCAGCCATCAGCAAGCTGTTTGAAAAGGTCATCCAAAAGCGCCTACAGACCATGCTTGACAGACACAATATTCTTCGCCCGGAACAATTTGGTTTTCGGCGGAATCATTCCACAACCCACCAACTTCTTCGCCTCGTGGACCAAGTGATAACCGGCTTTAATAACCGGCATTATGTTGCAGCCCTGTTTCTGGATATCTCTCGTGCATTTGATACAGTATGGCATGAAGGCCTCATCCACAGACTGATAAACTATGACACACCGTCATACCTGGTCCATCTAATACATAATTTTCTATCCAACAGAACTTTCATAGTAAAGAAGGACAGCATCCAATCCCATACATTCTACATCAACGCAGGGGTACCCCAAGGCAGTGTTCTGGGCCCCCTGCTATTTCTAACATACATAAATACACTTCCTCGTCTCCAGGGCTGCAACCTCTACCTATTTGCCGACGACACTGCAATCACAACTTCATCATCCCATCATCTGATTGCATTAAAAAGACTTCAACACTACGCTGATATGCTTACAGCATGGTTCACAGCGTGGCGACTTAAGATAAATGCCAACAAGTCCGAAGCCGTCACCTTCACCAGACGTCCTCTCCTAGATGTCGACGATCTTCGCCTGGCCGGTGAAATAGTTCCTTGGTCCACGGAAGAAACATATTTAGGAGTACTTCTAGATATGCGTCTCACGTGGAAGGCGCATATCTCAACACTAGCCAACAAAATAAACAAAAGAATGGGGATGCTGTACCCATTATATAATAAGAATTCTCCTATGTCACTGAGGAACAAAATCCTTATCTACAAGCAAGTGATAAGGCCTGCACTAACATATGCCTGCCAAGTCTGGGGCGCTTCAGCGAAGACCAACCTATACCCGCTATAGGTATTACAGAACAGATACCTGAGAACATCAGTAGGAGCCGACTGGTACATCCCCAATGCAAACATCCACGCTGACCTGAGAATCCCAACGCTCTTAGAACGCATCAAGAGCCTTGCTAATAAATTTTATGCTCAACTGCCAGGCAGCTTCAATGAGCTAATACGTGGACTTGGGGAGTACGACATAGACCCCGGTGAAACATATAAACGCCCCAGACTTGTATTGACAAATCCCTGACCGATTAAAATCGGCCCAAAACCATGATAAAAAAATAGCAAACAAACAACAACATTCATTCATAATTCATTATAATCCCATCATAATAAAAAACCCCACCATCTAACCACCATCTTTCTACTACAAAAATCCCTGTACCAGTAAGGGTTTATAACCCGGTATGGAAATAGTCAAGGGCGCCTCCCATAGGGAGGATAACCCCTTAACGACCCCCCTACGAGTGGTCTGAGGCTAGAGCGTCTATGGCTTGAAAGTCATACCTGAGTGTAGTGTTTTTCATGAGTGCAATGTCTATTGTGTGTGGTATGGATTGGATTAATGACGTTTAGGGGCCCGTCGACAACTAGGTCAGAATATAAAAAATTTAAAACTCCCCTGAAAATTGCCTAAAATGTGAGTTTTAAAAGAGCAACTAAAAACGCAAACATAAAAACACCAAACGGCACATGAGTGCGTTAAGTTAAAACTTGGTAAAACCATTCATTAAAATCTGTAAAAGGTCAAAGCTAAAACAGATATTAAAACTAAGAACTTAAAACAGTAAAACGTAAAACACAAAAGCTAAAACGCAAATACGAATGCTAAAAAACTAAAAAATTTCACACACTAAAAACACGTTATACTTGCTTTGCGAACCCAATTTGTGCAACGAACCGCAGCGCCTTATAGGCAGACACCGGGTCGTCACCCAAAATTGAGGCAAGTGTACACCGCAGGCCAACCGACTGGCGCTCACGAGCGTATTGCGGACAGTCTATAAGGATATGGGCCTCAGAAAGTTGGATGTTACACGTAGGGCAGACAGGCGCCGGGTCCCCACGCAAATGGTACCCATGGGTCACCCATGTGTGACCTATCCTCAGGCGGTTGAGGATAACTTCAGCCCGCCTGGAGTCCCTGCAGGATGTCAGCCAGGGATCTACACTGTCCTTAATGGTCCGCAATTGAGAGCCAGAGAATTCCTCCCATGACTGCTGCCAGACCGATAAAAGATGTCGACGGAAATGCCGCTGCACATCGACATAAGGCAGACTGTGTGTGGCAACATCCGGCAAACGGCATGCAGCTTTAGCGGCCGCATCCAATTCCTCATTCCCGGGAATACCTACATGGCCTGGGGTCCAGGTAAAAAGCAACTGGTATCCGCGTGAGAGTAACTGCGAAATGAGAGCCTGTAATTTTAAAACGAATGCTGAGCTGCCGATAAACTCTTCCAAGGACTGAATGGCACTCAGAGAGTCTGAACAAATGACAAAATTGCCGGGAGCTGAGTTAGGGACAAAAGTAAACAATAAAATATAGCAAACAGCTCGGCAGTGTAAACGAAAGTCGGTACTGGTGCGCCTCGCCGTTACACACGAAACTACATCCCGTAGTTCCACCCACCTGGGACCCATCGGTAAACACCGGGGTGAAAGCCCGGTGGCGGCCCAGAAGTTCGGTGAACAGTTGGCGATACACCGATTTCGGGGTGGATATCTTAGCATATCCTAAAGAGCTTCAGGTCGAATTGCGCGCGCTGGTGTTGCCAAGGGGCAGAGCGTCCAGGAGAGAATCGCTCTACAGCAGGCATGCGGAGGTCGTGTTTATCAAGTAGTTCGCGGAACCGAATACGCTTGGGCGCGATATAGTTGTGTTGCGCAGATAGTGGTGAGCAAGGTCGGGACGCAGGACACATTTAAAGGAAGGATGACCCGGATGGGCTGCCAACATTCGGCATTGGTCGAAGCTCGTGTTAAGACGTGCGTCCTCGTTCTCCTTGGGATTGGTGGATCGAGTGACAACAGCTTCGCCGGGGAGCGACTAGACTGCCGCAACGGTGGTGGAGCGAAACAGAACCAAGCCAGGCAACAGCACACGGTGTACCCTATAAGAGACTTGGTAAGCAAGTTTTAGGGTACACCGAGAAGACCAAGAAGACAGCATAACATCCAAAGGAAAGCTTTACCGGAGGTCCTCCGGCAAGGGGGAGGCAGAGTCTGTGAGACCTCTGCTTGCTTGTCTACTGGAGGAGACTCACCGAGCCCTTCCAGACCAGCAAGCAGAGATGAGCGACCAGCTTCACACCAGAGACCCGCAGGCCCAGATGGTTACAGCCAAGGGACCAGACTCCGGTCTGGACCCGGGGTTCGCCCCCATAGGCGCGCCTCAAGGCGTTCGGCCCTCTGTGGGATGCCGGATGGCACCTGCAACGACTATGACTCCGAGTACCAGCGTTCAGGTAAGACCTGACAAAATGAGTTCATCTCACACCTCTGCCTCGAACCCCTCACTTGGTCCCCGGGTGAACATAGTCAAGGCGAAAGCCAAGACTCTTACCAGGGCCAAGAATAGGCCAAAGGTTAAAAAGGCCGTGGGCCTTGTAAACTAAGGGACAGTGGTCCCTATAACACCACCAGTTCCCGTCAACCCCTCTCCAGCACTGCCGGATGACGACGGCTTTGTAGTGGTCCTCTGGTTCAAATCCAGAAGGACCCGATCCTTCATCGAGACCTGCAGCGTCTCCCCAGAACCAAGAAGCACAAAAGGAGGGAAGAATCCCGCAAATTGTGTCCGACCCCTTCCCAAATCACATCAAAGTGATGAAGGAATTAAGGGCAAGGTTAAAGGCTGAATTCCAGGCAACGTGGCTTCCTGGGCGCGTTGTCATCTGAACCACTTCCTCTGAGGACCACACGGCCGCAAGGGAAGTACTGAAAGCGGGTGGAATTAAATTCCACACGTCCTCGCTCCAGCGACCCCATGTGGTTCGTAGAGTCATTAGGGGTCTTGATTCGGAGACAGACCCCCAGGATATCCGTGCCGCCTTGACGGACGAATACGGAATCAAGCCACGGTCCGTTTTACAACTTACCACCACCAGAGAGAAAGAGGGGAAACCCACCAAGGTGCCCCTACCACTATTCCTAGTGGATGTAGACAAGGAAGGGGAGGGAACCCCAAAGATTGACCAGGTGACTCGTTTGTATCACACGTGGGTCACAATTGAGCCCTATCACGGCAGGGAGCGGCCGGCCCAGTGCTATAAATGCCTGGGTTTCCACCACTCCAGCTTTGCCTGTGAGAGGTCACTCAAGTGCCTGCGATGTGCAGGCGAGCACCTTATAAAGGATTGCCCGACCCCCATGGAAGATAAGAAGTGTGCTAACTGCGATGGGAGCCATATAGGTATCTATCGCGGTTGCCCCAAACGACTTGCGATAATGCAAGGCAAACAGGGCAAGGCTGCAACTGAGGTCAAGCAGGGGGTCTCTTTCGCCAATGCCCTGGCAAGACACGAAAGTGCCCTTGTGCAGCCTGAGGCCACGGAAGTGACCCAAAAAGCCAGGTTGTCCCGACAATGACAACGCCAGTCCCGGAAAGCGTCACACCTAAGGTTGCTGACAAGGAGACTGCACCAACCACCAGCGCCGCTCCTAAGGAGAAACGTCCCCCCAAGAAGGGGAAGAAAAAGGCCTCTATGGCAAAGTCCACTACAGTGGAGCAAGCTAACAACAAAACTGTTGCGAAGCTTCCCCCACCACCAGCATCCACAACTACAGCTGCGTCAACCAACCAGCGACCAGCAGAGCCCGCCAATGCTGGCCCATCCTCCCCGACTGGCCCAGTCAATGACGAGGCAGCAGTGCCTAAACAAAACAACCAGCAACCAACCTTGGGGGACGCATTCGCTTCCGAGGACATGGCCGAGTTTATTCAGCTGGCAAGCTGGTTCGCCGACCTAGTTCAGCGCTCCCTCCCGGTCTTACGACGCTGCAGGGCAATCATTGATAATCCCGAGATTTCCACTGTGAAGAAGCACCTCACGGTGCTTCAAACGGCCAAGGAACTGTATTCTAACTCCACGAGCTCTTAATGGCGCATAGAACTGTCCGTTCATTTAGAGCTGCGTTCTGGAACGCAAATGGAGTTAGGGACCAGAGGACTGGCCTGTTAGAGTTCGTAGACAATCACGGGATTGCACGCTGGTGTACAGTTTACCCTGCCAAGATACGCCGCTCATCGGTCTGATCGGGTCGGTCGACAGGGCGGTGGTACTGCCATACTCATAAAGAACCATCTGACCCACACTCCTGTTACCATTTCTCCGCTACAACACCTGGAAGCAACCGCCATAAGGCTATCCTTGGGCGGGAACGACCTAGTGCTTGTGGCGGTGTACGACCTGCCGGATGGGCGCTTCTATGAAGCGGACATCACGGCACTCCTGAACCTACACCACAGGATTTGCATTGCAGGCGACTTCCACGCCAAACACCCAAGCTGGCACAGCCGCACCCAGAACGTGAAGGGCCGGGGACTGTACCGTCTCATTAGCGGGAACTCCCCCTTCACGCGCACGGGCAGAGAGGTCCAACTCACTACCCGACACGCGGCGTCGCGGATATCACAGATTTCATAGTCACCAAAATATTACCATTTCTCCTGGACCTCTCGGTGGTTAACGCTCTGGACTCTGGTCACCACCCTGTTGTGGTCGACTCAGACGTTAATATCACTGCGCTGGGAGTGCCGAACTGGGTGGGGGAAGTCAACTGGGATGCAGCCGTCCTATCGCTTCAAAACTCCGTGGAGGCACGTCCTCGAATAGACTCGATAGAGGCTCTCGAGGAGGCAGCCACGGGGTTTGCAACCTCAGTCCTAAATGCGGTGCGTGCTCACACACACCGTATCCCTACCGATGCACCAAACCCTACAGCTATCCCTGTCCCTCTGAAACGCCTCATTCAAGCAAAAAATGCTGTTAGAAGGCTATGGCAGAGATTCCGACATCCTAGGTTAGGAGTAATACACCAGAGGTTCAAATCCCTGGTGAGACGACTCCTAAGAAAACATAGGCAAGCAGCTTGGGAAAACACGCTGCGTCAGGTAAACCTCCAATAGAGAAAACCGTGGCGCATCGCCCGAGGCTTGCGGAAAGACAAATCTGTACACCAGCATCCTGTGCTTAGACCTCGGGGAAGACTTGCGTTCGAACCGAGGGAAAAAGCAGAAGCGCTAGCGGACTATCTGGAAACTGATTTCCAGCCCAGAGAAGGCCCACAGAACGACGACCATAGTGACCTCGTGGAACAAGTGGTAGAAGACTTTTTAGAAGTCGGACCCGCGAACCACGAGGAGTTCTATATTCCGATAGTTACCCCTCACGAGGTAACTAAAACCATCAAATCCCTAAGAGCCCGAAAATCCCCTGGACAGGACTGTGTAACAGCGGAAATGCTCCAGCACCTTCCCCTTAGAGCCGTGATTCACTTGACCCGCATTTATAACGCATGCCTCAGCATGCGTCATTTTCCAGTTGTCTGGAAACAGGCGCGTGTAGTGAGCGTTCTGAAGCAGGGCAAAAATCCGGTTTTTCCATCCAGTTACCGATCCATCAGTGTCCTACCAGTTATTTCGAAGGTATTCGAGAAACTGCTCCAGTCCCGCCTCGGACCTCTATTAGAGGAAAAAGGCCTCCTTCCGGAACACCAGTTTGGTTTTCGTTCTGGCCACTTCACGACTGAGCAACTACTGCGTGTAGCCGAGAAAGCTTCCCTGGCTTACCAGGAGAGCGCTAAAACGGTGGCAGTGTTGCTTGACGTGGAAAAGGCGTTCTCTACTACCTGGCACGAAGGGCTTGTGTACAAGCTCATACAGCACGAAATCCCCCCTCCATATATTTACTTGGTGGCTAGTTTCCTGCAGGAACAAAGACAAAAAAGCCTGTTACATATACCAACCTATACCACCACACGGGTAAATCCGTATTTAAACGGATAGGTACCGTGGCCACCTTACCATCCGCCTGGGTTAACCCAGACGACTAGTACTCACTTCTGGACTCCTGGACTCCTCCTGCAGGAACGTAGCTTCCGGGTGAAGGTGGAGGGATCATTCTCTAGAGAAAGGCCCATTGGCGCAGGAGTTCCCGAGGGCAGTGTACTGTCACCGGCACTCTTTGCAGCTTACATGGCCGATCTCCCCATGCATCCAAACACACACATCTGTTAGTATGCGGACGATCTCATGATGTTCGCCACTAACAAGAACCCGCGTCACCTGAGTGATCGGAAACGACCAATCAGAAGCCGCGCACTGCCCGCTCGTGGACCAATCCCAGCCATCCACCGTTCCTGCACCTATAAAAACCCCTGATGCCAAAAATTGTTCCCCAGAAGTCACATATATCCCTGTAGAGAAAACATCGAACTCATTGCGCAGGTTAAGCCGTATGACGGCTAGGTACTGCGGAAAAGACACTCGAGCAGGAAAACATCATCCCCGAACTGCCTCTGGAGTCTCTCTCTGGGCTGCCAACCTTGCGACATAAGAACACAATAAAACCGAACGACGAAACGACAATGGTGGTTCTCCAGACTCAGCATACAGACACTCAACTCTACTGGTGCGAAACGCCCCAGTAGCTAGACGGATATCAGCATGGTGTACAGTGTTTAAAAGACGAAGTTTAGAGGCGGACGCCGCGCCATACATAAAACTACCGTAATCTAGCTTTGACCGCACCAGTGATTGATACAATCGTAACATAACTGTACGATCACCGCCCCAAGAAACTCCTGACAAAAGGCGCAGTACTCGAAGTGAGCGATCGCAGGAAGCATGAAATTGGCGAATATGGTGCTCCCACGTCAGTTTGCTGTCGAAGTGCAGGTCAAGGAACTTGAGGTACGGAACAAACGGTAGACGTGTACCACGCAAATAAAGATCAGGAGGAGGGTGTACGCCACGAACTCGACGGAAGTGGATACACTGAGTTTTCGTAGGTGAGAACTGAAAGCCGGTGCGAAGGGCCCAGGCTGCGATGGATGTTATTGTCAGCTGCAGTTGACGCTCAATGTGCTCGAGATTAAAGAGCGATAGTAAATTGCAAAGTCGTCAACATACAGCGACATCGGGATTCTGCTACGAACAACATCGGCGATTCCGTTAATTACTACGGCGAAGAGCGTGACACTCAGGATGGACCGCTCAGGCACACCATTCTCCTGAATCTTTTCCTGTGACAGGGTATTACCAATGCGGACACGAAACTTGCGAAGGCGTAGAAAGTTTAAAATGAAGAGCGCTAAGTGACCGCGTAAACCGTAACCGTGCAGAGCACGAAGGATTCCATAGCGCCAGATGGTGTCGTAGACCTTCTCTAAATCAAAGAAGACACCCACGACATGCTGCTTCAGCAGAAAGGCATTCTGGATATAAGCCTCTAAGCGAGTCAGATGGTCGACACTAGAGCGATGGCGACGAAAACCGCACTGAATATTGGTGAGCAGGTTATGCGTCTCCAGCCACCACACTAAACGAGTGTTAATCATCCGTTCGAAGGTCCTACAAACAACACTCGTTAGGCAAATAGGGCGGTAACTAGAGGGAAGTGTCCTGTCTTTTCCAGGTCGAGAGATAGGGATGACAATACCCACTCGCCAGGAGGACGGAAATACCTGCTCGCGCCAGATACGGTTATAAATAGGAAAGACAAAGCCGAAGGTGGAAGATGAAGCAGCATTTGTCAGTGGATGTCATCTGGAGCAGGAGAGGAATCCTTAGCAAGTGACAAAGAGTGTTTTAACTCCGCTAAGGTAAAAGGTGCGTTGTACGGTTCAGTACAGTCACTGTTATAAGGAAGAAGTATCCGCTCGGCAGATTCCTTGAGACGTATAAAAGCTCTGTCGTAACCATTCGTTTGGCTAGTAACAGCAAACGAAGTAGTAAGGGCGTCGGCAATATCCTGTTCGCTGGTGTAAAGGGATCCGCTTATGGCAAGGCCGGGAATGATAGTCCGGCGACACTTGCCGTACATGCGGCGAACAGCAGTCCACACCCTCTGTGTCGGAGAGCGACGGGAGAGAGAAGAGACAAAAGTTTCCCACGATGTGCGTTTTGCACAGCGGAGGACAAAACGAACCCTGGCACGAGAACGCTTGAAAGCTATCAAGTTCTCCTCCGTAGGATGTGAACTGAAGACACGCAGAGCACGCTTCCTTGCTTTAACAGCCAAACTGCATTCCTCGGACCATCAAGGCACAGGAACCACGAGGAACGCTGGAATACGCTGCGAGCAGGACAGAACAAGTAAAATACTCCACCAGTTCATCGATGGTGGGGAAGAAATTGTTGTGAAGGTGAATAAGGGAACGAAATTTCCCCCAGTCAGCCTTGGAAATAATCCAGTGAGGATATCGTGTTGGCACAGGATGGAGACTAGATATGTGAATGCTAATGGGAAAATGATCACTGCCGAAGAGGTCGCTGAGCACTGACCAATCAAGGAGTGGCACCAGTGACGGGCTACAGAAGCTCACGTCTAAAGCGGAGTAGGTACCGTAGGCAGATAATAAAAAGGTAGGGGCACCAGTGTTTAATAAAAGTAGGCCGGACATATCACAAACGTCTGCATCGCCTTTCGGTGATTGGAACTCGCATCGTCTGCACCTCGAATCTACTGGACACTGGAAGAACGGGGAAGCCAACTGTGGGACCTCTCGCTAGGGAGCAGCTACTACGCACCGCGCCAACTCAATAGTGCATTTGCCAGGCCGGGCGCCGCTAGTTCGTCGAGGAGTGTCCTATAAGAGATCTGATAGCAGATTTTAGGGCACTCCAAATTGGAGAAGAAGAAAGAAGAAATATCAGAAGACCAACTTTCCCGGAGGGGCTCCGGAACGGAGGAGGAAGTGGGCATCAGCCCTCTACTTGCCTCCCTACTAGAGATAGCTCGCCGAGCTATTTCAAACCAGCACCACCCAGACATGGAGAACTCCAGAGCCGACTCGGCACCGACCGACGGACAAACGAAACCGCAGGCCCACATGGTTGCAGCCAAGGGACCAGGCTCTAGCCTGGACCCGGGGTTCACTGGAACCCCCATAGGCGCGTCGCAAGGCGTTAAACCCTCTGTGGGATGCCGGATGGCACCTGCAACGACTAAAGACATGCCGAGTACCAACGCCAAGGTAAGACCTGACGCGATAGGTACCTCTACCCAGAACCCTTCCCATGGTCCAAGGGTGAATACCGTCAAGGCGAAAGCCAAGACGCTCCTCAGGGCCAAGAACAGGCCGAAGGCCAAAAAGGCTATTGGTCTTGTGAACCAAGGGACAGCAGTCCCTGTCACACCACCACCAGTACCCATGACCCCTGTCCCAGCACCTACAACACCGGATGACGACGGCTTCGTTGTAGTGCAAAGCCGTAGGAGGAGATCTTCCGGTTCAAAGCCGGAAGGGACTCCCCCTTCACCATCATCTGCAACTGCAGCGCTCGCCCCAAACCAGGCCTCACAAAAGGAGGGTAGAATCCCTCCGATTGTGTCTGATCCGTTCCCGAACCACATAAAGGTAATGAAGGAACTGAGACGGCAGTTAAAGGCCAATTTCCAGGCAACCCCGCATCCAGGGCGGGTTGTCATCAGAACCACTACCTCTGACGACCACACGGCCGCGAAAGGGGTACTGAAAGAGAGTGGAATTAAGTTCCACACTTACTCGCTTCAGCGTCCCCACGTGGTTCGCAGAGTGGTCAGGGGTCTTGATTCAGAGACAGACCCCCAGGATATCCGTGACGGCCTACAGGACGAACACGGAATCAAACCGAGGTCCGTGGTGCAACTAACCACCACAAAGGAAAAACAGGAGAAACTCACCAAGGTACCCGTACCACTATTTTTAGTGGTAGTTGAAAAACAGGGGGAGGGAACCCCAAAGATCGATCAGGTGACTCATTTGTATAACACGAAGGTCACCATTGAGCCCTACCACAGCAGGGAGGGGCCAGCCCAATGCTACAACTGCTTGGGCTTTCACCACTCGAGCCATGCTTGTGAGAGGCAACTCAAGTGCCTTTGCTGTGCAGGTGAGCACCTGGTGAAGGATTGCCCGACACCAGTAGAAAATAAAAAGTGTGCCAGCTGCGACGGGAGCCACATAGGCATCTATCGCGGTTGCCCGAAGCGACTTGCAATTATGCAAGGAAGACAGGGCAAAGTACCAGAGATCCGACAGGGGGTGTCTTTTGCACAGGCAATGTCGGAGCACGTAAGTGCCCTAGTACAGGCCGAGAGTGCAGAAGCAACCCCACAAAACCAGGTTGTCAGTCAAAAGACAACGCCAGTCCCAAGCGTCACTCCAAAGGCGGGCACAGATCATCCAGTGCCACCCCCCAGTGTTGCCCCAAAGGACAAACGCCCTCCTAAAAGGAGGAGGAAGGGGAGAAAGGCTCATGTGACTGAAAGTGCAGAGCCAGAAAAAACCACGGTGGAGACAGGTAACAAAAGTGTTGCCCAACTTTCCCCACCAACTGCACCAGCCAACCAGGCACCAGCTTCTACAGCCAACCAGGCAACAGCTGTTACAGTCAACCAGGCAACAGCTGTTACAGCGAACCAGGCAACAGCAACAGCGCAGCCAATCAGCGCTGGCCCGTCATCACAGACTGGCTCTATAAGTAGGACCCACACAACACCACGAATAAGCACTCAGTCACAAGTCTTGGGAGACGCCTTCGGCTCAGAGGACATGGCGGAGTTTATTGAACTGGCAACTTGGTTTGCGGACCTCGTACAACGTTCCCTCCCCATTCTACGGCGCTGCAGGGAGCAAATCCTAAACCCCGAACTATCGGCTGTGAAGCAGCATCTTATAATGCTTCAAACGGCCAAGGAACTCTACGCTGACTCCACAAGCTCTTAAATGGCGCATAGAAATGTGCGATCATTTAGAGCTGCGTTCTGGAACGCAAATGGAGTCAGAGAGCAGAGACCTGGCCTGTTAGAGTTTGTAGACAGCCATGGGATTGATATCCTTATGGTCTGTGAAACACACTTGCACGCCGGTGTACAGTTCAGTCTGCCAAGTTACGTCGCCCATCGGTCTGATCGTGTCGGCCGACAGGGCGGTGGTACTGCCATTTTCATAAAGAACCATCTGACATATATTCCTGTTACCATTCCTCCACTACAACACCTAGAGGCAACCGCCATAAGACTATCCTTAGGCGGATGCGACGTGGTACTTGTAGCGGTATATGATCCTCCGGATGGGCGCTTCTATGAAGCGGACATCACGGCACTCCTAAACCTACACCAAAGAGTTTGCATCGCAGGCGACTTCAACGCCAAACACCCAAGCTGGCACAGCCGCAACCAGAACGTGAAGGGTCGGGGACTGTACCGTCTTATTAGCGGGAACCCCGCCCTGCATGCACACGGGCCGAGAGGTCCAACATACTACCCGGCACGCGGCGCCGCGGATGTCATAGACTTCATTGTCACAAAGAACATTCCATTTCACCTGGATCTCTCGGTGATTGACGCTCTGGATTCTGATCACAACCCTGTTGTGGTCGACTCAGACGTTAATCCAACTGCGCTGGGAGTGCCTGATTGGGTTGAGGAAGTCGACTGGGATGCAGCCGTCCTAGCCCTCCACAACTCCGTGGAAGCATGTCCTCGAATAGACTCGATAGAGGCTCTCGAGGAGGCAGCCACGGGGTTCTCAACCTCCGTCCTAAATGCGGTGCGTGCTCATACGCACCGCATTCCTACCGACGCACCAAACCCTACAGCTATTCCTGTTCCACTGAAACGCCTCATTCAAGCGAAAAACGCTGTTAGAAGGCTATGGCAGAGATTCCGTCACCCTAGGATAGGAGTAATACACCAGAGGTTCAAATCCCTGGTGAGACGACTCCTAAGAAAACATAGGCAAGCAGCTTGGGAAAACACGTTGCGACATGTAAACCTCCAGGAGAGGAAACCATGGCGCATCGTCCGAGGCTTGAGGAAAGATAAAACTGTACACTAGCACCCTGTGCATAGCCCTCGGGGAAGACTTGTCTTTGAACCGAGGGAAAAAGCAGAGGCGCTAGCAGACTATTTGGAAACTCAATTCCAGCCTAGAGTCGACCCTCAGAACGACGATCATACTGACCTCGTGGAGCAAGCAGTAGAAGACTTCTTAGAAGTTGGACCTGCGGGCCAAGAGGTTTTCCACATCCCGATAGTTACCCCTCGCGAGGTAACTAACACCATCCAACACCTAAAACCTAGAAAAGCCCCTGGGCAGGACCGGGTAACAGCGGAAATGCTCCAGCACCTTCCCTTTAGAGCCGTGATGCACTTGACTCGGATCTACAACGCGTGCCTAAGCATGAGTCATTTTCCGGAAGACTGGAAGAGGGCGCGTGTGGTATGCGTGTTGAAGCCGGGCAAGAATCCGATCTTTCCTTCTAGCTACCGTTCCATCAGCCTTCTACCAGTTATCTCGAAAGTTTTCGAGAAACTGTTCCTGACCCGCCTTCGACCTCTTTTAGAGGAAAAAGGCCTCCTACCGGAACATCAGTTTGGTTTTCGTTCTGACCATTCCACAACCGAGCAACTACTGCGAGTAGCCGAAAAGGCCTCCCTGGCTTACCAGGAAAGGGCCAAAACGGTGGCAGTGTTGCCTGACGTGGAAAAGGCGTTCTCTTCCACCTGGCACGAAGGGCTTATCTACAAGCTCATACAGCATAAAATCCCCCCTCCATATATTTACTTGGTGGCTAGTTTCCTACAGGAACGTAGCTTCCGAGTGAAGGTGGAGGGTTCATTTTCCCGAGAAAGGCCCATTAGCGCAGGAGTTCCCGAGGGCAGTGTACTGGCACCGGCACTCTTTATTGCTTACATGGCCGATCTCCCCACGCACCCCAACACTCACATCTGTCAGTATGCGGACGATCTCATGATCTTCGCAGCAAACAGGAACCCGCGCTACAGCTACCGTCAAGTACAAGCCCACCTCTGTGCCATCAGTAGATGGTGCGAGAACTGGCGCATGTCTATCAACCCGGAGAAAAGCTCTGCGATTCTCCTGGCCAACACGCTGGCAAACCGGCTCCCGCAGGACCTCGTGCTTCGGCGCCGTCGGATCCCCTGGGGCACTACGGCGAAGTATCTCGGGGTCACGTTGGACCGGCGGCTAACGTATAGGCATCACGTCAGGGGCAAAGTACTACAAGGTCACGCAGCCCTACGGCAGTTGTATCCCATCCTCAGCTCCAAAACCATGCCCATTCGCCTGAAACTCCAACTGTATCGTGCGATCATCCCGCCTCTGGTCCTGTACGGATGCGAGATCTGGGGAGTGGTGGCAAAGTCCACCTTCATCAGACTCCAGACGTTGCAGAATCGGGCATTAAGAATGATCTGCGACACTGGTTGGAGATTTCCTGCCCACATCCTTCACGAACATTCCGGCATCCCGTACATTGTCGACGTGATTAAAACCCGCGCTCGAACAATGTACAACAGACTCCAGAACCACCCTCTTCCACTGGTGAACACTCCGGGACAATATGACCAGAGAGAGCCTCGCCGACTACCATCTAAAAAATTGCCGAAGGACATCTTAAGTCCAACGGTGTAATTTTCGAAGATGGGAAAGGCAAAATGAATATCTGTACTTAAAACAGAGTAAAACGCCTAACTCAGATCACCTCTCAGTGAGTGACTGACGGCCAGAACCAGGAGGAGATTAGCGCGTCACCTGATTGACTAACCAGCCAATCAGCATGTATGGGCAGTGCCCGTTCATGGACCAATCCCTACCATCATCCATCTTGTCCCTAAAATACCCCTGATCCCAAACATTCCCAGAGATTAAATCCCTGTAGACCAAAACACCATACTATCGCGCAGGTAAAGCCGTATAACGGCTAGGTACTGCGGTAAAGACAATTCGGGTGGGGGAATAAGCTTCCCCACTCGACTCGAACTACCTCTGGAGCCTCTGGACAAACGTCTGCTACAAGGCAACCGCGAGCATCTTCAGTGTCGGAGCCCCACAAGGTGTTTTTGGCATTCAGATCGCCTAGAAGAAGAAACGGTGGCGGAATCTGTGCCAAGAGAGCCCGAAGATCGTTCTCGTGTACGACACTCACCGGTGGCAGATAGAGATTACAAATGGAGAAAGAAAGGCTCTGCAGCTGTACACGTACCGCTACAGCTTGAGGTAGCGTGTTTAGTGGTATGCTGGTGGCAGAAATGGTATTCGCCACTAGAATAGAAACACCGCCGCTTGCCCGTCGATCAGCTGCAGAGTCATGTCTAAAGGCCACAAATCCACGAAGATAGAGTGCGTGATGAGGTTGCAGATGGGTTTCCTGTAGACAGACGATGGATGGACAGCGTTGAGAAATTAGATGCTGTATGTCCGGAACACGTGCCCGGAACCCATTAACATTCCACTGGATTATTTCCATAGTGAAAAATGAATTAACGGCTGGTCTTCATCTTTTTTTTCTTTTTCACCTTGGCTGACTTAGGTCCAACGATACGGAAGTCGCCGTCCTCTGGCGATTCCTCGGAGGTGTGCGAGGCAGAAGATCCCCTACGACTCGCAGAACGAGAGCAGGATCTCTGAGAGGACGTGCGGCTGCTGGTTCGAACTATATGTCGGGAGCGACTTCCGTCGATAGGATCGTTCCAGCTGTTAGACGGCTTTGAACCTGTGGTCTGCACGGCTGAAGATGTTTTAGATATTGGGCTTTTGCGAATAGCTGTTGCGGTGCTCGCTGGAAGGTCAGTCTGTGTTGAGGCATTTGCAACGGTAACATGTCGCAAGCCGACCGTAGCAACAGGAGGGCGGCGAGCTGCCGACGAATAGTCTTAAGGTGGTGGCAGGCTTTAGTTGTTCGAAACGCCGACGCGCTTCTATAAAGGTCAGGCGCTCCTTTACCCGCAACTCCTGAATGCTCTTTTCATCCAAGAACTTAGGACACTGCCGTGAGCTAGATGGATGGATACCCCCACAGTTCAAACAGCATGGGTCCCTAGTGCAAGCCGTGTCTTCGTCTGCCGTTAAGCCGCAACGTTCACAAGCTGCAGGATGGTTGCACGACGTTCTGGTATGCCCGAATCTCTGACACTGAAAAAAGCGCATGGGATTCGGGACATATGGTCGTACTGCGGTACGCTCGTAACCGCAGTAGATGTACTCTGGCAGCTGAGTGCCCTTGAACGTAAGGAATACTGTACGTAAGGCGCACTCTTTACCATCCTGTTTCCGAGTTAATCAGTAAGCTTGGCAGACTAATCAGAGATTAGTGATGATTTCTTCGTTGGTGAGATCGTCCAGGCTGGAAGTGGTTACCACTCCTCTACACGAGTTCAAGGTCTTATGTGGAGCTACCCGATAGGGTAGGAGCCCAACAAACTCGCCTTCAACAGCTTCTGCGACTGATCTCCATTCATCACCTCGATCAATAACATGCCATCTCTAAGTCTGGTTGCGTTTTTATTCGGGCCACAGATCCTATCGACTTCCTTTTTAATATAAAATGGGCTAATGTTCTTCATCGTGTTTCCTTCGTATTGCAAGGTCAACACCAAGAAACAGTCAATGAGGGAAGGTTTGCGCGGAGACATGATTATTTGGACCCCCATCCGGAACCGTCGGCGTCAGCCTGCCATCCGGGGGTCAAAGGATAAAAGACACCAAAATCTCCTCGGTCTGTGCCGCCATGGAGACCCCTCCATGACTGACCTCAAAGCGTACTTCAGAGGGACTTCCCTCCGATCACCACTGCTTGTCCGCATGGGTAAGCCGTTCACCACGTGACACCCCTGCTTTATGCCCCCACCACAGGAATAACCGCCTGTGGTTCCCCGCTTTAGGCCACGCTGCCTCAATGGAGTCAGCGTGGATTTAGGGGACTTCGGGTTGATTACACCGGGGCTCCGTCAGCGGTAACACGTCCGGTCGGTGATACCAACCCAACGGCACGCGGCCGTCGGGAGATTAACACCGGCCGTGCCCTCAAGGAGCTACGTGGGTGTACATGACGTGTGAACATGTGGACGGGCTCCGCACCTAAGACTACACATGGGGGCAGTAGGGAGGGTCCGTCTAACCTTCGCGCTTGAGACCTCCGAAGAGCACACAAGTCGGGGGCCGCGTTGAAAACCGTGGGACAGGACCACGGAGATAGGAAAGATCCCTGCTGGTGAGACAGGAGTTATAAAACTAAGGCCTCACTAACTAATGATCATAATAAATCTAGAAGGGCAAGAAGGTGGTGAAGAGTTTTATCGTATTTGCATAGCGAGCCTGCCCATTGCGGTGATGAAATTGTCCACATGTACTGCGACATCTCCTAGCGGTTCTAGAGAACTAAAAAGGGCTGCAATCCCGTGTAGGAGATATTCATATCCCTGCAATGTGCTGCCATCGCCTAGCCGCAGCATGTAGAAGAGGGTGTCTTGGTCGAAGTTGAGCTTTGGTTTTCCATCTTTACCGGCACAAAAGTGCGCGGGGAACCCACTTGCAAAGGCGGCTTTTGGGACTGGAGCTCTTGGGTTGTCGGCCTTTGAGGTACCGGGCCGCTCCGTAATGGGTGCATTTAGGGGTGCTCTTTGGGATTGCTCCTGTTGTGGAATTTTAGATTGTAGCTTCCTGGTGCCAGCCATGAACCACGGTCTCTGGGGCAGCGGAGTGTACTGTGACTGGGGGGTTCTGATAGGCTGCTGCCAGCCTTGAGTTCCTGGGGCCTGGGTTGGGACGGGATACGTTTGTGGCGTTGACTTGTCTGTGCCCACTCTCCCTGACGACCTGACACCGACTCTAGAATTGCTTCTTCTTCTTCTTCTTCTTCTTCTTCTTCTTCTTCTTTTTCTTCTTCTACATGGTTTAGGCTATGCAGCCCGTTCCGGCGAAGTCATTAGTGGAGTCCATCTTCTGCGAGGTTGGCCAACATCTCGTGCTCCTCATGGATTATATAAAAAGGTCCTTTTAGGTATCCTTTCTTCACTCATCCTCATTAAATGTTCTGTGCAGTTCTTGTTATTTGTTTTGGTTTTGTCTTCCAGTTTATAAATATTTAGTTCTTCTCTTATTGACTCATTTCTTATTCTATCTGCTCTTGTGCATACTTTTACGTTCCGCAGAAATAACATTTCTGCTGCCTGTATTCTACTACTATCCTTTGCTTTTATTATCCAACTTTCACTTCCATATAACAAAGAAGAAACAGCCAATGTTTTATACAATTTAAGTTTAGATTCTTTTCTTGTTTTCCGACCTAAAGTTCTTTTAATGGTTCCACATATAGCCTGGAATTTGTGTATTTTGTTTTCTATGTCTTTATCTTCTTTGTATGTAATATCGCACCCTAAATACTTAAAGTGTGTTACTTGCTCCACTATTTTATTTTCCAAAACAATTTTAGTTCTTATTCCATATTTACCTATGAATGCCATTGTTTTTTATTTACTTACTGATATTTTGTAGTTATATCTCTTGGCCACCACTTGGAACTTGTAAGCTAACATTTGTAGATCTCTTTCAGATTTAGCCATTAGTAACACATCATCTGCGAATAACAGGGCATTTATTCTACCCTTATTGTCAATTAATATTCCTTCCTTATTAAAATATTTTTTCCATTCAATTGGAATGTCAATATAAATGTTAAATAAAATAGGTGATAAAGCACACCCTTGTCTCACTCCTTGGTTTATTTTAAAAAGCTTTGTACTATTTGTCTCATAGTATAAGCTCTTAACAGTTTCTATTATTTGATTAGGGATTCCTTTGTTTTCCAGGGTATTCCAAGGTAGTTCTCTATTTACTCTATCAAAGGCGTTTTCTAAATCTATAAATAATAGATGTGTCTCCTTATTTCTTTCTCTTCTTTTTTCTATGGTTTGTTTTATAGCAAATACTCCATCTGTACAAGATCTCCCTTTTCGGAACCCGTTCCGCTCTTCTCCTAATTTATTTTCAATTATTTTTTGTATTCTTCTGGTTATTATTCCAGTATATATTTTATGCGCACTATTTAGAAGGGTAATTTGATGGTTGATTTCGGTCTCCTTTTTTTATAAATTGGTTTCACTTCTCCTTGTCGCCACGTAGTTGGTATGCTGTGTTTTTCCTAGCACATATTAAGAAGGTGTAAAAATCTTAATTTAGAATACATATCAGCGTATTTGATTAATTCAGATCTATCCCATCTGGGCCGCTAGCCCTTCTATTATTTGTGTATTTTAGGGATTCTTGTAGTTCTTCCATTTGGAGTTTGTCTACGTTTAAATTTTGATGGCTTGGTTCTTCTTCTTTTGTATTTTCATTGTACCATTGGTTCCTAAAATGTTCAATCCATTGCTCCTGTGTAATTGATGTTTGTATATATGCTGCTTTCTCAGATTTATTTAAATATTTTATTATTCTATATACTGTCCATTGGCGACCATGTAAATCATGTTCTAAATTAGATACGTACCGGTCCCAGCTGTCTTGATGGGCTTTTCTTACTATCTTTTTAACTTCTTTCCTTTTTTCATTGTATGATATTTTTAATTCATCTGTTTTCTTTTGCAGGTATTTTAAGTAAGCCTTCTTCTTTTCTTCTATAGCCGTTTTAATTTCATCATTCCATATTCTCAATCCTTTCTTCTTATGAATTTTTCTTCTTCTTCCTAATACTTCATATGGTGCTTTCTTTATTGCACATGCTATGTTATTCCATTCTTCTTCAATGTCCGTGCTTGTTTCATTTTCTAACATATATTGAGATAATCTATTTTTGTACAGATTTGGTATACTTTCTTCTTGTAATAACTGGACTTTATATGTTTCTTCATTGTGAACCTTTTTCATGGTTGGTTTTCTCCATCTTTCTAATAGTTTAATATTACATGTCAAGAGGAAGTGGTCTGTTCCAACATCAAAACCTCTATATACTCTTACTTTGGTAACCCACGGTATTAATTTTTTATTCACTAAAAAATAGTTTATAATTGATTTTCAACCTCTGGCAGACCAAGTATACTTATGTATTTCTAAAATAACTATTAGTGAATCTATATTCGTTAAATATTGCAAATTGTCGAAGTGCTTTACCATTTTCATTTTGTAGTGTTTCTCCTTGTGTGCCAATTATATTAGTTACAGGTTGACAACCAATTCTTGCATTAAAATCACCCCTATCACTATATAGTCATTTTTATTTATTTTAGTTATAACTTTTTGTAAATCTTTATAAAATCTCTCTGTGTTCCTTCCTTCCTTGTTTCGGTGCATATACACCTATTACAGTCATATATCCTCGTTGTATTTTAAAACGTACAATAATTATTCTTTCTGATATAAAGGTGTAACTATGTATCTTCCTCCTCCATGTAGTGTCTACCATAATTGCTACTCCAGCTGATGCCCTTTGGTGTCTTTCTACTCCTTGATAGATTAGTAGATAATCATCTATATCTTGCGTTCCTTTCAACTTTTTCTTAGTTTCTGTTAAGACCATTATGTTTGCTTTTTTCTTTTTCATCTCATTTAATATTTCTGTTTCTTTATTATTTAACCTTCTAATGTTCCAAGTGGTCAATAGCGCATTTTGATTCATTTTCCTTTTTTTCGTGCCTTGTCCGTCATCAGTATGTCCATCCAGCTTTTGACTTCGCTTGCCAGTAATTTAATTTTCATCTGACCGCCTTACGAGGGCTGTGCATATATAGTTAGATGGTGGGGCTGCCACCTTACAGCTTCCTAACCTGCTTCAGCTTTGTATTAGGGTCCCTTCCCTTTGGCTATGAGTTCTACCTACCCATTTGCAGCCGCCCTATCTGGGTACAGACGCTGCTGCTGATTTTGGTTCGCCCCGAGTATTTCATTTCCCCGGTACCACCTATTATATCTAGGAGGCGTTCCCTTATCCACCACCCAGGGAGGCGCCCGATGGGGGATCAGCCACCCCACACGGGACTCTAGAATTGTTTATTAATTAATTAAAAGAGTTATTTGGGCATGTTTAACAACATGCTCGGGCTGTTTAGGGATAACCCTCTTCAGCCGAGTTTGAAATGTTTAATTTTGTTGTGTGAGGAATCTTTCTAGCGTGTGTGCGTGGTTTTTTTTTAAAATTTTGTTTCGTGTTTATTGCTGACGCGTTGTCGTGTTGTGTGTTGTGATTTGTGTATTTGTTTTGTGTGTCAGTTCTTTGTGTTTTTCATCCCCAGCTGCATTGGAAGGCCTCTACCCAAGAAGAATCAATGGTTTTGTTGCTGTTTTGGTCCTTTTGATTTGTTGCTGCTGCATCTCACCTGGGATTTTTTAAATCAGTTCCATAATTTTGTGTGTTTGGTGTGTTTATGTTTTTATGTCTGTTGTATGTCTAAATGTTCTGAAAGTGTTGTAGGAGCGCTTGTAGTTTTTCCTGTTCCCGTTGAGTGAGTGAGTGAGTGTGTCGGGTTTAAGGGCCCGTCGACAACTTGGTCATTAGGGCCCCGAGTCCAGAAGTAAAATTACGTACTGTCAAGTGTTAAAAACATCACCCATTAAAAACTAAAAATCTACGGTTAAAATAGATAAAAAACCTCTAAACAACTATTAAAACGTTTCATTTAAAATGCTAAAAACAGAAACTTAAAATTGCTACCAAGTAAAAAACACTAAAACGTTAAAAAACCCAAAAATACGGCCATCTAAAAGGCTAAAATCTCTAAAATAAAATATCCTTACACTTGCTTCATAAAATCAATTGTGGAACAAAACCGCAGCACTGTATTTACAGATACTGGGTCGTTGCCTAAAACTGACGACAGTGTAAGGCCCAGGCCAACAGACTGGCGCTCACCAGCGTATCGCGGACAATCAAGAAGGACATGTGCGACGGAGATTGGAATATTACACGTCGTACAGACAGGCTCCGGATCACCACGCAAAAGGTGTCCATGCGTGGCTCGGGTATGGCCTATCCTCAGGCGGGTTAAAACCACTTCTTCCCGCCTGGAATTCCTGCAGCTGGTATGCCAGGGTTGTACCGTGTCCTTGATAGTCCGTAATTGAGTGCCAGATAACGCTTCCCAAGATTCCTGCCACAGAGCAAATAGATGGCGACGGAAATATTTCTGCACATCTATATAGGGGAGCGTACGGGTGGAATACTCCGGAAGGCGACATGCAGACTTTGCAGCCGCATCCGCCGCCTCGTTACCCGAAATACCCACATGGCCTGGGATCCACGTAAAAACAAACTGGTATCCGCGAGACAGTAGCTGAGAAATCAACGTCTGGATTTTAACAACCAATGCCGAGGTGCCGATAAACTGTTGCAGGGCCTGGAGAGCGCTAAAAGAATCGGAACAAACTATAAAACTTCCAGGACCTGAACTGGAGATAAAAAGGAGGAAATAAAATATGGCAAACAACTCGGCGGTAAATACTGAACTGGCGTCCGGTAGGCGGTACGTATGAGCGTCACCGTTGTATATAAAGGCGCAACCCGTCGAACTACCCATCTGGGACCCATCGGTAAATACCGGACAGGAAGTCCGGTATCGCCCCAGTAGTTCCGTGAATAGTTGGCGAAACACGGAATGAGGGGTAGCTATCTTAACACAGCCCGACAACTCCAGGTCAAAGCGTGCGCGCTGGAGTTGCCAGGGAGGACATCGGCCACGTGAATGCCGCTCTACGGCTGGCAGTCGAAGGGCGTGTGCAGCAAGCAGTTCACGAAACCGGATACCACTTGGACGGGAGATGGTTGTATTTCGCATATAACGGTGCGCGAGGTCTGGACGCAACACGGGTGGAAACGAAGGGTGACCTGGATGGGCGGCCAGCCTTGCCACGTAAGAACAAAGTAATAAAGAGCGTCGAACAGACAGTGGAGGTTCGCCAGAATCAGCATACAGACAATCGATTCTGCTGGTGCGGAAAGCCCCAGTAGCGAGACGGATACCAGTGTGATGTACTGTGTCTAAAAGCCGGAGTTTAGACGCAGATGCCGCGCCATAAATAAAACAGCCGTAGTCTAATTTGGACCGGACCAGAGAGCCATACAACCTCAACATGACGGTGCGGTCGCCGCCCCAAGATGCCCCAGATAAGACCCTGAGTACCCGAAGCGAACGATCGCACGAAGCACGAAGATAGCGGATATGGTGCTCCCACGTGAGTTTACTGTCGAGGTGTAAGCCCAAGAACTTAAGGTGCGGTACAAAAGGAAGACGTGTGTCGCGGAGATGAAGATCAGGAGGAGGGTGTACTCCTCGCAGTCGGTGAAAGTGTAGACACTGTGTTTTCGTAGGGGAAAGCCGAAAGCCCGTTCGTAATGCCCACTCGGCGATGGAGGTTATGGTCAGCTGCAGTTGACGCTCGATGTGCTCCAAACTATAAGAGCGATAGTAGATCGCAAAGTCGTCAACATACAGCGACATCGGGATACCGCTACGAACAACACTAGTGATGCCATTAATGGCAACTGCGAAAAGTGTGACACTGAGGATGGATCCCTGGGGTACACCATTCTCCTGGATCTTCTCTTGAGACAGCGTGTTGCCTATACGGACACGAAAACGGCGAATGAGTAAAAAGTTAAAAAGGAAAACGGCTAAGTGACCGCGCAAACCATAACCGTGTAGAGTACGGAGAATGCCATAGCGCCAAGTAGTATCGTAGGCCTTCTCCAGATCAAAGAAGACACCCACGACATGCTGCTTCAGGAGAAACGCATTCTGTATGTATGCCTCCATGCGCGTCAGGTTGTCGACACTGGAGCGATAGCGACGAAATCCGCACTGAACATTGCTCAGCAGGTTATTCGTCTCTAGCCACCACACTAAGCGAGTGTTAATCATCCGTTCCAAGGTCTTGCAGACGACACTCGTCAGGCAGATAGGGCGGTAGCTAGAGGGAAGTGTCCGGTCTTTTCCTGGTCGAGGGATAGGGATGACAATGCCCTCTCGCCAGGAAGACGGAAAAACCTGCTGATGCCAGATGCGGTTATACATGCTCAACATGAAGGAAAGAGCTGCAGGTGGAAGATGAAGCAGCATTTGGCGGTGGATGTCATCAGGACCGGGAGAAGAATTCTTTGCTAGGGACAAGGAATGCGCTAGCTCCGCCTCGGTAAATGGTGCATTGTACGGTTCACTTTGGGCACTGTTAAAACTAAGGCCTATCTGCTCCGCAGATTCCTTGATAGCTAAAAACGCTCTATCATAGCTTTGGGTTTGGCTAGTACAGGCAAAATACTCGGCAAGGGCGTCGGCGATGTCCTGCTCGCTGGTGTAACGGGAGCCCTGTACGGCAAGGCCGGGGATGGTCGTCCGGCGACACTTGCCGTACATTCGCCGAACAGCAGTCCACACCTTTTGCGCCGAACTTCGACGGGAAAGAGAAGACACATACTTTTCCCACGATTTGCGTTTTGCGTCTCGAAGTATAAATCTTGCCCTAGCACGAGCACGCTTAAAAGCGACAAAGTTCGCCTGCGTAGGATGTAATGTAAAGATACGCAATGCACGCTTGCGTGCTTTAGTAGCCAAACGGCATTCCTCGGACCACCAAGGCACAGGAACGTGACGAGGTGTAGTGGAACCACGAGGAATGCTGGAATCCGCTGCACGAAGGATAGAGTAAGTAAAATACTCCACCATGTCGTCAATGGTGGTAAAACCATCGTCGGTTAGGTGAATGAGGGAACGAAACTTCCCCCAGTCAGCCTTGGAAATAATCCAGTGAGGAAAGCGTGTTGGCACAGAATTGTGGCCCGATAAGTGAATGCTAATGGGGTAATGATCACTGCCAAATAAGTCGGAAAGTACCGACCAGTCGAGTAGAGGTACCAGTGACGGACTGCTAAAAGAAACGTCAAGTGCGGAGTGTGTACCATAGGCAGATGATAAGTAAGTAGGCACGCCAGTGTTTAATATGACTAGGCCGGACATATGGCAAACGTCTGCTACAAGGCACCCACGGGCATCGTCAATGTCGGAGCCCCAATGAGAGTGCTTGGCATTCAGATCGCCAAGAAAGATGAACGGTGGCGGAATCTGTGCCAAGAGAGCCCGAAGATCGTTCGTGTGTACGACACTGACCGGTGGCAGATAGACATTACAAAGGGAGAAACAGAGGCTCTGCAGCTGCACACGCACCGCTACAGCTTGCAGCGGCGTGTTGAGTGGCACACTGGTGGCAGAGATATCATGCGCCACCAGAATAGCAACACCCCCGCTTGCTCGCCTATCAGCTGCAGAGTCATGTCTAAATGCCGAAAAACCACGAAGTTGTAATGCGTGGTTAGGGTGCAAGTGCGTTTCTTGTAGACAGACGATTGATGGAGAGCGTTGCGAAACGAGATGCTGTATGTCCGGAACACGTGCCCGGAACCCATTAACATTCCACTGGATTATTTCCATGGTAAAGAAGAATTAGGGATTCGTCTTCATCTTTTTCTTTTTCATCTTTACCTTAACCGACTTCGGACGGGGTAGGTTAAATTCGCCATCGTCTGGTGACTCCGCCGACGTCCGGGAGTCTGAAGATCCCTGGCGGCTCGCTGAACGAGAGCGGGAGCGGGACTTCATGGACGATGTGCGACTGCTGGCGCGACCAGAAGGCCTAGAATAATGGCTGTCAACAGGCTGGCTGCGGCTAGTTGTCTTGTGAGCTGGTGTCTGCACGGCTATAGATGTAGTAGCAGGTGCAGCTGTGGCACGAGACAGTGAAGGGGTATTCGCAGGTAGTTCAGTCTGTGTAGAAGCATCTGACACAGGAACGTGCTGGATCGCTACGCTGTTGGCAGGAGCGCGTCGGGCAGCCAAGGCATAACCTGTGGTGGTAGCAGGTTTCAGCTGCTCAAAGCGACGACGCGCTTCTGGAAACGTGAGATGTTCTTTCACGCGCAATTCTTGTATGCACTTCTCATCCAAGAACTTCGCACACTGACGCGAGCTGGATGGATGCTTCCCTTCACAGTTCACACAGAGGGGATCCCGTGTACATGTCGGGTCCTCATGGGCTGCTAAACCACAGCGCTCACATATAGCAGGATTATTACACAGGGTCTTAGTATGGCCGAACCGTTGGCACCTAAAACAACGCATGGGGTTCGGCACATACTGGCGTACGGCGGCACGTTCGTAGCCACAAAAGATGTACTCGGGCAATTTAGTTCCTCTGAACGTCAGAAACACCGTACGCAAAGGCACATCCTTGCCATCCTGCTTTTTGGTAAGACGGTAAGCCTGACACACACGCTGGTCGGAGAGACAGGTGGTAATCTCATCGTTCGACAGATTGTCCAGACTGGAGGTGGTGACAACTCCCCTACATGTGTTGAGCGATTTGTGTGGGGCTACCCGAATTGGGTAGGAGCCCAACAAACTCGCCTTTAAAAGTTTCTGGGTCTGGTCTGCCGTGTTGGTTTCGATCAACAGCGTACCGTCTCGAACTCTGGTCGCGTTCTTAACCGCGCCACATATTCTGTCGACTTCTCGTTTTATATAAAATGGGCTAAGGTCCTTTATCGTTTTCCCGTCACATGCCAAAGTCAAAACCAAGAAAGGGTCAAAGGAAGAGGGGTTGCGCGGAGACATGATTATTTGGACCCCCATCCGGAACTGTCGGCGTCAGCCTGCCATCCGGGGGTCAAAGGATAAAAGACACCAAAATCTCCACGGTCTGTGCCGCCATGGAGACCCCTCCATGACTGACCTCAAGGCGTACTTCAGAGGAGCTACCCTCCGATCTCCACTGCTTGTCCGCATGGGTAAACCGTTCACCACGTGACACCCCGGTTTTATGCCCCCACCACAGGAATAACCGCCTGTGGCTCCCCGCTTTAGCACACGCTGCCTCAACGGAGTCAGCGTGGATTCAGGGGACTTCGGGTTGATTACACCGGGGCTCCGTCAGCGGTAACACGTCCGGCCGGTGATACTAACCCGACGGCACGCGGCCGTCGGGAGATTAACACCGGCCGTGCCCTCAAGGAGCTACGTGGGTGTACATGACGTGTGGACGGGCTCCGCACCTAAGGCTACACATGGGGGCAGTGTGAAGGGTCCGCACAACCTTCGCGCCTGAGACCTCCGAAGAGCACACAAGTCGGGGGCCGCGCTGAAAACCGTGGGACAGGACCACGGAGATAGGAAAGATCCCTGCTGGTGAGACAGGAGTTATAAATCTAGGAACTTACAAACTAATAAGCAGAATAAGCCTAGAAGAGGAAGAGGGTGATATAAAAAAGGAACATAAAAAGCTGTACGTGGCACAGTTAATGAAGGTGGAGGGGGTGAAGTGATAGTGAGCAGCTCGGGGCCCCGGGTGCGCCAAACCCGGACCTACCGTGGTAGGTTCCCCTGGGGGAGTTTGATTTCGGAGTCCTCTTCTCCTAGATGAGTCGTCGACCAAGACTAACGAGCCTCATCTACCCGTTGGAATGTTCTTAGCTTCCCCTCACCTCTTGCCTACCAGTGGTCACAAAGACACACGTAGCAGGCCGTCTGGTTCGGGTACTGAGCCCCTCCGCCACGGCAAGGCGACACTCCTTCGGAGGGGGTTCCCGTTGATATTTGTCATAAACGTGTATTAGTGTAATGAGAGGAGGGTTTTTTCTTTTCGTGTTTCTGTTATTGTCTTCATTTTCTTTGCAGTGTTTATACGTGTTCTTTTGTAGTGTCTTGTTTGTGCGTTATGTATGTATGTGATCATTTGTTTTGCTATGTGTGTGTCTATTGGTGTTGTGTGTGTATACTGGTACAGTGTGTTTGATTTAAATGATAGGGAAACTTTGTGTGCAGTCCTGAGGCACCTTCTCTCATAGGATCTTATTTTGTCTATCATGTCGGTGGTAATTAATGGCATTGTGGCTACGGCTGCGTATGTTAATTGTGGTCGTATCAGTGTAGTGCAGAGTTCGTGTAGTATTTGTGGTGTGAGTCCTCGTCTGTTTAGTTTGGCCAGGTAAGTCAGTGTGGAGTGAATGGTTCCAGCTTTGTTTAATAATTTTGTGTAGTGTGGCTTGATTTTTAGTTTGCTATGTATATGTATTCCCAGGTATTTGGTTTCTTTTTGGCATGTGATATTTTGTTTATTAAATGTGAGTTTGGCTGTTCTGTATGCGTCTTTTATTGTTTTTTTCTAATCACAAGGGCTTTGTTTTCTGTATGTTGACTGTGATACGCCATTTCCAGGAGTCCAGGAGTGAGTACGAGTCGCCTGGGTTAACCCAGGCGTATGGTAAGGTGGCCACGGTACCTATCCGTTTAATTACGGATTTACCCGTGAGGTGGTATAGGTTTGCATAGTTTTACAAGCTTTAGTGTAATGTCTCTAATGGGGCAAGTTGGCTTCCTGTGTTGTCATTGGCGCTGGGACGTGTCAGAATTGGATGTCTAGCCATCCAAGCGACCATTGCCATACTGCTTACTTCGTCGGCCGCTTGTGGAACCGTCGAGCAATGCAGTACCAGTGACAGGAAACCGAGAGGAATAGGTGAAGGGTGCGGTGGTGCCAAGCGTGATTTACATTTGGCGGTTTGTGAAGGCGTAGCGGTGCTTACCAGCCAAGGGCGTTCTTGGGTAAGCGGTAGCTCTGTCGCCGTCTAGGTAGGCGATGATCGTATTGCCCCGGGGTGTTGACCAACTGGTTTGGGTGAGGTGTGAGTTTGGCATACATTGTGCGAGTCCTGTCCCGCACGACGTCCACAATGTATGGTATGCCGGAATGAGTGTGAAGGATGGGTGATGGAAACCTACGGTCGGTATCGTAGATCATCCTAAGCGCCCTGTTCTGCACGGCCTGCAGCCTGCGGATGGTGGAACGAGCCACCGTACCTCGCACCCGTACAGAATCAGGGGCGGGACGATCGCACGGTACAAGCGTAGTTTCAGGTGAGTAGGCATGGTTGAGTGGAGTATGGGATAAAGCTGTCTCAGGGGACCATGTCCCATACCGACCATTGCACTTTCCGCGTCCACTTTAGGAAAGTGTTCAGTTGTTTCTCTAACTTTCCTTTGGCTGGTGTGAGTGTGGCGCACAGGTGTGGCGTGTGTGCTCCAATACGCAGTATGAATGGCTGGAGGTGCCGTATTTAGATCTGGGCCGATCACAGGGGATTTGCTGGGTTTGAGCGGGAGTTCTGTGTTAAATAGGCGGGGCTTCACGTTCCTGAACCTCATTGGACAAGCTGACCTTTGCTAAGTGAGCAGAGGGGGGCATGGGTGCCCCAAGATGGGTAGAAAAAATGAAATGAAAAAATGTTTATTTGGGCATGTTTACAACATGCCCGGGCTGTTTAGGGAAATCCCTCTTCAGCCTAGTGTGGTATTTGTTTTTTGTTCGGATTGGGATTTCCCTCGGCGTTGGTGCATATTTGTGTTTATTGTGTTTTTGTTGACATTGTGTAGTGTAGTGTGTTGTAATTTGTGTATTATATGTATCTGTGTCAGTTCCTGTGTTCCACATCCATGGCTCCATTTATATGATTCTGCCCAAAAAGACCTTAAGTTTTGCTGCTTGTTGTTATTTTTTATTTTGTGCTGCTGCATGGCTCATTGTTAATTTTTATATGTGTGGTATGTTTTTGTATGTTTTGGGGTTTTTGTGTGTGTTTTTTGTTTTGTGTCTAAATGTTTTGAAAGTGTTGTAGATGGTCTCGTAGTTTCTGTTCTTCTTGTTCTTGGTACTTGTCGTAAACATGTATGAGTGTAATAAGGGGAGGGTTTTTGTCTGTTGGTGTTTCTTGTATGGTCTTCATCTTTTGTGCTGTGTTTATAAGTGTTCTTCTGTAGCTTCTTGTGTATGCATTATGTATGTATTTTATGAATTGTTGTGCTATGTGTGAGTCTATGGGTTGTGTGTTTGTGTATTGATGTATAATGTTAGATTTAAATGATGGTAATAGTTTGTGAGCAGTCCGTGGGCATCTTCTTTCAAATGCTTTTATTTTGTTCATCATAGTTTTTGTGATGAGGGGCATTGTGGCTACGGCTGCATATGTGAGTTGTGGTCTGACTAGTGTGATGTAGAGTTTGTGTTGAGTGGTGTGAGTCCTCTTTTGTTGAGTCTGGCCAGATAGTTTAGTGTTGAGTGTATGGGACGTGCTTTATTGAGTAGTTGTGTATAGTGTGGTTTTATCCTGAGTTTATTGTTGATGTGTACCCCTAAGTATTTGACTGTATTTTTACATGGGATTTTTTGTTTGTTGAAAGTGAGTGTGGCTGTTTTGTATGTGTGTTTTCTTATCTTTCTAATTACAATGGCTTGTGTTTTTTGTATGTTTATGGTTATTCTCCATTTTTGTGTCCATTGTAGAAAAGTGTTTAATTGTTTTTCTAGTTTGCCTCTGGCTCCTAGAAGTGTGGCATGTGTACTCCAATATGCAGTATCGTCTGCATATTGGGCTAGATGTATGTTTTTGTGTATCGGTTGTGGTGTCTCAGCTGTGTATAATATGTACAGGAGGCCCGAGATAGCACTCCCTTGTGGTGTTCCTGCGTTCAAGTGTATGGTATTAGATAGTTGTTGACTGATCCGTATTTGTCCTGTCCTGTCTGTTAAGAAGCTGGCTATCCAACGTACAATCGGTGGTGGAATTTTGAAGTCCGTAAGTTTGTAAAGTAGTCCGTTTGTCCAACATTTATCAAAAGTGGATTGTACGTTGAGGAATGTCGCTACTGTGACAAATCCTCTGTTATATGCGTCCTGTAAGTTAGAAAGTACACGTACAAGTTGGTCCTGTATAGTAATGTCACTTCTATAGCCAGCTTGTGTCGATGGTATGAGTTTTTTCTGTGTGGTTATGTTTGTCAGTCTGTACGCTACAATCTTTTCGAAAGCCTTGGAGAGGGTGGAGATAAGGGATATCGGTCTGTAGTTTCTATGGTCCGTTTTGTCTTTTCCTGGTTTTTCGAAGAGTAGTATGTGTGCGCACTTCCATTGTAGTGGGTGATAACCATGTCTGTACATGTGACTGTATGTTGTAGCGAGTAGTTCCATTGTGTTGTCGGGTAATCGTTTTATCATTTCGTACGTAATGTTGTCTGGTCCTGGTGCTGTGTTTTTTGTTTTATGTATGATGGTTTTAATATCTTGTGCTGTTATTGGTCTGTCAGTTTCGTCATTTTCATCTAGTTCTTTATATTCTAATTGGCACTCATATCCTAAGTCTGGAACGTAGCTTCCGGGTGAAGGTGGAGGGATCATTTTCTAGAGAAAGGCCCATTGGCGCAGGAGTCCCCGAGGGCAGTGTACTGTCACCGGCACTTTTTGCAGCTTACATGGCCGATCTCCCGACGCACCCCAACACACACATCTGTCAGTATGCGGACGATCTCATGATCTTCGCTACTAACAAGAACCCGCGCTACAGTTACCGACAAGTACAAGCCCACCTCTGTGCCATCAATAGATGGTGCGAGAACTGGCGTATGTCTATTAACCCGGAGAAAAGCTCTGCGATTCTCCTGGCTAATACGATAGCCAACCGGCTCCCGCTGGACCTCGTGCTTCGGCGCCGTGGATCCCCTGGGTCACTACGGCGAAGTATCTCGGGATCACGCTGGACCGGCGGCTGACGTATAGACATCACGTCAGGGGCAAAGTACTGCAAGGCCACGCTGTCCTGCGGCAGTTGTACCCCATCCTCAGTTCCCAAACCATGCCCCTACGCCTGAAGCTTCGGCTGTATCGAGCGATCATCCCGCCTCTGGTCCTGTACGGATGCGAGATCTGGGGAGTGGTGGCAAGGTCCACCTTCATCAGACTCCAGACGTTGCAGAACCGGGCATTAAGGATGATCTATGATACAGGCCGAAGATTTCCTGCCCATATCCTACACGAACATTCCGGTATCCCGTACATTGTCGACGTGATCAAAACTCGCGCTCGAACAATGTACAATAAACTCCAGAACCACCCCAACCCTCTGGTGAATACCCTGGGCCAATACGACCAGAGACAGCCGCGCCGACTACCATCCAAAAGATTGCCGAAGGACATCTTAAGTCCGGCGATCTAATCCAAGATGGGAAAGGCGAAAATGCAATCTGTACTCAAAACAGAGCGAATCACCAGTTCAGTCCACCTCTCAGCGAGTGACTGACGGCCAGAACCCTGGTAGGAATTAGCGCGTAAAATTCGCGCACAGCTCACTTGCGAACCAATCCCTGCCCACAATCCCTCCCGTTACTATAAAAACCCCTGTCCCAACAAATTTCCCAGTGAAAACATCCCTGTAGTGACACCGTCAAAACCATCGCGCAGGTAAAGCCGTATGACGGCTAGGTACTGCGGTAAAGACACTCGACCGGAGGAACATTCACCTCACCTCCGTTCGACACGAACTGGCGTCTGGCGTCTATCCCAAGTCTATAGCAAGAGAGAGTAACCAATCATCACCATTGGCTGACACTGACATAAATAGCTTGTGAATATTGACTGCACCTTTTATACCTCACGGGTAAATCCAACTAAATGGATAGCTACCGTGGGCATACATCCCGCCCGGGTAAACCCGAGCGACCTGATTTGGCTCTTGGCTCTTGGCTGAACCTCATTCGAGCGTCGTCGTTCGACCAGAGCGGACGTGTTTGCTTCTCACTGGTGGAAAGACGGTATCCAAGCTGACTCGCCGAAGCAGGAGATCCCGGGCCGACTTGGTGGAGTGTTCTAGTGTGCGTCGGTGGATTGCACATGTGCTTCATTCGACGAACTAATACATTGATATTAGTCAATCTCAAACTGTGAAGTTCTTAAAGGAGCTTGACAAGCAAGCTTTAGAACTCACCCAAGGCAAGCTTTCCCGGAGTGGCATAAGGAGCTACTCTCAGGTGTTCCCTTTTCTTTCTACTCTATAACTTTATTCTTTCTTTCCTGACAGACATTAGACTGACTACTAACGAGACAACGGGCTCACAAGATCCTAGCCAAGGGTTGACGGCTTTTTGCCTGAAACCTCGAGCTGAAATGGCTCGCAAAGGCGCGGCGGAGGAGGTGCGGTCCTCTGTGAGCAGCCGGAGGGCAACCGCGCTTACTGCCGATGATGGACAGATTGCATCCACTTCATCTATTAAACGTTCTGTATCTCCTGAAGCAGCGGAGCCTATTAGAAAGCGCTCCAAACCTGAGAACCAAAATCGTAAGAGCTCTATACCACGCCACTTACCCACGGCAGAAGTAGAAAGCCTGGGTTCAAACGACATGTTACCTGATTCTGACTCCGAGTCCGACATGGAACTGGGTGAGTTTACGGTTGTGGAAAACCGTAAACGGGGTAGAAAGATGCCATCGCCGAACATTCTGATGCAACAAGCCCAGAATGTTGCATCATCCCAGAGTGATGTATCAACTCAGAATGTTGCATCATCCCAAGCCAAGAAGGGGCCAAGAATTCCGCCAATCATTGCGGATGTATTCCCTAACCACGTTAGGGTCATGCGAATATTGGCCAAACACCTCAAACAAACTTTTGAGGCAAAAAGAAAACCCAAGAGCGTGCATATTCTCACCTACAGCTTGGCTGATTTAGAAACCGCCAAGTTGGTGTTACGAGAAATGAACATTACGTTCTACTCGTACTCACCACAACGTCCACACATTGAGCGTCGAGTCATCAGAGGTTTAGACTCAGAATGCACCCCTGATGAAATTAAAACTGCACTACAAGAAGAACATGGCATAATTGTCAACTCAGTGGCACAGTTGAAGAGAACCGTTAATACCGAGGGGGGTATTAACAAAGTTCCCATGCCACTATTCTTGGTAGTACTTGCCAAAGTACTTAACCAAGAAATACAGCCAATTGACACTGTGAAAAAACTAATTTTCACTGTCGTAAGAGTGGAAAGATATTACGGCAGAGAGGGACCAGTGCAGTGTTATAGATGCATGGGGTACAACCATTCCAGCACGATGTGTGAGCGTAAGCTTACATGTTTGCGGTGTGCAGGGAACCACTTGCTCGAGAACTGCCCCAAACTTAGGGAAGAGTGCAAGTTTGCTAACTGCGACGGTACACACGTAAGTGTGTACAAAGGATGCTCTGTAAGGAAAAGAATAATAGAGAGCCGCCGCAAGAACCCCTCCGATGATCAAGTGGTTCGCCCGGGTGCCTCATTGCGCATGATTTCATTCGCTCTGCGACCTGCGTCACGTTCTCTTCGAGTTGGATGCTTGCTGCTTCGAGTTCCAGGACTTCTCGCCAGGGGGCTACAGGAGAGCGACTGCGGCGACCGTGGTGGAGCAATTGTCGACTACCAGCCAGGCGAAGCACATATTGCGTGCACGTTGCAAGAAACTTGGTAAGCAAGTTGTAGCGTACCGCATAGCTTCTGAATTCCTTCCTGCTTCTTCTCAAACACCGATTCTGCGCTCGGGGGGGTGCGAGCTGCTGCAACGAGGGAAGACTACATTTCAGGTAGCGGGTTGCCGAACAAGGCTTAGCAATCTACCCTCGGGTAGATAAGGCGCACCTTGAAAAAGGTGTCCGGTCCTCTGTTCGGCACGCTGGTAAGCCCCTGCTACCTGCAGGTGAGAACACGCGGGGTGTCTTTGTGTAATACTGCACCCCAGGGTGCAGTATTGTACCTGTCCCTGCACTTTCCCTACCATGTCTTCTCTTCCTTCTTCCCCCGGCAAGTCCCGAAAGGGGCTTGCCAGCCATCCTTCTTCCCCCGGCAAGTCCCGGAAGGGGCCTGCCAGCCAGTCTGCAACTCCCATTGCCAGCACCTCCACTGGTGCTGTCAAAAAGACCTCCGCCGAGGCTAAGAAGCGACCTGCCACTCAACGCGAAAGCGGAAGAGGCAAATGCCGAAGAGTCGAGGCTTCCGAACCTACCACCAGCCAGGGCCTCCCACGTGAAAAAGTTCCACGGGTAGGCCAAAATCCGGAGTCTGACTCCGAGGACTGTGGGAGTGTTTACTCCTGCAGATCTTCCGTCGCGATGAAGGACGGAACATCTTCATCTGGTCTCTCCTCTGGTGAGGAAGAAACTCCTCAACAGGGTGTAGACGGCTTTCGTGAGGTGGTCTCACGTAAAACAAAGAGACGGTTGGCCGAATTAGCCAAATTGGCACAAGAAGGTCTCCGTAATCTCAACCAACCCCAAACACCTCTACCCGAAAAGCGACACGTTCCACCGATCATCGTGGACGACTTCACAGGGTCTATCGGCTTTCTTAAGCTGGTAATGCCTACCCTGTCGAGGGAGTGCACGGTGTGGCGGAGCAAGACCCGCTTTTTCTTCCAGGCCAAATCGGCCGAAGATTACAACATCCTCCTCCACCACCTTAAGGACAAGGGTAGCCCTCACTTCACCTTCGGGTTGGAGAGAACCCGCGACGTCCACAGAGTTATCCGCGGTCTCCCGGTGGACACACCCATCGACGAGATTGTCGCAGACCTCAAACGACAGGGCGTCAGCCCAAGACTGGTCAAACAGCTGACCAGAGCCGCACCAAATGGGCAAGGACCCAGAACACCCCTCCCACTATTCCTCGTAGTGGTGGTGAGAGCCCTCGACCCGGAGGGTAAGAAAATTGATGCCATCACAGGCCTTTGTTACCTCCGGGTACATATTGAACCATCCAAGGGCTCTAGCGGTCCTCCTCAGTGCCATCGTTGTCTGGGGTTTAACCACTCCAGTCACTTTTGCCATAGGAAACTTCGCTACCTAAGGTGCGGTGGCGAACACTCAAAAGAGGTCTGCCCGAAATCTCGGAAGGATGTGCCCAAGTGCGCAAACTGTAGCGGCGCACACGTAGCTTGCTACGGAGGCTATCCAAAAAGGAAGGCCATCTTAGCAACTAAGAACCCACCACAGGTGGTCCAACCTTCTGCGGCGGACAGCCCCCGGGTAGGCCCTGCCCCGGCAGGACCGAACCAGGGTTCAGCGTACGCGGCAGTGACCAGCAGAGCCGCGGGTAGGACTGTGGCTTCGCGTAATAACACCGACACACACCCCAGAGCACAAACACAAGCTCCAGTTACCCAACCAGCTCCCCTTCCACCTAGGTCGCCAAAACGCCGACGTCCTCGGAGGCCTGCTACCGACTCCGAAGCTCGCAGCGAGCGTGGGGTTCCCACGCCCGCCCGCCAGCAGAGGGAGGTCGCGGTCGAAGAGGACCCGGTGCTACCGAGCCCTCCTGTCCAACCACCTCCACAAAAAACCACTACCCCTCCCACACCTCAGTTCCAGGACGTACTGGCGTGGTTGCAACAGTTGTTGCAAAACCACGGCCAGAGGATCGCCGAACTGTTGGTAAGTTTCCTCTCTGCCAGCGACCAACCTCCAATGGCTAATGGCCATAGCCATGGAGGCGCTCGCTTTCCTGACCACCGTCATCCGCACGCCCCAGAATGGCGGATCAGACTAGCTCTCGTACCTCGTTTAGGTTCGCGTTCTGGAACGCGTGTGGCTTGGCCAGTCAGGAGAATGAGCTCCAGCATTTTGCTGGAGCGCATGCCCTAGACCTCATTCTGGTTTCAGAAACACTGCTCCATCAGAACGTCACATCCCGACTCCAGTGCTATCACTGTCTCAGATCGGACCGCGTCGGCCGCCATGGGGGCGGCACAGCGATCTTCGTGAAGAACAGTGTGGTCCACAAACCCATCCAGCTCCCTCCACTTCAAACCCTAGAGGCCACGGCCACTTGTGTCCACCTCGGAGGTACTGAAGTCCTGATGGTGTCTGCTTATCACCCACCCCAGAGGCAGTTCGTTCCAAACGACTTCCTCTCCATCCTTGCCCTACATCCTCATGCCATTATTGCCGGGGACTTCAATTCTAAGCATCAGCGCTGGGATAGCGGCGCCCGTGCAGACGCTAGAGGCAACGAAATCATCAGAATCGTAGACGCGGACCCTCTACTTAGAGTAGAGGGTCCCTGGCAACCTACCCATTACCCGCGAGGTCTAGGTCGGCCATCCGTCATAGACTTCGCAATCATCAAGCACCTTCCATACCATCTATCACTCACATCTGTCAACGAACTTCATTTAGACCATAATCCCGTGTTGGCCATCATTAACACCCAGGTTGCCAGTCATGAGGTCCCGATCCAACATCGGAATGTAGACTGGGATTGCGTCAGAAGTTGCCTGAATGGCTCCATCCCCGCCAACCCCAACATCACAGACATCCCAACACTAGAGGTTGCGGTCTCTTCCTTCACCTCTGTCGTGAAGCGAACGGTCCACAACCTCACAATCCACACCCCAGCTCCTCTTCATCCTGATGTCCTGCCTTTAGAGCTTCTGTTGCTCATCCGCCGCTCTTGGGCGGCTCGCAGGCGCTACCAGAGGCACCGCACACCCCATCATCTAGCGGTTCTAAGGCGTTTACGCCACGAGGTTCGTCTCCGTCTACGCGAGCATCGAGTGCGCGCGTGGGAGGATACGATGACTCGTGTGAACCCGGAAGATGGTGACGTGTGGAAGATCACCAAGCGACTCAGGAAACGAGGAGGGTCACACACCTCACCTATCCAAGGCACCCGAGGCCTGGCCTATGAACCCCAAGCCAAAGCAAATGTGTTTGCTGAATACCTGGAGAGGACTATGCGTCCTAGAGATGATCCGCAGGACCTAGACTTCTCCGACCGTGTCCGCCATGGGGAGGCGGATGGGCTTCCCATCATCAAACCAAGTGAGTTCCAGGGCGTACTCCGGCGCCTCGACCGCAAATAGGCTGCGGGGCCTTTAACCCCTGCCATGCTCCGCCACCTTCCTTTCAAGGCCGTGCTCTTCCTCACCAAGGTCTTCAATATGTGCCTCGCCCTTAGTCACTTTCCACGCGAGTGGAAGGAGGCCCGGGTGATCTGCATATTGAAGCCAGGTATGTACTATCGAAAGTACTCGAGGGGTTTATCCTAGTCCGCTTGTCTCCCATTTTAGGGGACATTCAAGCCATCCCTCCCCATTAGTTTGGGTTCCGGCCTGGCCACTCAACATCTCAGCAGTTGCTGCGTGTGGTGGAGGCTGCCGCCCTGGGTTTCCAGGACAAAGCCTATACCGCCGCGGTTTCTCTAGATGTTGAGAAGGCCTTCGCTACGACCTGGCATGCCGGTCTCCTCCGCAAACTCATCCAACTGGAGCTACCCACACGCCTAATACACTTGCTACACTCATTCCTAAAACACAGATCCTTTGTGGTCGCAGTTGCGGGAACCAAATCCACACGAAGGCCAATCAGAGGCGGAGTCCCAGAAGGTTCTGTATTGTCCCCTACGGTGTTCAGCGTATATGTGGCCGACATTCCATCCGAGCAGCACGTTAACATAGCCCAGTATGCTGACGACGTGCTGCTATACTGTACAAATAAACACCCTCGCAGAACCTTTCTCCCCATACAGCGACACCTCCGCCTCATCCAAGAGTGGTGTAAGCGTTGGCGATTGTCCATCAACCCGGAGAAAAGCCGCGCCATACTTTTCAGCAAACGCCGCTTTCCCGCCAACTTCCCCACATTCACATACCTTCGCCGAAGGATAGAGTGGGTAGATTCCCTTACCTACCTGGGAGTAAAGCTCGACAAGGGCCTAACTTTTCGGGGTCACATCAACGACCTATCAGCGCGGACCAGCGGGGCAATTGCCTTACTGTACCCCATGCTGCTGTCGGGGATGCCAATTCCCTTAAAGTTACGCCTCTTTCGGGCTCTCAATATCCCTATCCTCCTGTATGCCTGGGAAATCTGGGGCGTGGCTTCAGACACCCACCCCCTGCGTCTGCAACGTATACAGAATAGAGGTCTTCGTGTAATCTATTCTGTATACCGTAGATTCCCTACGAGACTACTGCACGAAGCCTCGTCCCTCCCGTACGTGGAGGACGAAATTAGGCGCCGGGCAACCAAATTCTACGACCAGTTTCCACAACATCGGAGCGCCCTGGTTAGGTCTTTTGGGGACTATATCCCTAGAGAACGCACGCTTGTGCGACACCGGGTTCCCCGCATGGCTTGCGGGCACCCCCGGTAACACAGGAGGTACCCCATCAACAGTGTAAGCTGAGCTCCTTACAGTCCCTCCAAGAGTAGATTGGAAGTCCAAAATGTTTCGCCAAATATCCATGTTTGGACCACCCATCAGCAGTGCCCAACGGTAGTTGCACGCTGAAATTAAGACCCGATGAGGAGCATAAATATATGCTACCTCCTAACAACCCTCAATCCACATTCTTCACCAGCCATCCTATAACATCCTAATCCCGTCATACAGTGGTTAAGCCCTAAAAGGGCAGGTACACGAATGACTCACATGGGGCTGTTCTCAGCCTGCCATCTGGTAGTCTAGTCTAGTCAAGTCAATGCGCATGGACCGAGAGAGCCCACTTTTTATCCTGCCCGAGGCAGACCGGACGTGCTGGATATTATGGTCACTAAGAACTTTACATTTAATATAGACCTCACGACAGTCAGGATTTCAGATTTTGTCTATTTCAATTTTGTCTGGTGCTGGTACAGCTGGCCCAGCTAACAGACTACTTACATTTATATTTATTTACAATTTTTTGTTGTTACATTTTATATACAAGGGGTTTTCCAGGGAACCCATACAGTGGCCGTCCTTGGGCCACCGAGAACAGTTCCCTGTTGTATTGTCTTTGGTTTTTGTTTCTAGTTTTTGTTATTGTTTTTTTCTTTATATACATATATACACTTTATTTACACACATGCACTCCCGCATTCACTCTGGCATATCGCGAGATATACCCTCACGCGCGCGCGCACACACACACACAGACGCACATTAAAACACTATTTACAGACGCTATTTACACTCGCTTTATATACATTTCCGCTGTTTTCCTGGGCGGACAGGTTGGAGCTCCTGACTGGTTCTCTGGGGTGCAGGTCTCTGAGAAAGCCTGTGTGCGGCCTGGGGCCCGTGTTTGCATGGACGCACATCAGTCGGTGAGCCAAGCGACGTCTAAAACATTTTGATTCGTGCATGTTTTCGATGCTTCGGCTCACCTTTGCCGATATTGGCAATGACGTAATTGTCGTGGTTTCTGATGCGCGTCCATGCCGTGGAGGCTCTTTTGGTTATTGCCTCAGGGATGGAGGGGATCTGGGTTTCCAGGTGTAGGGTTTGGTTGGTGGTTAAGAGAGGAGCAGAGAGGATTTTTCGGAGGGAGAGGTTTTGGAGGTTTTGGATCTGTTTTAGGGCGGTTTTTGAGGCGTTTGCCCAGGCCACACACGCATATAGAACCACTGACACGATAAAAGCTTTGTACAGGGTGAGTTTGGACTTCAATTGCAGCTGTTTGATGCGGAAGATGGGGGCGCATAGCTTTAGCGGCTGTCTGCCTTTGTTGGCCCTATTTTTTATGTGGGTGGACCAGCACATTGCGGTCCAAGGTAACCCCTAAGTATTTAACTTGCCGACGGCAGGGCAATAGCTGACCACCGACCGTTAGCTCCATTGCCAAAGTGTGACGCCGCTTAGAAAAATGAATCAGCTGGCATTTGTCGGGGTTAATTTTGATTTCCCAATCATGTTGCCATGAGAGGAAGTTGTTGACATAGCGTTGCATTTCTGCAAGACCGAAACGTGGATTTCTATGGTGGTTGTATATTGCAGTGTCGTCGGCGTACATGGCGACCTTGCATCTGGCGTCTACTGGGAAGTCGTTTGTAAACAGTATGTACAGGAAGCGGGACATCATTGCCCGTTGTGGGACGCCAGCCCGCATCACTCGCTCCCGAGAGGAGGAGCGGCCAGCTTGGACATAGAACTTCCGTTTTTCTAAAAAAATTGTGCAGCAAGTGTAGATAATTTTGAAGTGCCGAGAAATTTTGGTGCAGTTTATACATAAGGTCATTATGCCAGCACCGGTCAAATGCGGCTTCTACGTCCACTAATAGCGCCAACGTTGAAGCCCCGTTGTTAAATTGCTATGTTATGTCATCTGTTATCCTGAGAAGCTGTAAGTTAGCAGAATATCCTTTTCGAAAGCCAAACTGTGAATTTGAGAGTTCATGAGATTGCGAAACATGTTTTTGGAGTCGAGAAAGTATACGTTTTTCGAGCAATTTACCAATAGTAGACAGGAGACTAATGGGGCGGTAATTTTGCGGTTGTCTGGTGCTTTTCCCTTGCTTTGGAAGCATGATCATCTTGGCTCGTTTCCAAGTAGAGGGGAAATAGCCTTGCTGCAAAGAGGTGTTAAATATTTTGGTCAGTTGCACCAGAGCTTTTCTCGGGAGATGCTTATGTTCCTCATTAGTCACTTTGTCTGGGCCGGCAGCTTTCCGATTAGGCAGTTTCCTAATGAGCTTGTAAACTTCCTGCGGCGTTATTAGGGATAGCTGTTGCTCTTGCTTCTGCGCCACCCAGGTTTGTACCCATGTCTGTACCTCCCGTTCTAAGTCACGGTTGGTAGCTGGGTTCTCGCTGAATCTGTCTTCGAGACAGTCAGTGAAGACTTCGGCTTTCTCCTCCTCGGAGAAGTGCAGGCCGCCATGAGTGTGCAGCGCCTCAGTTGCGGAGCTGACGCTCGTAGAGACCTTAAATGCCTTTAATAATTTCCACAAAGAAGAGTCGAAATGTGTGGTACTCAGCATTTTGTTTTCCCACTGTTCAATTTTATTAGGTGTAATTTGATTACAAATGATGTTGCGTAGCCATTTTGCTAGCACTTTATATTCAGGCTGACGGGTGTATCGCCATAGTCTTGTCAAGCGTCGTCTCCGCGCAATAAGTTTCTCTACCTCGGGGTACGTGCAAAAACCGGGTGGCCTTGTGGTGTATGTGGTAGCGCTTCTCTTGGCTGTGTGTAGCGAGGCAGTGAAGTTTTCAATGGGGACATCTATGTCTGCCTCGCTATAGTATGACAGTCTGGCTTGCGCCATCCCATGCATTTCGATGGTGAACTTATTCCAGTCGATCTCAGCCCTCCTTCGAGGGCCAGAGACACCGGCTGAAATACAACCCTGTATGTCGAAATGCACAGGAAGGTGGTCGTAGTCCAGGCTGTGGTACACTGTAAGGTTAATTAAAGGTGTCGCGTTTTTTGTTAATACGAAGTCCAAAATTTCGGGGTCAAAGTGCCCTGATCTGTGCCAAAATGTAGGATCTGGGGGAAGATGTACCTCTATGTCGTCATTATCCGTTATAAGTTCAACCAGGAGATTTCCAGCCCCGTTTGTTCGGCGGGAAAACCACCAGAGGTGCCGGGCATTGAAATCTCCTGCAATTATAACGTGCTCCTCTAAAGCGAGGATTTGTTCGAGGTCACGTATGAAATCTGGGGAGTTAGGGGGCCGATAAAGTGGTACCAGCATCACCGTTTGACTATTTACACGTGTTTTAAGTGCTGTGCACTCTAACGCTGTCATTGCAGGTAGCGTAACAGAAGCATGAGCAATTGTTTTTCTGAGCAAAATAGCACTCCCTCCCCCCTGTCTGCTAATTCTGTCGTTCCGAAAGATTTGATATCTTGGAGCTTGAAAGTGTGCTCTTGTTGTAATTTTGTTTCGCAAATGAATGCGATATCAATTTTGTTACGCCGCAGGTAATTTTCAAGTTCGTGTTGCTTCCTGCGGATGCCATCTGTATTCCACAGGAGTGCGCGAATTAAAGTTATGCCTCCCCTTGAAGTTGCCATTTACTCGAAGAGAGTGGTTATTAAACATATGATGACTTCCAGCTTCTCCATGGTACTGTTGCAGCTTTTTAATCTTGCGATTATGGGCCGCAACTTTGTTAGTAGCGCCGGGAGGTTTAAGTCCTTGAGCAGGCTGAAAATCTCTTTTAAACCTCCTAGGGCGCTTGTGGGCGCCTGTGAGGGCTGTGGAGGAGGACCATTTTGCGGTTGCAAAGGAGCATTTTGCCCCCCGGCGACTCCTGCAAAGGAGCAGTCGCATCTGACCAGGGCCTGGTAGAGGATGGGTCGTGGCCCTGGTTGAGTACCAGGAGAGTTCCTGGCTGCGGCTGCCAGTTGGCGGCGGTGACGTTCCATCTTAAAGGTCTGACACCTCCTATAGCTGGCAGGATCCGCCTCCCCACAATTCGCACAGTGGGATATGACGTCCTGTTTGGCCTTTCTTGGGCAGTCAGCTAGGCGGTGCAGGTCACCGCAAAGGGCGTACCGGGAGGTCATGTTGCACATTTTGAACGTATGTCCTAACTTCTGGCAATTATAGCACTGTGTGATGTGTTGGGAAGTTTTAAGGACCTCCACGGTGACCATCATGTGGCACACCCCTTTTTCCTGTAAAAGCTTTTGGTTGCCCGTGGTTCTAGATAAGCTTACCTGGAAGTTTGGTAGAGGCCTGCCGCGGGACACCATTTGTCGGACTTGTACGCCGGTGTAGCTCTTCAGCTCCAAGTCCTCCTTGATAAAGTCAACCTGTAGGTCTGCTGGTAGGCGTTTTATGACGTATCTTAGAGGTTGGTCGCTTCTGGGTGTGAAGCTGAAGTTCTCTACACCAGCGTTTGTCAGGAGCTGCATGGTAGGGGTGGCGTCCTGTTTCCTCTGGAGAAAGAAGTTTAGGCAGTCCATCGTAGTCTGGAGCTTGCAGGAGCCGCTGGGAAGTGAGCTCTTCAGGGTCTGGAGGACCTCGACAACCTGGCGGACGTCCGGGATGACTATTCTGGGTGGTTTTTGGTTCTCAGCTGTTTGTGTGGTGGGTGTGGTCGTCGTCGTTGTTGTTGTTGTTGATGTACTTGACATTGCTGTATGTGGGAGGGGAGTGGGGCGGGTTTTTGTTGGTGCCTTCTGGTGCTGTGGGGGTTTTGGTTTATGGAGTTGTGGAAAAGAGTTCTGTGTGGTGGTGGGCAGTGCCGGGTACTCCGGCTCATCGCGTTCTGTTAACTGTAGTGGTGCGAAGGAGTTGCGAAGAGTGAGGGGGTAAGGCGGTGTGGACTGCCTTGGTAGTCTCTCGTTGGTGGATTCCTGGCCGGGACATTCGCTGTCGGAATCGCTTCCCCGGCCGCTGTCTCTTGTGCGTTTTTTCTTCGGTGCTGCAGTTTTCCACCCCTCACTGTGTCTGACAAGTTCTCTCTTCTTCATGGCACAGTCCTTGTAACAGAACGCGAGGTCCTGTGTAACTTTGTTGAACTGTGTCGAGTCCGCGTCCAGGTTGGCCACTATATTTGTATAGTAAGTGATTTCAGTCTGTATGTCCTCCACTTCCCTTCTGAGCTTTTCGAGGGTTCGCGCCTTACGCTCTTCCTCCAGGATCATTTCTGCTGGTTCAGGTCGTCGGCCAATGTAGATGTAGAGAGCTGTACTAGCGCCACCGCGGCTGAGGTGGCGGAGTCTATAAGTATGGGCGCTTGCGCGCTGCTCTCTGCGGCTGATGCCATATTTCACTTTCACTGATGCGCGGGGGTACGCTAAGCGTGCCCCACGCAATATTCGCTAAAACTAACACTAAATACTGTGTCACTGTCACTGCACATAAGCTAAAACACTAATTCACTAAAGAAGATGTTATGTACACGAGGAAAACGAAGGGGGTTATTTACACTGGTTTCACATAACCCTGTACATTAATAATCACTATGCACAGCACTTGGGTGAACACCTCACTTGGAAATCCTCCTGGGTCTACACGGTAACTCACTGTACATAACAAGAAGAAGCACTATATATCAATCCAGCCTTAATGAAGCACTTCACTCACAGTCACTTGTTATTTGAACACGCCTTTCCCGCCAATTGTGGCAGTTGTATCCTCTACAATGATCCCGCCAAACCGTTACACGTGCTGGCACAACTGGTCGTATATATACCACCACGGTCGCGGCGGAAGCTCTCCTGCTGCACCCTGGCGAGACGAAGCTGGAACCAGTCAGCAAGCAGAAGGGGCTCCTAAATACCGAACCTGACACTGTGATTCAAGATGGCGGCCTATGTGGTGGGAACAACTCGTCTAAAGGCTACGATTTAAACGCAGTAAAATAAAAATGTTGTGTAATAACACGCCTATTTTGTGAATATGGGCTGTGTTAAACACAAAAGCACTGTCTCAAACATGACCTCAAGTAAACAAAAAGGGATGACTTTTAATATTAAACGATAACCCACGGGCAATGAAATATATAACCTTAAATATCATTCATGCAATCTACAGGTTTACATGCCATTATGTAACTGCATTACACACTCAAATTACAAAGAAGATAGACAAAACTGCAAGCAGCATGTTATTTAAATAAAACAGAAGTGTTGACATTGAGTTGCTCAATAATTAATCATTGTTTACACTGTTTGTCACAATTGTACAGTCTACATAATGTTATATACCTACACAAACATACTATACCGGATGGCTGATATACAAATGCTGCCATTTACAATAATTAGCTACCTACTAAATTCAAAAGCTTTAGGGTGGAAGCCTGCTTTTACTATTACTGAAAACTTTTGATTACTCAGTTTCCAGCAACATATTACTCAGCACTTCATGACACTTTATTTTACAGGGGGAATCCACAAAAGCAGATGAAATATTAAAAATAATAACCGTAAAACAGCACTGTAAATGAAATACATATATGAAATACATAACCTTAAATCAGCATTGTAAAGCAACTTTGGGTAATTATTTATAAAATCGGCCGCTCGAGAAAACGAATGAAACATAGTGCAATGGATGCAGTTTTTATTGCTAATTACGATTTTGAAAGTTTTATTATGCGCTTAAGCTTCGTTTTTTATTTATGAGCAAATTTTGTATGTGTTATGCAGTGGTTTTATTTCGATTGGTCGTTTCGAAAAGCGTGTAACGGTTGGAAGTTTACGTTTGAATTTCCGTTAAGTTTTGTTTCGTTGATTGTTGCTATCTCTATTTTGTGCTGAGTCATGAGGTGTAGTAATTGTTGTCGCTTATTTCTAATACCGTTTATGTTTATGTGAAGTAATTTTAAATTGTAATGTGTGTCTGTTTGTGCTGTAGTCATTGCCATTGTAATAATGTGTATGAATGCGGGTTTACTTTGTGTGTGTTCATCTTGTGTTTTCGTGTATGAAAATGGCGAGTTGGTTACCTACCCTGGCTCTGTTAACTGCCATTTTCATTGTTTTGTGTGCTGTTTGTGTGATGTTCTGTAAGAATCTGGCTCTGTGTGATGGTGGTGTGATGTCATATATGGGGGGATAAGTGTGCTGAGGATATGTGCTGGTCCACCCACATTAAAACTAGTGCCAACAAAGGCAGACAGCGGCTAAAGTTATGCGCTCCCATCTTCCGCAGCAAACAGCTGCAAGTGAAGTCCAGGGTCATCCTGTACAAAGCTTTTATCCTGTCAGTGGTTCTATATGCGAGTGTGGCCTGGGCGAACGCCTCAAAAACCGTCCTAAAACAGATCCAAACCCTCCAAAACCTCTCCCTCCGAAAAATCCTCTCTGCTCCTCTCTTAACCACCAACCAAATCCTACACCTGGAATCCCAGATCCCCTGCATCCCTGAGGCAATAACCAAAAGAGCCTCCGCGGCATGGACGTGCATCAGAAACAACGACAATTACGTCATTGCCAATATCGGCAAAGGTGAGCCGAAGCATCGAAAACATGCACGAATCAAAATGTTTTAGACGTCGTCTGGCTCACCGACTGATGTGCGTCCATGCAAACACGGGCCCCAGATCGCACACAAGCTACCTCAGAGGCCTGCACCCCAAGGAACCAGTCAGGAGCTGCAACCTGCCCGCCCAGGAAAACCGCGGAAATGTATATAAAGCGAGTGTAAATAGCGCCTGTAAATAGTGTTTTAATGTGCGTGCGTGTGTGTGTATGTGTGTGTGTGAGGGCATAGCTCACGATATGCCAGAGTGAATGCGGGAGTGCATGTGTGTAAATAAAGTCTATATATGTATATAAAGAAAAAACAATAACAAAAACAAAAACTAGAAACAAAAACCCAAGACAATACAACAGGGCCCAAGGTGGCCCAAGGACGGCCACTGATGGGTTTCCTGGAAAACCCGTTGTATATAACATGTTAAAAAAAATGTAAGTCTGTTAGCTGGGCCTGCTGTACCAGCACCAGACACAATTGTAATAAACAAACAGAAAAGAAAACAGCTAGAGTTACATTGGCAGCTATACCCAATATTTTCAGTTCCAAAACCATGCCCTTACGCCTGAAGCTCCAGCTGTATCGAGCGATTATCCCGCCTCTGGTCCTGTACGGATGTGAGATCTGGGGAGTGGTGGCAAAGTCCACCTTCATCAGACTCCAGACTTTGCAGGACCGGGCACTAAGGACGATCTATGATACTGGCTGGAGATTTCCCGCCCATATCCTACACGAACATTCCGGTATCCCGTACATGGTCGACGTGATTAAAACTCGCGTTCGAACAATGTACAGCAAACTCCAGAACCACCCTAACCCTCTGGTGAATACTCTGGGACAATACGACCAGAGACAGCCACGCCGGCTACCATCGAAAAGATTACCAAAGGACATCATAAGTCCGGCGGTTTAACTTTGAGATGGGAAAGGCGAAAGTACAATCTATATTCAAAAACAGAGAGAAACACCTGTTTCAGTTCACCTCTCAGTGAGTGACTGACGGCCAGAACCCTGGTGGGGATTAGCGGGTCACCTGACTGGCTGGAAACGACCATTCAGAAGCCGCGCACAGCCCGCTCGCGGACCAATCCCTGCCAACCACCCCTCCCGCCCCTATAAAAACGCCTGTTCCAAAAATTGATTCCTAGTGTAACAAATATCCCTGTAGTAACCCTATCGAAACCATCGCGCAGGTCAAGCCGTGTTACGGCTACGTACTGCGGTAACGACACTCGGACGGGGGAATCATCATCCCCGCTCGACCCGAACTGCCTCTGGAGCCTCTCTGGCTACAGTTACGTGTATTCTATAAGAGGCTCGGTAAGCGAGTTTTAGGGTACACAAAGGTGCTTTCCCGGTTCTTCGACTAACCGTTGCAGGTAGCAGGTTGCCTACGACGCATCTTGCAAAAGGTGTCCTGTCCTCTGTCTCGGCACGCTGCTAAGCCCCTGCTACCTGCAGGTGAGAACACGCGAGGTGTGTTAGACTTTTCTTATCTCATACCACATGTCTTCCCTTCCTTCTTCTCCCGGCACGTCCCGAAAGGGTACTGCCAGTCAGCCTGCAACTACCGTTGCCAGCACTTCCACTGGTGCTGTCAAAAAGACCTCTACCGAGGCTAAAAAGCGCCGTGCCACTCGCAACTGCAAGTGCAAGGCGCAAAGAAAATGGCTATTTCTCAGTAGTGCACGATTGCGATTCTCTTCTAGAAATGCTTCTCGAGGCTACTACAATCAAATGATTATTCTCATGTTCGTCTTTCTGAATCAAAATAGCTCCGTATCCCTTACCTGATGCGTCGGTATAGATTATATAGGGTACATCTTCCCTGGGTTTCTTTAATAAAACGGAAGCCGCGAATAACAGCTTAACTCACTCAAAGGCTTCTTCTTCAGTTCCTCATCTCCATTTAGCTTCTTTCTTTAATAATTCTCGTAAGGGAGTTATCACTGACGCAAAATCAACTATAAACCTGTATTGATAACTGAGGATTCCTAAAAGCCTTCTAAGGTGTTGCATATTTCTTGGCGCTGGGATCTTATCTATGCTTTCTATTCAAGCGGGGTTCGGCTTAATTCCTTCCTCGGAAATGATGTAACCTAAAAATTTCGTTTGCCTGACAAAGAACGCTGTTTTACTGGGTTTTACCGTCATGTTTGCTTGTCTGAGTCTACTTAGCACATACTTTAATTGTTCAAGGTGTTGTTCTATACTATCAGAAAATATAATAAAATCATCAACATACTGAGCCACAAACTTCTTTAATGTTTCCCCGAAAATATCATATAATGCCCTTAATAATGCACTGCCACTAGTATTCAGGCCAAATGCACAAACTCTAAATTGGTACAACACACCAGAATGCAAAAGTGATGTATATTTCCTGGGGTCCTCTCTCAACGGTATTTGCCAAAAAGATGAAGTTGGATCTAACGCTAAAAAGAACTTTCCTCTACGTAATTTATTCAAGATGACATCCGCACTTTGAGGTTTAAAACTATCCGGCTGACAATGAGCATTTAATTTTCTCGCGTCCAAAGTTACTCTGACCTTTCCGTTAGTTTTGTGAACTATACACAGTGGGTTGATATATTCAGAAGTTGAAATTTCTATTACGCCGTCTGATAACATCGTTTGGATAACTTTATCTACTTCCTCTCTAATCGCGCAAGGGATTCGTTTAGCTTTATAGCAGTCATTTCAAACGAATGGGTGTAATTGATGAACCTTACAAGCTTTTCTAAAAACACTTCTTTATTTTCTATTAAAATTTCCCATAATTCCCTTTCTTGTTTTTCACTTAGTCTACTAGCTTGGTTAACTTGGTTTTTCAACAAATTTACTAATTCGACACAGTCATCCACCTCCTCATAATACGTATTTACATTCTTCTCATTCGAGCCTAATCTGGGATTTTCTTGAGTACTCTTTTCTCCGACATTCTTACAAAAAATATATCTTCCGTAGGCTACGTTTTGTACATCAATTTCATCATATTTCTCTAACTTAACTTCCGCTAATTCCATAGCTCCAATGCTTTTCACTTCTACAAAGAATGTCTCCCCCTGAATTTCTTTCTCTACCTGATCCCTGGCAATTATTCCCGAATTACTGTCCTTTAAAAGGGTACGACTATCTGGTTCAATGTCGATTTTCAAAAGTTTATGTTCAAGGTTCACAATAGCATTCCATACATAGAGACTATCACACCCGATTATGATATCTGTAACAAGCCTGGGTACTACTAAAAATAATATGTCAATAATTTTACCATAAATTTCAAGATTCGACATGGCCGGAAACCTTACCCTTTCGTTTCTTTTTCTCACTACTACCGAGCAATATATCCAATTTACTCGCAAATATATCAATTTTAACCCACTGCTTAATAACTCTTCACAAAAATTCTGCGAACACACGGTAGTGCTAGTACCTGTATCAATTATTGCCTGAAAGTGTTTCCCATGGATGCCAACCTTTATCCTTGGTGGATCTGTTAACATTTTATTTTTTCCAGCCTATCTTTTCTTTCCCTATGCTCCTCTATCATTAGTTGCCTTCTATTATCCCTACTTTCCATATACTTCTCACGATAGGAATTCTTCCCAATTCTCACTGAAGGCGAGTTTAATTGGGTGCGTAGTTTTCCGGCACCTTGCTAACCGCGCCTGTCCCATTTCCATCATTCGAGGTTCCCGGGTTCGCATCCTAACTGTACCTTTTCCCCATCCATTGCTTAGTCATATTGATCGCATCAACTCTATTATCCTTAAGAGGCGAATTTCTCTCACTTCTATTTCTATCATCTTGTCTTGGAGAGTTAGGCCTATATCCATTGTTACCGTTATCACTATAATTACTCCCAGAATAACGTCGGGTTCTGTGAAACTGTCCCCTTCTATCTCTTAAATACCTATTGGTGTGCATGAAATTAACTTGAGCGTTTCGCCCTCTTTGATAATTTTCATACCTTCCCCTATAAATGCCGTCAAAATTATTTCTCTTGTTCTCAATATTGTCGTTTTTCAGTACGTGCCCATGGTATCTTTGCCACGTATCGTAATTTTTACTATTTCCTTAATGTGCCCCCTGCGCGAAGAATTCTTTCATTCTTAACAAAATTGTTACCGTGAATTACTTCGTTTGACCTTTGCTTCTTTCAAAGGCAAGTAATAAATCTATCATTGCCGCAATCGTAACCGGTCGTGCAATAATTATGTAGTGTTGGATTGTTTCTGGAAAGTGGGTGGTTACCTGATTTATTTATTCCTGTTCTGCTATTGGCGGGTCAATCATCCTCGAATTCCTGGCTACTCCCATAAAATAATTAACCATCGAATGATCCTTACGGGGATTATATCTGCTATCACTAAATTCCAAACGAATACTCGCTTGTCTATTCGCACCCCAATATCGATTTAAAAATATCTCTTTGAATGTAGCGTAATTCTACTTTATCCCAAGATAATTCAAGCCAATTAGATGCGTTTCCTTTAAAGCACTTACGCACTACTGTCATTTTGTATTCCTCGGGTATGCCCTTTATGGTAAAATATTCCTGCATGCTGTTAATGAAAGCTTTGGGATCATCAGATTCCTCATTTTCAAAAATCGGTGGTGAAATTTCGCTGAGAATATGGTTAGCCAATAGAACATGTGGACCGCCATTTCTCGTCACATTGGCAGTATTATGGTTATTAGAAGTACTGGGACCTAAATTCAGCATTGGAAGGTCAGCTGGCGCATGTGGCACCGCCTCATTCCGTACTGTTACACTGCCTATGTTACTACCTGCTGAATTACTAACATTATCAGTGATGCTTACTCTCTCAAAAATGTCATTAACATTGTCACCTGCTTCATCCATCACCACGGTTAACCTCCTATTTTCTTTTTCAGACTGTTCTAATCGACTTCTGTGTATTTCTAATTCTTTACCTATAACTTCCCTTTCTTTAACTAACTCCTGACTTAGTTCTTCCCTCAATTTTCGGTTCTCTTTTTCTAACCTTTCACTAACCTCTTGTCTTACTATTCACTCACCTCCTCCGTACCGCTATCTTATGCGGAATGCTGTTCTCAGGTGATTTCTGCTCAGGCTGCTCTGCATGGACCTTAATTTCTGGGTATGCGTGGATATTTTCTCATAAAAACCAAAACTCTCGTTGAAACACATATTCTCAATCAAAATAATGCTTGAGGTTGGCCGATCGCTACTAGAAATGTTACGTCGTTACTATGTCTTTACTAAGACCGAAGATTGCCACTGTAAAATGTAATGTGTCCTCACACTCTAGGATCCGTAATGCAAGTCCTGTGACTGACCTACTCGCTCGGGGATCTGGACCACAAGTGTCCCGACTGACCTACTCGCTCGGGGATCTGGACCACAAGTGCCCCTACTGACCTGCTCACTCGGTGATCTGGGCGACAAGTGCCCCGACTGATCTGCTCACTCGGGGATCTGGGCGACAAGTGTCCCGACTGACCTGCTCACTCGGGGATCTGGGCGACAAGTGTCCGCCTTTCACTTCCTAATTACCTCTCTAGTGGCAACAGGGTTTCACCGAAGCGTACGTGAGCATCCCTTATTTTCCTGTTTAACACACCTGCACTAAACGATTTCGAGGAAAACTGGTCTTACGATGCATCAGGGTGACTACCTAACGCTTGCCCCTAATAACTTGTCTGTAACATTAAGTGTCCTTTCTGACAATTTTATCTCTGAACAATCTTCCCAGGGCCGTACCTTTTATACATGCGACAACTTTATTATTTCCCGATTATTTAATTCTGCCATGTGAAGCAGTGTTATTTCCATAATTATGGCGTTTACAATTTCGGCTTCAACTTAGTCCTTCAATTGCTACTTGACAGACACTTTTAACTTTATCCCTCCACGCCGTTGTCACGTATGACTTAAATTTACAAATTACTCGTCGATATAAACAATTCATTTTTCCCCAGGTCCCTAAACTTTTTATGTCTTTTAGATATTTAGGTCGCCATCTGATGATATCGTCTCTTTCTATTAATATGCACTTGTTACCCTTTCTTTCATGTTCGAACCCCAAATCCTGTAATAACCGACTAAGTGTGGCTCTTGAGAAATTTGGTAGGATCTCATCACTGTTGACCCGTGACAAAATTATATTCAGCGTGGGTTGAATATTTGCAAACAGTAAAGAATGAACAATTCGCCGCACTCCACTTTGCACTATTCCATCATATTGCGTTAACCTAGCGTGTTTTTTCCCGCCCTTTTTGCTTTCTTTTTCGATGGCGTACTTAGAGGCCATTTCATTGCTTCCTTTTTAATTTATACACTACTGCTTTTGAACACCCGATAGCCTTAGCTGTTTCTTTTACTGCCTTACTAACACTCATTTTACTTGAAAAATAATCTAACACATTCATAATTATTTGGCGTTCCTTACATTTAATTTACCAACATATCGTATGTTCCTAGCTTCCCCCCATAACTACAAATATTTTCGGAAAATATTAAATAAATAACGTAAGAACAGCTCACATATTCCACACAGTTACACACACACACACACCACTTCTTTCGAACTAATGTTAGTGCTGCTCTTTATAGCAGCTTGTGTGTCCGGCCTGGCGCGAGAATACGCTGAATAGATGAATACATTTTGTTTTCCTCACACGATGAAAGACAGAAGTTACAGCCTTTTGATTTGTTTAAAAACCTTCTCCAACCCTCCTCAATATTTGTTCTCGCTTAGTCCCTGATGTAAACTCAATAACAAAAAAGTTTCGCACTGCGTAACTTTTGCAGTGCACAAATGTAAAATTTTCCCAAAAACATTTAATTTAAAAAATTGTAACACTTAACTGAGTAAACATAGAGAATTCAAAGTTGTCAGGTAGTAGCACTATAGTTTACTCTACTTAAGAAACAAATATAGATGTATTCTAGCAGTTGGTTTGTTAGTACGTGATGAGCACAGAAACAGCAAATTGAAAAATTCTATTGAAAAAAAATGTTTTCTGAAGAAATATGGACCAATAGAAGTGTATAATGACTCTAAAAGGGATGTAATCTGACAGAGAAAAAAATTCTGCGTAGGATAATGTGTTCAACCCTGAAATTTATAACAACTCAATATTTACACCATACTATTAGGAACCTGGCAAGAGCGCGAGGGAAGAAAAGGACGAGGCTAATGGCAACTTGTATGCGCTAGATAGAGGCGGATATATCCCATTTAACTCCATACTGTCATCTAAGGTTGAGACAAGTTATAGTATTAAGCAATACAGGACAACATAAACGTTTACCCAAGCAAGCAGTAGGTAGTATTACTCACAATGTAATGGAATATGATGTTCAAGTTTATAAAAATTAACATTCATGCGCCCGCACAAACAGATCATCTATACTCTGTATATCAAGAGATCAGAGGAGACGTAAACAAAGCACCCGTTTGTGTCACTCTGCGGCCACGTGCATTCGCAATGACGCAACACAGTTACCGCTACGCCAAGGTATAATATGCATTTTAAACTACTAAAAGGATATATTTACTTGATCCAAATAACATGTAGCACATGGAAATTAACTGCTACTTAAATCATCTCTGTCCACAATAACACTTTTTCATTTCCTGCTCACAGACTTGAAACCAATCCCCAGAAGCAGTTTGTGGAAAGAAGTTGGTTTTAAATCTGGAAGATCGGGACCAGAGTTAACTGGAACAGCACTTTGTTTAAGGTGGGGGTTCATTGTTCACAAAGAACTGGTGAACCTTTCAACGGATTGCAGATCTCCAAATTCGACGCAAACTACCTCCAAAATTTGCCTGGCAAGTGGTCGTTTCTTGCCGAGAGTTCTGACTTCACCAACTGAGGATTTTCCTTTGCGTGTGCTGTAGATACTTGCAACTGACACACCGGTAAACTCGGATGTTAATTTCATCACGTCTTCGATAGCAAGTTCGGGATATTTCTCGCAGAACTTGTTAAACACGCTCAATATTATTCTTTTTTCACCACCTCGCAACGGTTTGCCGCGTTTATATTCCACAACACTCACTTGTTCCGCCATGTTACTTTCATAATGAAAATGCGCGCGCAGAATGAATTAGGCTGGTTACAGATTCGCTTAACTGCGTATTCTTACACTTTAACTATGCTTAGTACACTTAGTTCCTGCTTTAGCAAACATTAAGTGAGATTTCAGACCTTAGTAACAGCATTTCTTCAAGGGACTATATAGACGGCGAAAGTGTCAAGAGGGCGCGCTGTGGTCAAAACGCACGTGGCTTTGTTTACGTCTCCTCTAATCTCTTGATGTACAGAGTATACTATATTTTTACTTTCTCTGCTGGTAAGTAGAGGAAGTTTTGTATTCCACCCAAAAATTTGATGTTGAGATTTCACCCGAAATATATGTTTTGAGACCTCCTGAATCCAAAAAAAAGCATTTTTGGAAAAGGGTCTGTGTGGGTGTGTCTGTCAGTCTGTGGACAGCATAACTCAAAAACGAAAAGTCGGTTAAAAATCATAGTTGGTATTTAAGTTCAATCACTTTCAGGGATGCCCCATCCCTTAACTAACCTTTACATGGAAAGTTTTTCGAAAATTTTTGTTTTCTTGAAAATGGCTCTAACGATTTTGATTAAAGTGTCATATTTTTAAGATATTTTTATGACAAATGAAATGTATATTTTGAACTTTCTGGCTATAGCCTATGTAGTCCTGTTTACTCTGGATGACTTTTGAATAACTCGTAAATCGTTAGAGATTGACAAAATCCTACTATACAAAAAATGTAGATCTTGCTAAAATACACAATTTGTATCTAAATAAACGTTTTTAAGGGTGAACTATTTCGGAGATACTCCTTGCTATTTGTGTCAGTTCGGAAAACTTGAAACTTTCTTGGAACGCAACGTCGTTAATTGTTTTATACTCGTATGTTAAGCGTGTAAAGAGGACGGGATTTCAAAACTAAAACAATTTAACTATCACTCAAAGCCTACTGTATTCCCACACTTCCCTTGGACCTACAAGAAAATAAGCAATAAGATAATGTGCACACATGTTCATCTCAACTAACACGAAGAAGATATAGGAATAAGAGTTTGTAAGAATGGTTAGTACAAGAGTAGAGAAAGTCATGTGAGTGCAACACATCAGATTTTTTAGTTTCTGTACTACATGGAGTAAGCAGGGGTTTATTGTATTCAACCAAAAACTTGAATACCAAGATTTCATCGGAAATATGTGTTTTGAGGCGCGCTGAGACCCCCAAAAATGTAGTTTTGGAAAAAGGTCTACGCACAGCGTAACTCAAAAACGAAAAGTCGGTTAAAAACCAAAGTTGGTATTCAAGTTTGATATCTTTCAAGGATGCGACACAAAGATTTTGCAGAAAATTCCGGCGCCCTATACTACCCTTTACACGGAACAATTTTCAAAAATTTTGATTTTCTCAAACAACGGCTTCAACGATTTTTATTTAAACGATTTTATTTACACATTTAATATATTTTATGGCAAATTAAATTTATATTTTGAGTTTTATGGCTATAGCCCATGTAGTCTTGTTTACTGTGACTTTCGTATAACTAGTAAACCGTAAGAGATAGACCAATCTTACTATACAAAACACGTTGTTCTTGTTAAAACACAGAAGAATGCGAAGAAGATATAGGAATAAGAGTTTGTAAGAATGGTTAGTACAAGAGTAGAGAAACTCATGTGAGTGCAACACATAAGATTTATTTATTTATTCAAGTTTCCGGTGAAATCTTGGTATCGAATTGTTTGGTACAATAGAATACCTGAAAAAATAAAACTTGCGGGAACAGAAGGATGTAAATATTATAATTCTGATCCGAATAATAATTGCTATTATAGTCTCATACCCTGGTAATATATATAACTACAGAAATATGTAATTTATTTCACTTCCTGTAAGCTATTTCAGAGAAAAGGATCGCCTTTTATAACGTGGACCTTGAGAAACAACAAAAAGAGAAAATACACAGCGTACAGCGTAGCTGCACGCTTGCTTCTGTGTTAACCAGCCACTCCTCTTTGCAGAAAAGTTTGATTACAATTCAGAATTGTCATACGATCGAAGGGCATTGTAAGCATCAACAGCGAGTTGATTAAGGAATGTGCGCAACAAGAGAGTTTGTGCACAAAAATACAAGGTCAATTTCTGATTTTCTTCCCCTTTTCTATCCAGCTCACTCGTGACTGGCAGTATTTCTAATGTCTGACTGTTCACTACATTATGTGTTGAAACTATCGGCACTAAAGTGTAGAAACACTGCGCACAACTTTAAACCAGCGTTATTCAGTTATTATTGGACATTTATTACAGTAAAAGTAACTTGGTGCTCTTGCTGGCTTTTTTTTTTTCTTCTTCTTCGTTGTTTTGTACGTTTTTTGTTTACCTTTTTTTTTTTTTTAAATCTGCTCTTAACTGCAATGGTCATATCGACACCTTTTTTGCCTTTAGAACATATTACCTATCGTCAGTGATGGTGTTGTATGCAGTGGGTTTTAGTTGAGTTGAATACATTATAGATCTCTCTGTCTCTCTCTCTCTCACACACACACACACACACACACGCACGCGCACGCGCACGCGCACACGCACACGCGCACGCACACACAGGCACACACACACACGGGCCTTTTTCTAAAACTGATTTATTTTTGTGGGGGGGGGGCAGCAGGGATTCAGGGGGTCTCAAAACATATTTCCGATGAGATTTTGACATCGAAATTTCGGATCGATTACAATACTTCCTCAACTCACTATACATAGTAGAGAAAGTAAAAATAAAACTGTTTGTAAAATTTTGTTATGTAAACCTGATACCCATAATAAACTAAATAACATAAATCTAAAGCCACTACACAGCATTTTCAGAAATTTTCAGCTTCCAATATATCCAGCAATCCAGCAATCGAGATTAGGTCGTACAGGTTCTCCTGTACGGTATGTCGTGTTTGCACAGCACCTAGCTGCTAATGCGACTTTATCTGTGCGGTATTGGAGGTTGTCATTGTGTTGTCATGCTTTTGTGTCCTGGGCAATGGTTTCTTTCTGTATACCTAATTTAGGATACAGAAAGGGGGCAGGAATAGGTGTTGGGGTAATGATGTGTTAGAAGATGGGAGTGGCATTATCCTTATCCAAGGGCGTCCTTGCGTAGGCGGTAACTTTTCCTTCTTCGAGGTGCTCTGTGGTCGTATTGACCTAATGCCCGTACCAGCTGATTGGCGTGGGAATTAAGTTTGGAGTGCATGGTTCGGGATCGCTCTCTTACCAAGTCCATGATGTAGGGAAGTCCTGACTGGTTGTGAAGGATGTAAGACGGGAATCCACGTCCGGTATTGTATATGATTCGTAACGCTCTGTTCTGCATTGACTGCAGTTTGCGTATGGTAGATGGTGCTGCTGATCCCCAGGCTTCGCAGCCGTATAGGATCAATGGCGGAATGATTGCCCGATAAATCCTTAATTTTAGGTGGTTGGGCATAGTAGATCTGAGGATAGAGTACAGCTGTCTGAGCGCAGCGTGACCAAGTTTGGCCTTTGTGCGGACGTGTGGGGCGTATGTTAGCCCGCGATCGAGGAGAACGCCTAAATATTTGGCGGATGTTACCCATGGGATAGTTCTCCGCCTAAGCCGTTCCGGCCGCCAATGGTGAACCTTACCAAGAAGGAGAGCGGAGCTTTTCCCCGAACTAATAGCCATTCTCCACTTCTCACTCCCGCGGTCGACGGCGTCGAGTTGTCGTTGAAGGGGAGGGAGGCAATATCTCACTTTTTATTTTGTGCCATGATGAGGACGTCGTCCGCATACTGGCATGTAGCAGTATGTTGCTCCGTGGGGAAATCGGACATGTAAGCTGCGAAGAGTAGCGGGGAGAGTACACTGCCCTCTGGGACTCCTGCCGCTATTTGTCTTATTGTAGACAGTTTTCCTTCCACTTTCACTCTGAAAGTGCGGTCCTGAAGGAAACTGCTAATTATAGTGAGATATGGAGGAGGGACATTTGCCTGCTTTAGTTTGTACAGTAGGCCTTGGTGCCAAGTTGTGGCGAAAGCCTTTTCCACGTCCAGCAGCACCGCTATGGTCTATGGAAACCCAGGGAAACCATCTCGGCCACACGCAGCAACTGCATGGTCGTGGAATGACTCCGACGAAAACCAAACTGGTGATCCAGTAGGAGTTGCCTCTCTTCAAAAACAGGTATTAGGCGGGTAAGGAGCAACCGCTCAAAAACTTTTGAGACGATTGAGAGAATGCTGATGGAACGGTAGTTGCTAGGAAAGACTGGGTTCTTGCTCGGTTTCAATATACACACCACCCTCACCTCCTTCCAGAAAAACCGGAAAGTAACGAGGACGGAGGCATGCATTGAAGATCTGGGTCAAGCGGACCACAGCCTTTTTGGGTAGGTGCTGGAGCATGAGCGCCGTGACGCCGTCATGTCCAGGGGATTTATTGGGATTCAGACTTTGGATTTCGGAAATCACCGCTTTCGGGGTGATTATGGGAATTTGGATCACCTAATGTAGCCGCCGCGGTTCCTCATAGAGGGAATCCACGGTTGCATCCACGACTTACTGTATCTCAAGGTGGTCCACAAACACAGTTGCTTTCTCGTCTGGCTCAAAAGCGAGCCGCCCACGAGTGCCGTGCAAGGGATGCTGGTATTGGGCCTTGTCCTTCCTCAAGCCCTTATAATCCGCCAGGGTTTCTTTTCTTGAAGGTTTATAGTTTGTAATGTGTTTTCCCAGGCTGATGTACTATGCGCACGGAGCAGTCGCCTTACCAGGGATTTGAACCTCTGGTAAACTGCTCCTATCCTGGGATGGCGGAAACGCTGCCATAGCTTCCGAACAGTTGCCTTGGCTTTTATCAACTGTCGGAGTTCTATAGGTAAGGTTCTAGGATCTGGGGTGTTGGTGGGAATGCGGTGAGTATGGGCGCGTACCGCATTTAGGTACTGGTGGGAAAAGTCCGAAGCTGCCTCTTCCAACGCCTCGATATCATCGATGCGAGGTCGAGGGTCGACGGAAAGGTTAAGTTCTAGGACTGCTGCATCCCAGTCGGTCTCAAAAGTCCAGTCTGAGTTTAACAGAGCTGGCATGGCTATTGTGGGATCTACCACGACTGGGTCATGGTCACAATCCAGCTCATTTACTGCCGAGAGGTCAAAGTGAAATGGCATGTTCTTGGTGATCATGATGTCTAAGACTCAGGCCTGCCGCGGGCCGGATGGAATGTAGGACCTCTCGGCCCGTGGGCGCCGAGGTTTGGGTCTCCGCTGATGAAGCGGTAGAGCCTGCGCCCCCTCTATATAGACTAGACTACCAGATGGCAGGCTGAGGACAGCCCGAGGTGTGTCATTCGTGTACCTGCTCTTTTAGGGCTTAACCACTGTATTACCGGATTAGGATGTTGTAGGGTGGCTGGTGAAGAATGGGGACTGTGGGTTGCTAGGAGGTAGCATAGGTTTATGCTCCTCGTCGGGTGATAGTTTCAGTGTGCAACTACCGTTGGGCACTGCTGATGGGTGGTCCAAATATGGCTATTTGGCGAGAATTTTGACTTTCAATCTTCTCTTGGAAGGAGTGTAAGGACCTCAGCTTGCGCTGTTGATGGGGTAGCTCCTGTGTTACCGGGGGTGCCCGCAAGCCATGCGGGGAACCCGGTGTCGCTCAAGCGTGCGTTCTCTAGGGATTTAGTCCCCAAGAGACCTAACCAGGGCACTCCGATGTTGTGGAAACTGGTCGTAAAATTTGGTTGCCCGGCGCCTAATTTCGTCCTCCACGTCGAGCTTCACTCCCAGGTAGGTAAGGGAATCTACCCAATCTATCCTTCGGCGAAGGTATGTAAATGTGGGGAAGTTGGCGGGAAAGCGGCGTTTGGTGAAAAGTATCGCGCGGCTTTTTTCCGGGTTGATGGACAATCGCCAACGCCTACACCACTCTTGGATGAGGCGGATGTGTCGCTGTATGGGGAGAAAGGTTCTGCGAGGGTGTTTATTTGTACAGTATAGCAGCACGTCGTCAACATATTGGGCTATGTTGACGTGCTGCTCGGATGGAATGTCGGTCACATATACGCTAAACAGCGTAGGGGACAACACAGAACCTTCAGGGACTCCGCCTCTGATTGGTCTTCGTGTAGATTTGGTTCCCGCAACTGCGATCACAAAGGATCTGTGTTTTAGGTATGAGTGTAAAAGCTGTATTAGGCGTGTGGGTAGCTCCAGTTGGATGAGTTTCCGGAGGAGACCGGCATGCCAGGTCGTAGAGAAGGCCTTCTCAACATCTAGAGAGACCGCGGCGATATAGGCTTTATCCTGGAAACCCACGGCGGCAGCCTCCACCACACGCAGCAACTGCTGAGATGTTTAGTGGCCAGGCCGGAACCCAAACTGATGGGGAGGGATGGCTTGAATGTCCCACAAGATGGGAGATAAGCGGACGAGAATAAGCCTCTCGAGTACATTCGAGAGTACAGACAGGAGACTTATGGAACGGTAGTTTGCAGGATGAACCGGGTCTTTCCCTGGCTTCAATATGCAGATCACCCGGGCCTCTTTCCACTCGCGCGGAAAGTGACTAAGGGCGAGGAACATATTGAAGACCTTAGTGAGGAAGAGCACGGCCTTGAAAGGAAGGTGGCGGAGCATGGCAGGGGTTAACCCGTCAGGCTCCGCAGCCTTTTTGCGGTCGAGGCGCCGGAGTACGATCATCAAGCATTTCCCATTTCATCTCACACTGACATCAATAAATGCACTCCAATCAGACCACAACCCAGTACTGACAGAAATCAACACACGGATTGCCAGTCATGACAGCTCGACATATACTCGAGAAGCGGACTGGGAAGGTGTTCGTAATTGCCTTCGCACCTCCATCCCACCTAACCCCAGAATCAACGACATCCCAACACTCGAGGCGGCAGTTTCTTCTTTCACGTCCATTGTGACAAGAACTGCCCAAAATCTCAGAATCCGTGCTCCAGCTCCCTTACACCCAGACGTCCTCCCACTTGACATAATCCTTCTTATCCGCCGGTCCTGGGCGGAACGAAGGCTTTATCAAAGGCATCGCACACCCCACAACAGAGCCCTATTACGGCGACTGCGCCGACTGGTCGGAGCTCGACAGCGTGGGCACCGAGTGCAAGCGTGGGAGAATAAGATGGCCAGCCTGGACACTGAAGGTGGGGACGTGTGGAAGATCGCCAGAAGTCTTCGAAACCGTCGTGGCCAATACAACTCGCCAATTCAGGGCACCCGAGGCCTGGCATATGAACCTGAAACCAAAGCCAACGTGTTCACTGACTATCTAGAACGCACCATGTGTCCAAAAGACGACCCCCAGGACTACGGATTCTCAGAACGTACCCGCCGAGAAGTACGTCGATTTTTACGACGCCCACCGGAGGATGCGGAACGACTACCGGTGATACGTCCCAGCTTAACCCATGGCGCATTACAACGCCTCAAAATCAAAAAGGCGGCGGGAGCTGATGGACTAACTCCCCTCATGCTTCGTCACCTTCCCTTCAACGCTGTACTCTTCTTAACTAAGGTATTCAACATGTGCCTTACCCTGGGTCACTTCCCACGCGAGTGGAGAGAGGCTCGGGTGATCTGCTTTTTGAAACCTGGGAAAGACCCGGTGCATCCCTCCAACTACAGATCCATAAGCCTTTTGTCCATCCTTTCGAAAGTTCTCGAGAGGATGATCCTAAACCGATTATCCCCTTTACTGGGAAACATACAAGCCATCCCAGGACATCAGTTCGGCTTTCGACTTGGGCACTCTACGCCTCAGCAACTGCTGCGTGTGGTGGAGGCTGCTGTCCTGGGTTTCCAGGAACGCGCCTTCAGTGCTGCGGTGTCCCTGGATGTAGGAAAGGCCTTCTCAACCACCTGGCACACTGCGCTCCTTCTCAAGTTGATCCATCTGGGGCTACCCACACAACTCATACACATCCTACACAGTTTCCTCCGACACCGGACCCTCATAGTCACAGTTGCCGGGCGAACCTCCACAATAAGGCCAATAAGAGGCGGAGTCCCCGAGGGCTCAGTTCTGTCCCCTACTCTCTTCAGTGTCTTTCTGGCAGAGTCCCCAACAGAACCACAGGTCAGTATAGCCCAATACGCAGATGACGTATTACTATACTGCACCAACAGAAACATCCTTAGAGCGTTCAACGCGATACAAAGACACCTCCGCCTAGTCCAAGACTGGTGTCGGCGATGGCGTATGTCTGTCAATCCAGACAAGAGCCATGCCATCCTCTTCACGAGACGTCCCACACCTGCAGACTGCCCCACTTTCCAACTCCGGGGTCAAAGGATCCAGTGGAGAGACACCATCACCTATCTGGGAGTTAAACTAGATAGGAGTCTGATATTCCGAGGACATATTAGAGACCTATCGTCGCGGACGCAGGGGGCTATTGCCTCACTGTACCCCATGCTGAAATCTGAGATGCCAGTTCGCCTGAAATTACACCTATTCAGAGCTCTGATTATCCCCTTCATGCTTTACGCCTGTGAAGTGTGGGGCATGGCAGCGGGTAGTTTGCTCCTGTGGCTCCAGAGGGCGCAGAACAGAGGACTTCGGTCCATCTGCTCTGTCCCCTTATCCTTCCCCGTGAGACTACTTCACGAAGCCTCATCTCTTCCATACGTGGAGGATGAAATTAGGCGCCGGGCAGCAAAATTGTACGCCAAATTACCCAACCATCAAAGCGCCCTGGTTAGATCTCTAGGGGATTATGACCCCACAACACGCCGCTTCAGGTCGTACAGGGTTCCCCGTATGGCTTGCGGGTATATCCCATAACAAAGTGATTTACCCATCAGCAGCATAAGCTAAACCACAAAATAATCCCGTCAAAGAGCTATTCGGCTCAAAATCCAAACCACCATCACAATTTAAAAGACCAAAAAGATCTTAAAACTTTGTTTAAAAATTTTTATTTCCACAGAATGCAGACATTGCTGACTTCTGCGAGTCATCAGCAAAGGTTCAAAATAGCCTCCTTATTATATAAACCTTAACCCAAAATCAAAAACATCACCCTTAATCACTCTTTATACCAAAAATTCTATCTGTGGTTAAACCCTATTAAGGGTAGGTACGCAGCAAAATATCATCGGCCTGAACCACAGCCTGCCAGTATGTCGTCGTCTAGACTTTTACTGGTGAAGTTCTCAAAGAAGCTTGGAGAGCAAGCTGTAGAACTCACCTAACACAACGTCGATCTAATATATCGATATTAGACCAGTGAACCGGTGAAGTTCTTAAAGGGGCTTGGAGAGCAAGCTCTAGAACTCACCCAAGGCAAGCTTTCCCGGAGTGGCATAAAGAGCTATCTACAGGTAACCCTTTCTTTCTACTCTCCTACTATATCCTATTTTCTGTGACTGACCAAAGGACTGACAGACCAAACGAGACAGCGGGCTCACAAGTCTTAAGCCAAAGGTAGACGGCTTCGTGCCTGAAAACTCGAGCCGAAATGGCTCACAAAGGCGCCGCCTTAGAAGAGGTCCGAGCCTCTGTGAGTAGCCGGAGGTCATCCGCAATGACTGCCGATGATGGAAAACTTCCTTCTACTTCATCTTCTTACCGATCACTATCGCCTGAAGCAGCGGAGCCTAATAGGAAGCGCTCCAAAACGGACACGCAAAAGCGTAAGAGCTCTACTCCACGCCACTTACCCATGCAGATCTAGAGAGCCTGGGTTCAAACGATCCCCTACCTGAATCTGACTCCGAGTCCGATATGGAGCTGGGGGAGTTTACGGTTGTGGAAAACCGTAAACGGGGAAAAAAGACGCCATCGCCTAACAATCTGATGCAACATGCTCAGAATGTTGCATCATCCCAAGCCAAAAAGGCGCCAAGGATTCCGCCAATCATAGCGGATGTATTCCCGAACCACGTCCGGGTCATTCGCAAATTGGCTAAACACCTCAGGGAAACCTTTGAGGCAAAACGCAAGCCTAAGTGCGTCCATATCTTGACCCACAGCTTGGCTGATCTTGAAAAAGCCAAGTTAGTGTTACGAGAATTGAACATCAAGTTCTACTCGTATTCACCACAACGCCCTCATATTGAGCGTCGAGTCATCAGAAGATTAGACTCAGAGTGTACCCCTGATGAAATTAAAACTGCACTATATGAAGAGCATGGCATAATTGTCAACTCAGTGGCACAGCTCAAGAGAACTGTAAAAACTGAGGGGGTGAGCAAAGTTCCTATGCCACTTTTCTTGGCAGTACTGGACAAAGTACAAAAACAAGAAACGCAGCCTGTTGACACCGTAAGAAAACTCATTTTCACTGTCGTAAAAGTGGAACGCTATTACGGCAGAGAGGGACCAGTGCAGTGTTATAGATGTATGGGTTACAACCACTCCAGCATGATGTGCGAGCGTAAGCTTACATGCTTGCGGTGTGCTGGGAACCACATACTAGAGAACTGCCCTAAACCTAGGGACGAGTGCAAGTGTGCCAACTGCGACGGTACACACGTAAGTGTGTACAAAGGATGCTCCACTAGGAAGAGGATCATTGAGAGTCGTCGCAAGAACCGTCCCAAAGATCAAGAGGTTCGTCCAGGGGTGTCATTTGCCACTGCCTTAAATAAGGCAGAGTCCACTCTCCGTCGAGTGGAAAAAGAGGCTGCTGCATCGGAGAACGCTTCCCCAACGTCAAATGCTGTACCGCCACCTCCAGGTCCCATAGAAGAGGCAACAGTGCCTAATCCCCCTGCACCAAAACCACGCAGGAAGAGCAGGAACAGGAAACCTAGGCCGAGCAAATCTTCTGCTCCCATTGTAGTTTCGGAGACACAAGCTCCTGAAATAACTACAGATGCACCTGTAGAGGCAGAGCCTATTTCCCGGGTTAGGGATATACCCCCTACCCCCATTGCACCAGTGCCTAAAAAGGCGACATCCTCCTCCACATTTGCGACTATTTCGCAAAGAGACCTGGAGGTTTTTAGCTGTCTATCCTCGTGGTTTGGGGATTTAATAAACAAGGCGCTTCCTGCACTTAGAAATTGTAACATGCAGTTAAATAACCCCATCTTGACCCTCATGCCGAAGCATTCCATCTCGCTTCAGACATTGGAACAGCTCTATCCCAACTCCGCTCAGTAATGGCCGGAAGACATGTCCGGAGACCATTCAGAGCTGCGATTTGGAACGCCAACGGAATTCGGAGTCACTACCCTAACCTCACTGAATTTGTACAGTATTACGGAATCGACATTCTGATGGTCTGTGAAACTCATTTGGATGCTGCCACCAACTACTCCCTCCCTAATTACGTCACCCATCGGTCTGATAGGGTTGGCCGACAAGGGGGAGGTACAGCCATCTTTATTAAAAACAACATCACACATTAGCCTTTCCCTCTTCCACAACTTCAGCATGTAGAAGCCTGTGCTATTAGGCTATCTTTAGGTGGTCTAGATACATTGCTGATTGTGGCATATGCTCCCCCTGATCACCGCTTTTATGAAGATTAATTAATTAATTAATTATGGAGTTTGGGCGTGCAAGCACGCCCGGGCTGCTTAGGCAATCTGCCCTCTTCAGCCTAGCTTTATTTTTTCTTTTTTGGTGGGGCAGAGATCCATCAGTTTGGGTGGTACATTTTCTCATTTTGTTGATGCTTGTTTTTTTTTCCCAGGTCACACATCTTGCTGCCGTCGCTACCCAAGAAGGCTGATTTTGCTGTTTGCTTGGTGCGTTTTCTTTTTGTTGCTGCTTCAGGCTCTTGTTAGTTTTTATTTATTGTTTAATGTCATTTGTTTGGTAAATTGATGGTTTTTTTATGTTTATTTCTTATATGTTTGATAAATATTGTAGGAGGTCTTGTAGTTGTTGTTGTTGGTCTTCTTGTTGTTTGTCGTAGATGTGGATAAGAGTGAGTAATGGCGGACTTTTTTCATTTTGATTTGGTCGAATGGTTTTCATTTTTTGGGCTGTATTGATCAATCGTCGTCTGTATGGTCTGGTATGGGCGTTATCTATGTATTTGAGCATGAGTTTTGCTATGTGTTGATCAATAGGCATGGTTCCTGTATAATTATAGATGTTGCTGTTTTTAAAATTGGGTAGAAGTTTGTATGCGATGCGAAGACATTTCCTTTCGAAAGATTGTATTTTCTTCATTGTATTAGGTGTGATGAGAGGCAGGGTGGCTACTGCGGCGTATGTTAAGTTTGGACGAATGAGGGCGATGTAGAGGTGACGAAGTATTTTTGGAGAGAGGCCTCTTTTATTGAGTTTGGCGAGATATGTTATTGTTCCAAGTATGGGTCTGGTTTTTTTTAAAACTTCATGGTAGTGTGGTGTTATTGTAAGGGAGCGATGTATTTTGATGCCTAGATATTTAATGCTTTTTTGGCACATTATGTCTTCGTTGTTAAAATTTATAGTTACATTTTTGTGTTTCTCTTTTATTTTTTTCCGAAAGGTTATTGCTTGGGTTTTCTGTACGTTGATTGTGATTCTCCATTTTCTCGTCCACTTTAGGAATACTTTTAGTTGTTGTTGGAGTCTGTTTTTGCCGCTAATATTTGTGTGTGAGTGCTCCAGTAAGCTGTGTCGTCAGCATATTGGGCAAGTTGAATTGAAGGGTAAATTGGCTGTGGGGTATCGGAGGTGTATAGGATATACAATAGTCCTGATATGACACTTCCTTGTGGTGTTCCAGCTTTCATATAGATTGGGTTTGATATTTCTCCTTTTATTTTTATTCTAGCTGTTCGGTCTGTCAGGAAACTTGTTATGCATCCTGTTAACCGTTGCGGAATGTTCATTGTCGTTAATTTGTACAGTAAACCGTTTATCCAGCATCTGTCAAACGCCGACTGGATATCTAGGAAAGTGGCGACGGTAGTGAATCCTCGGTTATAGGCATCCTGTAGTTGTGACATCACTCTTACAAGTTGATCTTGAATCGTAATGTCACTCCTATAACCGGCTTGTGTTGATGGTATCAGATTGTTGGTGCTACATATTTGTGTTATGCGGTGTTTCTATGAAGCAGATTACACGGCTTTATTAAACCTCCACCCTGTGGTCTGCATTGCAGGTGACCTAAATGCAAAACATGCCAATTGGCATAGTCGTGCCACCAATGCGAAGGGGCGAGGACTATTCCGCCTTATAAGCGGTAACCCAAGCCTCATTGCGCATGGACCGAGAGAGCCCACTTTTTATCCTGCCCGTGGGAGACCAGACGTGCTGGATATTATGGTCATTAAAAATTTTACATCCAATGTAGACCTCAAGACAGCCATTGAACAGGATTCTGACCACGATCCAGTATTAATAGACTATAATGTCAACATGCCAGCATTGGTAACTCCTGATTGGTCGTACGAGGTAGACTGGGATGCAGCCGTCCTTGAACTGAACCAATCAGTGGATCCCAGACCGCGTATCGATTCTATCGAGCAGTTAGAATTAGCGGCGAATGCATTCTCCCGACCGAAAAGAAGCCATGGCGGGTAATGAAATCCCTGACAAGGGACAAATCGCTATACCACCGTCCAATACATGGCACTCGCGGGAGACTATCTTTCGAACCGCAAGAGAAAGCCACTGACTTCGCGGTCCATTTTGAGTCCCAATTTGAGCCCCGAGAGGACATAGAAGACGAAGATTTTTCTGAACTAGTTGAGACAACGGTGGATTACCTCTATGAAGACCCAACGCCACCACACGAGGCGACTCGCATACCAATTGTCACTCCAAGGCAAGTTTCCTCGCAAATTAGGTGTCTCAAACCCAACAAATCCCCTGGATATGATGGTGTTACGACACATATATTACAACACCTACCTCTCAAAGCCATTATCCACCTGACGAGGATTTACAATGCTTGCCTACATCTTCGACACTTCCCTTCTGCTTCGAAGGAAGCGAGGATGATTTGCATATTAAAACCAGGCAAGGATCCCAAGTTTCCATCAAGTTACCGTTCTATTAGTCTACTTCCAATCATTTCCAAAATTTTTGAAAAACTTCTACTGTCCCGCCTAACTCCTCTATTTGAGGAAAGGCAGCTCATTCCGGATCATCAGTTTGGGTTCAGTCAAGGTCACTCCACTACCTTATAGCTCCTGCGTCTGGTTGAGAGGACTGCCCTGGCTGTCCAGGAAAACTTCAAAACTGTCGCAGTACTTCTGGATGTGGATAAGGCCTTTGCAACAACATGACACCAGGGCCTACTGTACAAACTCAGAGATGCAGATCTCCCCTCCCCATACCTGTCCCTCATAGCCAGCTCACTTCGGGACCGCACTTTCAGGGTGCGAGTGGAGGGCAGGTTATCAACTATCAGACCAATAGCGGCCGGAGTCCCGGAAGGCAGTGTTCTGTCGCCACTACTCTTTGCTGCATACATGTCTGACTTCCCCGTTGAACGCGGCACTGTTACGTGCCAATATGCCGATGATGTCCTCATACTGGCCCGTAATAAAAATCTACCATGCTGCCTTCCCCAATTACAAAGACACCTCGACGGCATTGACAGATGGAGTGAAAAGTGAAGGATGGGAATCAGTCCACAGAAAAGCTCTGCTTTTCTGCTAGGCAAAATTCGTACCTGTAGACCAGATAGAGACCTGACACTTGGCCGCAGGAGAATCCCTTGGGTCAACACAGCCAAGTACCTTGGTGTACAACTTGACATAATCGCTTGAGTATAATGACTACATCTTTCATACCTCACGGGTAAGTCCATACTAAATGGATAGGTACCGTGGGCATACATCCCGCTCGGGAGAACCCGAGCGACCTGATTTGGCTCTTGGCTCTTGTCTAGACTTTTTCATCATATACGCCCATTGGTGTTCGAAGAACACACACGTTTGTGGACGCTGGTGGAAAGACGGTATCCAGGCTAACTCGCAGGATCATGAGATCCCGTGCCGACTTGGTGGAGCGGTTGTAGTGGACGTCGGTGGCTGCACATGTGCTTCACTCGTCGCTCTAATATAACCATAATAGACCAGCCAACTGGTGAAGTTCTTAAAGGGGCTTGCGGAACAAGCTCTAGAACTCATCCAAGGCAAGCTTTCCCGGAGCGGTATAAAGAGCTACCTACAGGTAACCCTTTCTTGCTACTCTCTTACTGTATTCTATTTTCTGTGACTGACCAACGGACTCACAGACTAAACGTGACAGCGGGCTCACAAGTCTTAAGCCAAAGGTAGACGGCTTCGTGCCTGAAACCTCGAGCCGAAATGGCTCGCGAAGGCGCCGCCTTAGAGAAGGTCCGGACCTCTGAGCAGCCGGAGGGCAACCGCAGTGACTGCCGATGATGGACAACTTCCTTCTACTTCATCTTCTTACAGGTCACTATCGCCTGAATCAGCGGAGCCTAATAGGAAGCGCTCCAAAACTGATACACAAAAGCGTAAGAGCTCTACCCCACGCCACTTACCCATGGCCGATCTAGAAAGCCTGGGTTCAAACGATCCCCTACCCGAATCTGACTCCGAGTCCGATGTGGAGCTGGGCGAGTTTACGGTTGTGAAAAACCGTAAACGGGGAAAAAAGACGCCATCGCCAAACAATCTGATGCAACATGCACAGAATGCTGCACCGTTCTGTTTTTATTTATTATTAAATTGTTGCTACCTAACTTAATTTATCCCTCCCATGATAACTTAATAGCTAGTTTTGTGTGGAACGTGCTGGGACGGGACGGGTGCAATTAAGAAGAAGGTTTAAACTTAGCAACACAACTTTAATGTCCGGATGTTCACGTTAACTTTACAATCAAATGATGGACTTCAATAATACACACAGCTTTACAACAAATCATAGCCTTTGTCCACTTGAAGTTAAATGCCCCCCTCCCCACATCTCTGAGTGTACATTAGGTATTATCAAATATCCGCGAAAGGTTGAAAAGCAATACAAGAACACTGAATTTGTAAAAGGAAAGCAATAACTCACCAATGCTGCCTACAACTTGTATAACCTCTAACAGTATCTCACATTACTACACTTTTGATGTTGTTGTCTCCCTGGTCACGACGTGCACTTGACCGTTCGCTGTTGGAGAGTCCCTTCCTGCCCGGAATCGCTTCACTTAGTCCTGCACTCGGTAGACTTGGCCAATCAGCGTTGTCTGGTCCTGGTGGCGTGATGTTACGTTATCCTCTGACGTTGCTCACTGCCTTGTACCATATCGTTTGTAAGGGTGCCTGCCTATGTCTCGTAGGATGACTTGTGTATGGATTAGCCGCACATGTTGAGAACGGCTCAATACTCCCCCCGGCGATGAAAGCAGGACCACCTGCTGAGAATGAAAGCGGGAACCCTTGCTGCTGATGGACGCAGGCAGCCTTGCTGATGATGAAAGCAGGAACATGTTGATGGACTCGTTCACACCTCTGCTCCTTCGATGCAACATCTCTTAGACAGAGGCAAAACCAGTATAAATGGTAGTCCGTGAGGCAATACAAGTTAGGCATTAATGCAAACTACCTAAACGGATGAAAATTTAGACTCTCCCAGAGATGCGAGTTATACATATTCCTTTGTTTTAATGAGAACATTTGCTTTAACCATACCATCTAGGTGGTATATATATACTCGTCCGATATGTCACAATGTTGGAGGACGTTAATTTAAAATATATATATATGTGTGTGTGTGTGTGTGTGTGTGTGTGTGTGTGTGTGTGTGTGTGTGTGTGTGTGTGTGTGTGTGTGTGTGTGTGTGTGTGCGTATAACTATAAATTTTACCAAATTTTAATTAGCAAATTAGGTAAATATGAAATTAAAAATATACATATGTTATGGCTACCAATTTTACTGTGTGGGCCCACACTTGTTACAATATAATGATTTTAATTTTAAACAATTTTTTTATAAGGAAGCTAGATAACTAAAATTTCTTTGAACACATAATTATGGGGTAGAGGAGTTAAATGAGGAAAGGAAATGATGTGACAACACAACACGAGATAACATGAAACATAACAAGCAGCACAACACAAGACGAGATAACATGAAACAAAACAAGAACCACAACACAACACAACCCAAAGTAACATAAACATGACACGATCAATCGAAACACAAATCTAAGATAGAATTGGCCTCACTTATACCCCCACATAAAGAAAAGGAAGGAAGTAGAGAGAAAGAAAAAAGGAAGAAGGTAAGGGCGGCGCCGGGCAAAGAGTATGTCAAGAGGCGTAATTTCGTCAGGTAGCAGTGAAAGAGAAAAGAATTTGTAGTAAACTTGAGGATGAGGAAGCGAATATAAATTACCTCAATGTTACGGAAGGATAACTGCTACCTGACCACGAGGCATCGAGTGATTAAAGAGTATGACAACACATCAATCCTGATCCGTGATGCGTTTTAACTGTGAACCATGCGCTGTCGTGAGTTTTCCAGTTGCGCATTCCTGTAATTGAAAAGAAACATTATTAATGATCCTTATTACCCGATATGGTCCCAGAATTCTTGGTGCCAACTTTCGAGCAAATTTGCGAGAAGCATCGCTAATATGATGTGCCTGGAGAAGGACCAGATCACCCAGTTGAAATGGCGGCCAAGAGCCAAGAGCCAAATCAGGTCGCTCGGGTTTACCCGGGCGGGATATATGCCCACGGTACCTATCCATTTAGTATGGATTTACCCGTGAGGTATGAAAGATGTAGTCATTATACTCAAGCGATTATGTCAGTGTCAGCCAATGGTGATGATTGGTAACTCTCTTGCTATAGACTTAGGATATGAGTGCAAGTTAGAATGTCTACCCATCCTGGTGCACCCATGCCCCTCTCTGCTCGCTTAGCAAAGGTCAGCTTGTGTAACCAGCAAGTCAAGCAGTGTCATATAGCGAGAAACCGAATGCATTGAAATGTTTGGTGAAATGAGGAAGCAGCGAAGCTAATTAGCCGAAGACATCCTCGGGTAAGCGATAGCTTTTGCGCCTCCTGGGAAGATGGTGATTTTATTGACCCAGGGTATCTATCAGCTGGTTAGGGTGTGGCGTAAGTTTAGCATACATTGAGCGGGCTCTTTTACGCACAACATCCACAATGTATGGGGTGCCAGAATGAGTGTGGAGGATATGGGAAGAAAATCTACAGTCAGTATCGTAGATCATCCTAAGGGCCCTGTTCTGCACAACTTGCAGTCTGCGGATGGTGGTTTGAGCCACGAATCCCCACACCCCGCATCCATACAGGATCAGGGGAGGGATGATCGCACGATATAAGCGTAATTTAAGACGTGTAGGCATAGTGGACCTAAGGATGGGATAGAGCTTTCCTAGAGCTCCGTGGCCCTGGGCAGCTTTAGCTGAGACATGCTTGGTGAAGGTAAGTCCTCGGTCAAGTTGTACACCAAGGTACTTGGCTGTGTTGACCCAAGGAATTCTCCTGTGACCAAGTGTCAGGTCCCTATCTGGTCTACAGGTATGAATTTTACCTAACAGAAAAGCAGAGCTTTTCTGTGGACTGATTCCCATTCTCCACTTTTCACTCCATCTGTCAATGGCGTCAAGGTGTCTTTGTAATGGGGGAAGGCAGTAACGTAGATTTTTGTTCGGGCCAGTATGAGGACATCATCGGCATATTGGCACGTAACAGTGCTGGGTTCAACGGGGAAGTCAGACATGTATGCGGCAAAGAGCAGTGGCGATAGAACACTACCTTCCGGGACTCCGGCCGCTATTGGTCTGATAGTTGATAACCTGCCCTCCACTCGCAGCCTGAATGTGCCGACACGAAGGAAACTGGCTATCAGGGACAGGTAGGGGGAGGGGAGATTTGCATCTCTGAGTTTGTACAGTAGGCCCTGGTGCCATGTTGTTGCAAAGGCCTTATCCACATCCAGAAGTACTGCGACAGTTTTGAAGTTTTCCTGGAAACCTAGGGCAGCCCTCTCAACAAGACGCAGGAGCTGTAAGGTAGTGGAATGACCTTGACGGAACCCGAACTGATGATCCGGAATGAGCCTCCTTTCCTCAAATAGAGGAGTTAGGCGGGACAGTAGAAGTTTTTCAAAAATTTTGGAAATGATTGGGAGTAGACTAATAGAACGGTAACTTGATGGAAACTTGGGATCCGTGCCTGGTTTTAATATGCAAATCATCCTCGCTTCCTTCCAAGCAGCAGGGAAGTATCGAAGATACAGGTAAGCATTGTAAATCCTCGTCAAGTGGATAATGGCTTTGCGAGGTAGGTGTTGTAACATATGTGTCGTAACACCATCATATCCAGGGGATTTGTTGGGTTTGAGACACCTAATTTGCGAGGAAACTTGCCTTTGGGGTGACAATTGGTATGCGAGTCGCCTCGTGTGGTGGCGGAGGATCCTCATAGAGGTAATCCACCGTTGCCTCAACTAGTTCAGAATAATCCTCGTCTTCTATGTCCTCTCGGGGCTCAAATTGGGACTCTAAATGGTCCGCGAAGTCAGTGGCTTTCTCTTGCGGTGCGAAAGATAATCTCCCGCGAGTGCCATGTATAGGATGCTGATATAGCGTTTTGTCCCTTCTCAGGGATTTAATTATCCGCCAGGGCTTCTTTTCTGAGAGGTTTAATGGTGTTTTCCCAGGCCTCTTCGCGATGTGCACGTAAGAGGCGCCTAGCCAGGGTCTTAAATCGCAGATACATTGCCTGCAATCTGGGATGGCGGAAACGCTGCCAAAGCTTCCGAACTGTTGACTTAGCTCTTAGCAACAGTCGGAGTTCATTTGGGATGGTTGTGAGATTAGGAGTATTGCAAGGAATGCGGTAAGTGTGCCCTCGTATCACATTTGATATTTTTAATTCTAACGACTCGATAGAATTTATATGCGGTCTGGGATCCACTGATTGGTTCAGTTCAAGGACGGCTGCATCCCAGTCTACCTCGTACGACCAATCAGGAGTTACCAATGCTGACATGTTAACATTGGTGTCGATTAATACAGGATCGTGGTCAGAATCCAGTTCATTGACTGTCGTGAGGTCTATGTGGAATGTAAAGTTTGTAGTGACCATAATATCCAGCACGTCCGGTCTCCCTCGGGCAGGATGAAAACTGGGCTCTCTCGGTCCATTCGCTATGAGGCTTGGGTTACCGCTTATAAAGCGGAATAGTCCACGCCCCTTCGCATTGGTGGCACGACTATGCCAGTTGGCATGTTTTGCATTTAGGTCACCTGCAATGCAGACCACAGGGTGGAGGTTTAATAAAGTCGTCTAATCTGCTTCATAGAAGCGGTGATGAGGGGGATCGTATGCCACAAGCAGCAATGTATCTAGACCACTTAAAGATAGCCTGATAGCACAGGCTTCTACATGCTGAAGTTGTGGAAGAGGGAAAGGCTTATGTGTGATGTTTTTAATAAAGATGGCTGTACCTCCCCCTTGTCATTGTTGTTGTAGTGTTTAACGTCCGCTTTTACTACTACGGCACCGCAGGCGGTGACACTGATGATACATGAAGATGGAGCACCGGTGGAATGAGATGGCGGTGGAAACCGGAGTACCCGGAGAAAACCCGCCCTGACGCCGCTTCGTCCACCACGAATACCACATGGTGCCTGGGATGGAACCCGGGCCGCCTAGGTGGTAGGCGAGCGCGCTAACCGCTCGGCCACGGCGCCGCCTCCCCCTTGTCGGCCAACCCTATCTGACCGATGGGTGACGTAGTTAGGCAGGGAGAAGTTGATGGCAGCATCCAAATGAGTTTCACGGACCATCAGAATGTCGATTCCGTAATACTGTACAAAGTCAGTGAGGTTAGGGTAGTGACTCCGAATTCCGTTGGCGTTCCAAATCGCAGCTCTGAATGATCTCCGGACATGTCTTCCGGCAATTACTGAGCGGAGTTGGGGTAGAGCTGCTCCAATGTCTGAAGCAGGATGGAATGCTTCTGCATGGGGGTCAAGTTGGGGTTGTTCAACTGCATCCTACAATTTCTAAGAGCAGGTAACGCCTTGTTTATTAAATCCCCAAACCATGAGGATAAAGAGCTAAATTCCTCCAGGGCTCTTTGCGAAATAGTCGCAAATGTGGAGGAGGTTGTCGCCGTGTTAGGCACTGGTGCAATAGGGGTAGGGGGTATATCCCTATCCCGGGAAATAGGCTCTGGTTCTACAGATGTTTCTGTAATTATTTCAGGAGCTTGTGGTTCAGAAACTAAAATGGGAGCAGTTTTGCTCGGCCTAGGTTTCCTGTTCCTCCTCTTCCTGCGTGGTTTTGGTGCAGGGGGTTTAGGCACTGTTGCCTTTTCTATAGGACCTGGAGGTGGTTGCACAGAATTTGATGGTGAATCACTCTTTGGTGTAGCACCCTCTTGTTCCACTCGACGCAGAGTGGACTCTGCCTTATTTAAGGCAGTGGCAAAGGACACACCTGGGCGAACCACTTGATCATCGGGGCGGTTCTTGCGGCGGCTCTCTATTATCCTTTTCCTTGTAGAGCATCCTTTGTACACACTTACGTGTGTACCGTCGCAGTTAGCACACTTGCACTCTTCCCTAGTGAAATGGTGGGGGTTTTCGTTGAGCATTATAACATACTGCGCGTTGTAGGTGGTCATGACGTAATTGGTCGAATGCTTTCCTCCAAGTGCGTTGCATGTCTTCTGGTTGAGCTGAATCTGGAATTAAGTCAAACAGCATCCAATGATTAGTTAGTGCGCAAATTGGAGTGAATTTAAACATGAGATGAAAGGGTGTATTATGATGTGATTCATGAATCGCAGTGTTTAATGCTAATTGAAAGATATACAATTTTGTGTCCCATTGTGTATGATCTTCTGAGTAAAATGCGATGAGCATGTTTTTGAGATTGCGATTTGCTCTTTCAGCTAATGATGGTTTTGGGTAATAAGGTGAGGTGTGAATTAATTTTATTCCTTGCTCGAATAGAAATGTGTTGAATATGCGAGCTTTGAAGTAGTATGCATTGTCAGAAACTATGGTGCGTGGAATGCCAAAGGAGGCGAAAATGCCCTTTAAAACGGCAAACGTGGCTATAGCAGTAACATATGAATTTACTAAATGCGTCTACAACAACGCATAAATATTTATTACCTCGAGGAGAACGTGGTAATGGACCTATATAGTCTATGAACCTTTCCATTGGGTAGGACTCGTCCTGAAGCTTCATAGCGAACGGACGTGTTTGGCTTTTGCTCGTCGAGCGCTATTCGCCAGTGAATGGATTGCATCGTACTAGCATCTTGTGATATTCAAACTCTACACAGCCATCTGATTGGCTATTATACTCTATCTACTGATTGGTGCAAATAATTCTGCAGACTTTCCATTCTCAGACAAGACTTTTGTGCTTTCTAGCACACTTATTTACCTTGACTTACCAGTGGGTAAGATTATACGGTCAAAGCCATCAGTTTTTTAACTGGTAAGGCGCCTTCGGGTCGGGCCCTCTATAATCTGCGCCTAACAGCGCCCACTAAACTGTACTTTTTACGACTACCATGGCATGTCCCCGGACAAACGAGTTGGCCGAATCCAAGCTGTATTACCTACAGGGGGGTAATATTTCACTATTTCTGGACGAACCGCTCATTCAAGAGCCCACACTGCCTCTGGAAGAGAACTCCCGCTCCATACTGCTACTTGAACGCCAGGCTAGGCTAGCGTATATCACACAGGCAGATCTCAAGCTGCTGGAGATTATGCCCAAAGATGAAGTGCCCCGACAGGAACTGACACACCTGTACCGCTCCATGGCTGCACACAGAGCACGTGTTGATGCCATTGCCAGCTATTTGGCCCATCATGACCAAGCTGTGCACTCGTCACAATGGCAAACGGTGCAGGCGAAGAGGAAGCGAAACATCCCCGCTCCTGCTGCAACCTCCGTTCCTTTAAGCACGGCAAACCAGTTTCAACCTCTGGCCACCACCTCTGCGGCTCAAGATCCTGCACCAGAGTGCATGGAGGAAGATGCACCTCTTCCAGCAAGAAACGCTCCTCCTCCGACAAACACTGCCGCACAGCCACTACAACAACGGCTTAAACGGCCTACCCCAATTTTCCTGCGCAATCCAGCAGACGCCAGGAAAATTATTAGCGCCGTACCATCAGAAAAGGCTAAATATGCCTTAAAGAATCTCAGGGGAACGGTGGCTTTACTTCCGACATCGCCCGATGACCACCGCTTTCTCCGTAAGTATATGGAGCAACAGCAGATTGAAGGAGTTACTACTCTCCTTCCAGAAGACCGGTTCCTGCACGTCACCCTTAAAGGTTATCCCGGTCTTCGTTTCAGAAGATGAGGTCAGGGACCTATTAACCCAGAAAGGGTACACGGTGGAACGTGTAGCCCAGCTAACAACGAGAGGACCCAACCCGCAACCACTGCCACATTTCCGCGTCGCTCTGAAAAAGACAGAGAACGCAAGAAACATTTTCGCTGAAACACACATGTTTCATGCAATTATTAGAGTGGAAACCTTTAAGCCACCACCACGTCCTCAACAATGTACGAACTGTCAAAAGTTCACACATAATGCTGCTGGTTGTTTGCTGCAACCTGTTTGTGCCTTTTGTGGTGAGACTGGGCACAAAAGAGTAAATTGCCAGAGATTGGCAATACCTGGCTCCACTCCACGCTGCTGTAACTGCGGAGACTCACATTCCTGCAGATATGCCAAATGCCCAGTGTGGCAGGAAGCCCGATTGGAATTGATGGCCAACAAACAGGGACGCATGTCCAAATACAACGCCAGACCTCAGGTTCCTCACCACCTGGAACTGCCACGCGAAGCCTTCAGAGGAGCCCGATGGCCCGGACTTCCTAGCCAGAAACCAATTACCTTCCCCAGTTATGCAGCGGCCACTGTAGGAAGTGAAGAGCCCCAACCTACACCAGCCCCTGTCGCACCTCCTCAGCCACAGCGGCAACCAGTTGTGCACTCTACACAACCATCTACCACCCCGACAGCCCCGCCACGGCCACAACAACCTGCACAGCAAAGAATAACTCAACCAAGAGTCACTCGTCAGCAGCAGTCAACTTCTGACTCCTCCCGGCCTCTCCCACCTCAGCAGAACTCTCCTCCCACTGTTCCGGATGAGGCCTTCTTAAACACGATGAAACAAATCCCCATCCCACTTCAGCCTGAGTTTGCGGCTTTCCTGGCGGAAGCTCTCGGCAACAGACCACAACATATCCACCCCTACACGATCTTCGTACACACCGTCCTCTCCTTTACTATCCACTATGGGTGCTAGGCCAGATGGAAGATTAAATATTCAATCCCTGAAGATCTGTTCTTGGAATGCCAATGGACTTCGCTACTAATTACGCGAAACAACTAACTTTGTGGCCGCTAAGGGCATTCAGGTCCTTCTAATCCAAGAAACACATCTTTCACCAACACACAAAGCTACCATTCCAGGTATGCTTTGCTACAGGACCGACAGGGCTGACGGCTATGGTGGAACCGCCATCTACGTGAATCGTAGCGTTACCCATCACCAACTGTTCACCACCCCGACTACCAACCTGGAAACCACTGGAGTCCAAGTGGAGACCAACAAAGGACCACTCAGACTTTTTTCTGTCTACATTCCCCCTGGTCGCCCCATCCTTGACCAGGAGTTAAACACCTTGTTCACCAGCAACATAGCCACCATCGCTTTGGGCGATTATAACGCAAAAAGTCCCGCTTGGAACTCCACAGTGCTTACCAGTCGGGGTAGAATCCTGGAACGCTACGTGCAAGCAAACAATATAGTGGTTCTCTCGCCATCATCTCCAACCATGGACTACAGAGGTCGTCGTCCCCCAGATTGGCTGGACATTGCCCTGGTCAAGAACACAACACTACATTCTCAAATATTTTCCCTTCCAGAACTGACTTCCGACCATTACCCTCTTCTACTGATCTTCCATACCAAACCAAACTACAAAACACAATCCCTCTTTCCATCTCCCAGGCGAGTCGATTGGAAAACATTCTCCAGCATAATGGCCGACCTGCCAGCACCTATAGACCCCTGTACTACGACACAGGAAGTGGACTTACTGGTGGACCACCTCACCACATCCATCTCTACAGCCATTACGCAAGCCACTCCACCGAGCAGAGGACCCGCTCAAGCGGTCAGGAAGTTGCCTCGTCACCTCCGTGACCTAATAGCCAGCAAAAACAGAGCCCGCCGACGAGCTCAACACATTGGAAGCCCTCTCGACCGTAGAGAATACAATCGCCTACAACGTTTGTTAAAGATGGAACTGGCCGACCATTTCAATGCCGACTGGGAGCGAAAATTGTCTTCACTTGATACCACAGACAACTCACTTTGGCAGATGTCCAAAGCCTTGCTCCGTTTGCCCACACAGGACAAACCCATTCGACATGGCACTCGTGTTGCACAATCTGCCCGAGAGAAGGTCGAACTGATGGCGGAATTCCTTGAAGGCACCTTTCATCCAGCAGACACTGTGACCTAGAACTCAGGCATCAAGTCGAAGGCCAAGTCGCTGACTTCTTATCCCGGCCCTTCCTGCCAGAAGATACAACTCCAACCACTGTAGAGGAAGTTCCTAGTCTACTTTCTAGTTTCGCCCCCTACAAAGCTTCTGGGTTCGACAACATACCGTATGCGGCTCCTAAGGCCCTACCACAGCAGTGGTTGGCCCTTCTCGTACAATTATTTAACACCATTCTTCAGCTGGCGTACTTTCCGCAGGCTGGAAACATGCAAAGGTGATTACACTGCCAAAACCAGGGAAAGACACTTCCTCCCCTGACGGTTATCGACCCATCAGTTTACTTCCTTCTCTAAGCAAGCTATTTGAGAAGATTGTGCAGGCACGCCTCCAAAACTTCCTGGATACCCATCAGATCCTCAAATCGGAGCAGTTTGGCTTTCGCAGGAAACACTCCACCACTCACCAACTCCTTCGGCTGGTGGACGACCTTCTCAAAGGTTTTAACAACCGTCACTTTGTGGTCTCCCTCTTCCTCGATATTTCACTGGCCTTTGACTCTGTCTGGCATGAGGGGCTCCTCTACAGACTTATCCACTACGACATTCCTCCCCATATTGTTCATCTTCTCCATTCCTATCTGCATAATAGAACCTTTTCCGTCTGCAAAGAAGAGGTATTCTCCATTTCTCGACCCATCCATGCAGGAGTCCCCCAGGGAAGTGTTCTCGGGCCGCTTCTGTTCCTGATATACATAAATTCCTTGCCATCATACCCTGGATGTACCCTCTACCAGTTTGCAGATGACACCGCCATTGCCACTGCCTCTATTAAACATAGAATAGCAGCAAACAGGCTGCAACGATATACCGACTCTTTGACAGCATGGTTTTCCACCTGGCGCCTGAAGATAAACCCAACCAAGTCACAGGCAGTCACCTTCACCAGGCGAGTGGTGCAGGCAGATCCTCCTGAACTCCAAATAGCTGGTGGTAGAGTTCACTGGTCCAATAGAGCCAAGTACCTTGGAGTTATACTAGACTACAAACTCACCTGGAAGCCTCACATAGAAGACCTCACAAACAAAATCAATAGAAGGATGGCTATGCTGTACCCTCTTTATAACAGAAAATCGGCAATGTCCGTTCCCAACAAACTAATACTGTACAAACAGATTCTCCGACCAGCTCTTACCTACGGTTGGCAAGTCTGGGGCATTGCAGCTGCTTCTCATCTCCAGAGACTACAAACCCTTCAGAATCGATATCTACGTATATCTACTGATGCAGACTGGTATATTCCCAACAAAAACATCCACCAAGACTTATCTATCCCCACTCTCACAGACTATATCCTATCTGTCTCCCGCACCTTCTACAACGCCCTGCCACAAAGCTTCAATACCCTGATCCGTGGCCTCGGGGAATATGACATTGACCCTGGGGAAACCTACAAACGCCCCAGACTTCTTCTTGGACAAAATTAATCAATTCAATTCCCATTAAAAAAAATCTCAATGCCATATGCTTTACAAATTTCCAACAACTTTTCCACCGCCTTACCACAGTCCTATTCTCTTATATCATCCTCTAAGCCAGTAAAGGACTTGTCCTGGCATGGCATTTGTCTTGAGGCCCACCACGGTGGAATCCCTCATGTGACACCCACCCAATTCTCTTGGGTAGGAGGCCACTTTGGAGCTAAGTTCACCCAATTTTGTGGTTTGTGGCGGTTTTGACCTTGCACATGTCTTGCAAGCCTTCACAAACTGAGCTATTGTGCAATACATGTTTTGCCAGACAAAATACTGTTTTATCTTTGTCTTGGTTTTATAGATACCGAGGTGTGCTCCAAAATATGAAGCATGAAAGTAGTGCAATATCATAGGAACCAACGATTTTGGTAAAAGAATTCTGAACTGTTTTGAACGAGGAAGGAATGTATACAAGATGTTTCTAAAGGCATATCCCTGTGGGATATTTCCTTGTTTACAGCTTTGCCATATGGTTTTTAATTCTGGATCGTTCTGTTGGTGTTCGGGAATCGAGGTAAAAGCCGCTGGGAACTCATTCGAGATGTTAGGTAAATGCAACATGACATGTGTGGAATTAACCTATACAGTTTGAGGTTCATGGAATATTTGTGAGAGCGCATCTGCAACGGGATTTTCCGAACTACGAATATGTTTTACTGTAAATTGAAACTGGCTTAATTTAATCGCCCAGCGAGCCAATTTACCCGTCTTCCTAGCATGTGACAAGACCCACGTGATTGCCTGATTATCACATTCTAAGATGAAGGGGCGATGTTCCAAGAAGGTGCGAAATTTCTCGCACGCTGTAAGGATGGCTAAAGCTTCGAGCTCATACACTGAGAGCTTCCTTTCTGCTGGTGAAAGACACCTAGAGATGTAGTGGATAGGTCTTCTACCTGTTCCTAAATCTTGCAATAAGACTGCGGCTACTGCACAGTGGGAGGCATCGGTTTGAAGTATAAACGGTTTATTGAAATTGGGCATTGCCAAAACTGGTGGGTTCATAATTGCTGTCTTGAGTGTGAGAAAGGCTTGCTGTTGTATTTCTGTCCATTGAAACTTTACTCCCTTACGCCTGAGGGCATTCAGGGGTTCTGCAATATCTGCAAATCTGGGAATGAATTTTGAAAAAACGGTAACCATACCCATGAAAGAGGCTAGCTGCTTGTGTGTTTTGGGAGGTGGAAGGTTCCTGAGGACGAGGGTACGTTGTGCATCAATGGAAATTCCTTGTGCGGAAAGTATATGTTCTAAAAAGGAAATTTGAGAAGTTGCGAATTTTACTTTTTCGGTACTGACAGTCAAACCAGCTCGCCTAAGAGCGTTGAAGACTGCTTGCAAATGATGTGAATGAGATTTCATGTCCGGCGAATAGATGACTAAATCGTCTAGATAATTAAATACAAATTTATATTTGAATGTATGTAATATTTTGTCTAATAATCGAGACAATACTTGTGAGCCAGTAGATAAACCGAAAGGTACTCGTTTGAAATGGAAGAGGTTCCAGGGTGTGATAAAACTAGTTAATGGTCTAGATTCTTTTGCTAGAGGTATCTGGTAATACGCCTGATTGAGGTCCAATGTGGTGAAAACTTTTGCATTCCTAAAATAATGTGCTGCTGTATGTAAGTCGGGAAGTGGCATGGAGTCCAATTGTATGAATTTGTTGAGTTTGCGATAATCTGTGACTAATCGTTCATCATTATTTGGCTTTGGAACTAAGAAGCATGGACTTGAATATGGACTGTTCGATGGTTCAATTATATCCTGTTGTAACATGGTATCAATCTTTTTGCGTAGTAATTCTAGTTTAGGTGGTGAAAGTTTATAAGGAGGTGAACGTACCGGAGTAAAATTAGTTAATTGAATGGAGTATTCAATGTCCTTAACTTTCCCTAATTTTTCCGTGAAAACGTCAGGGAATTCTGTAACTAATTTGACAATAGCCATTTGATATTTCAGTGGCAAATGTAATAATTGTAACTGTTTATGGGATTTAATGGGTATGAGATTACATGCTGGTACTGGGAACCTTGGACCTAATTGAAAATGAATAGTTTCGTTTGGGGCAAATGGAAAACTTATAGTAAAGTTCGCATAGTCCAACGATAATCGGGTATGTGACATAAAGGGTGTACCCAATATAATGTTGTAAGGTAAGTCTATTGCGACGTGAAAATTGACATTCCATGGAAATTTATGTAACTTTAAATGTAAGTTTACTTTCCCTAATATCGTTAATTGTGCACCCGTAGTGGTCGTGCACTTTAAGTCTACTGGCTTTATTTTGTTACGATATTGGAATGGTAATGCTTCCAACCACCGTGCATGTATTAAATTTAACGAAGCGCCCGAATCTAGTAGAGCTATCGTGTGAGAAGAATACAAATTAATTGAAATGATAGGTAATGGTACAAAAGGAATTGCTTTAACTTGCGAACCTGTACTATGTAATTGCTGTGAATATAGTCATAAAGCGGTATTTGACTGACGCTGATTTCTTCTTTTGAAACATGTATGGATGTTGTGCCCCATTTTGCCACAAAATTCAGATGTTCGTGTGGGACCAGGCACGTAAGATGTTTGTGACGTGGAAGGTGTAGGTAATTGTGCTTGATTTTGTGGTAATTTAGTTGTAGAGGGGAAGACGTCTAGTTATGAATTATTGTTTGGTATTTGCTGAATATCGGTAATTAATTGTTCCAATTGTAACTAGGAGTTCGGTTTTGTGGAAAAGACCGAACTTAAACGAGTTTTCTGGTTTAAGCCTGATGTAATTAAATTGCAAATATCCTCTTCCGACTGCTGTACTAGGAATAATAGTGCGTAGCGTTTAACTCGTTGTACAAATGCGAGAATGTCCTCAGAATCTTTCTGAGGAGCAAAATAATATTCAGTTAAATATTGCATTTTAACTCGTGGAGGGAAGAAAAATTCTAATATCGTGGAATGAAATTGTGTTATGTCTTGACCTTGGGTAATAGCTGATTGTATGAGAAAATCTATTTTACCTTCCACTACGTTTAATAACAGTAGATATAATTCTTTTGGTGTGTATTTCGAATGAGCTGTTAGTTGACGAAAGCGTAAAAAAATTGTAAAACCTGTAATGGTTGAGATGCATTATTTACTACAAAATGCGAATTGTCAAGCAATTTTTGTGCAGCGTGTTTTATTCGCAACGGTTGAAATAAGGGAGTTGATTCTTCTGTGAAAGTATTTTCAGGTGCTGGTTGTGACTGAGCTGTTGTAGCCGGTTGAAAGTTGGTTATTGATTTTTTACTTTCCTGCTGTAGGTCATGTGATTCTACTTAGCTATGCCATAATTCTTGGTATTTGTTTAACAATTTCACTAAGACATCCTTCTCTTTACTTATAAATTTAGATTGCTGTAAGATTTCCAGACGTTCTATATAATACGAAATACGAGCTTTTAGCCTTCGTAATGTAGCTGATGAAAATTCTCCCGATTGATCCAATATTAATGTAGAAAATTCTTTGTATTGTATTTGGGATTCTGCAATTAATTGTTGTATCTCACCCTCGTTAAATTTATTTATATTGGATTGACAGTTAACCGAATCAGGATTTTCTCTTAATATGTTTATCAGTGTAGGTAACGTGGCCGTTGTCTCATATCTGAGATCATATAGTTTTAAAAGGAATACAAGTTCCTCCTTGCGTAACAAGTCAAGGTTTTGGCGAGCCATTGGTGAGGTGTTATCACTTGAGACGAAATTTTGAATAAAACCCACTCAGAGATGTTTGAAAATTTGATGATCGAGTAAGAAATCCAATTTTCTTTATAAGAAGAAAACGCTTTAAAGAGAAATTGTTTAAAAGCGTAATAGTTAAAGATGATATATGAAACGTGATACTTTAAAGAAAAGTTCAAACGTGTGTATTTAATTTTCTCGGTAGAATTTTGTAGAAAAGTTAAATAATTTTCCACCTTATGTTAAATACATATGAAAAATTAGTATTTGCCCAAATTTTACTATCTTTCCTTGGCTCCACGCTCTGCTACCATTTTGCACCGTTCTGTTTTTATTAATTGTTAAATTGTTGCTACCTAACTTCATTTCATCCCTCCCATGATGACTTAATAGCTAGTTTTGTGTGGAACGTGCTGAGACGGGACGGGTGCAATTAAGAAGAAGGTTTAAACTTAGCAACACAGCTTTAATGTCCGGATGTTCACGTTAACTTTACAATCAAATGATGGACTTCAATAATACACACAGCTTTACAACAAATCATAGCCTTTGTCCACTTGAAGTTAAATGCCCCCCTCCCCACATCTCTGAGTGTACATTAGGTATTATCAAATATCCGCGAAAGGTTGAAAAGCAATACAAGAACACTGAATTTGTAAAAGGAAAGCAATAACTCACCAATGCTGCCTACAACTTGTATAACCTCTAACAGTATCTCACATTACCACACCTTTGATGTTGTCTCCCTGGTCACGACGTGCACTTGACCGTTCGCTGTTGGAGAGTCCCTTCCTGCCCGGAATCGCTTGACTTAGTCCTGCACTCGGTAGACTTGGCCAATCAGCGTTGTCTGGTCCTGGTGGCGTGATGTTACGTTATCCTCTGACGTTGCTCACTGCCTTGTACCATATCGTTTGTAAGGGTACCTGTCTATGTCTCGTAGGATGACTTGTTTTTGAATTCTTTGGAGTATGGATGAGCCGTACATGTTGAAAAGGGCTCAATGCTGAATCATCCAATATGATGCAACATGCTCAGAATGTTGAATCCTCCCAAGCCAAAAAGGCGCCAAGGATTCCGCCAATCATAGCGGATGTATTCCCGAACCACGCCCGGGTCATGCGCATATTGGCTAAACACCTCAGGGAAACCTTTGAGGCAAAACGCAAGCCTAAGTGCGTTCATGTACTGACCCACAGCTTGGCTGACCTTGAAAAAGCCAAGTTAGTGCTACGAGAATAGAACATCACGTTCTACTCGTATTCACCACAATGCCCTCATATTGAGCGTCGAGTCATCAGAGGATTAGACGCAGAATGTACCCCTGATGAAATTAAAGCCGCATTATATGAAGAGTATGGATTAATTGTCAACTCGGTGACACAGCTCAAGAGAACTGTAAACACTAAGGGGAATGGTGAGCAAAGTTCCTATGCCACTTTTCTTGGTAGTAATGGATAAAGTACATAAACAAGAAACGCAGCCTATTGATACCGTGAGAAAACTAATTTTCACTGTCGTAAGAGTGGAACGATACTACGGCAGAGAGGGACCAGTGCAGTGCTATAGATGCATGGGTTACAACCACTCCAGCATGATGTGCGAGCGTAAGCTTACATGTTTACGGTGTGCTGGGAACCACTTGCTGGAGAACTGCCCTAAACCTAGGGACGAATACAAGTGTGCCAACTGCGACGGTACACACGTTAGTGTGTACAAAGGATGTTCTACAAGGAAAAAGATCATCGAGAGTCGCCGCAAGAGCCGTCCCGAAGACCAAGAGGTTCGCCCAGGGGTGTGCTTTGCCACTGCCTTAAATAAGGTAGAGTCCACTCCACGTCGAGTGGAAAAAGAGGCTGCTGCATCGGAGAATGCTTCCCCACCAATGAGAAGGGGCGAGGACTTATAAGCGGTAACCCAAGCCTCATTTCGCATGGACCGAGAGAGCCCACTTTTCATCCTGCCCGAGGGAGACCGGACGTGCTGGATATTATGGTCACTAAGAACTTTACATTCAATATAGACCTCACGACAGTCAATGAACTGGACTTCTGACCACGATCCAGTACTAATAGACTCTAACGTCAACATGCCAGCATTGGTAACGCCTGATTTGTCGTACGAGGTAGACTGGGATGCAGCCGTCTTTGAACTGAACGAATCAGTGGATCCCAGACAGCGTATCGATTCTATCGAGTCGTTAGAATTAGCGGCCACTGCATTCTCCCGAAAAATATCAAATATGATATGAGGGCACACTTACCGCATTCCTTGCAATATTCCTAATCCCAAAACCATCCCAAATGAACTCCAACTGTTGCTAAGAGCTAAGTCAACAGTTCGGAAACTTTGGCAGCGTTTCCGCCATCCCAGATTGCAGGCAATTTATCTGCGATTCAAGAACCTGGCTAGGCGCCTCTTACGCGCACATCGCAAAGAGGCCTGGGAAAACACCATGAGGAACGTTAGCCTCTCCGAAAAGAAGCCATGGCGGATAATGAAATCCCTGAGAAGGGACACAACGCTATACCAGTATCCAATACATTTCACTCGCGGGATACTATCTTTCGAACCGCAAGAGAAAGCCACTGACTTCGCGGACCATTTAGAGTCCCAATTTGAGCCCCGAGAGGACATAGAAGACGAAGATTTTTCTGAACTAGTTGAGGCAACGGTGGAGTACCTCTCTGGGGACCCACCGCCACCACACGAGGTGACTTGCATACCAATTGTCACCCCAAGGCAAGTTTCCTCGCAAATTAGATGTCTCAAACCCAACAAATCCCCTGGATATGATGGTGTTACGATACATATGTTACAACACCTACCTCGCAAAGCCATTATCCACTTGACGAGGATTTACAATGCTTGCCTGTATCTTCGACACTTCCCTACTGCTTGGAAGGAAGCGAGGATGATTTGCATATTAAAACCAGGCAAGGATCCCAAGTTTCCATCAAGTTACCGTTCTATTAGTCTACTCCCAATGATTACCAAAATTTTTGAAAAACTTCTATTGTCCCGCCTAACACCTCTATTTGAGGAAAGGAGGCTCATTCCGGGTCATCAGTTCGGGTTCCGTCAAGGTCATTCCACTACCTTACAGCTCCTGAGCCTGGTTGAGAGGGCTGCCCTGGGTTTCCAGGAAAACTTCAAAACTGTCGCAGTACTTCTGGATGTGGATAAGGCCTTTGCAACAACATGGCACCAGGGCCTACTGTACAAACTCAGAGATGCAAATCTCCCCTCCCCCTACCTGACCCTCATAGCCAGTTTCCCTCGTGACCGCACATTCAGGCTGCGAGTGGAGGGCAGGTTATCAACTGTCAGACCAATAGCGGCCGGAGTCCCGGAAGGTAGTGTTCTATCGCCACTGCTCTTTGCTGCATACATGTCTGACTTCCCCGTTGAACGCAGCACTGTTACGTGCCAATATGCCGATGATGTCCTCATACTGGCCCGTAACAAAAATCTACGATACTGCCTTCCCCCATTACAAAGACACCTTGACGCCATCGACAGATGGAGTGAAAAGTGGAGAATGGGAATCAGTCCACATAAAAGCTCTGCTTTTCTGATAGGTAAAATTCGTACCTGTAGACCAGATAGGGATCTGACACTTGGCCGCAGGAAAATCCCTTGGGTCAACACAGCAAGTACCTTGGTGTACAACTTGACCGAGGACTTACCTTCACCAAGCATGTCTCAGCTAAAGTTGCCCAGGGCCACGGAGCTCTAGGAAAGCTCTATCCCATCCTTAGGTCCACTATGCCTACACGTCTTAAATTACGCTTATATCGTGCGATCATCCCTCCCCTGATCCTGTATGGATGCGAGGCATGGGGATTCGTGGCTCAAACCACCATCCGCAGACTGTAACTCGTGCAGAACAGGGCCCTTAGGATGATCTACGATACTGACCGTAGATTTTCTTCCCATATCCTCCACACTCATTCTGGCATCCCATACATTGTGGATGTTGTGCGTAAAAGAGCCCGCTCAATGTATGCTAAACTTACGCTACACCCTAACCAGCTGGTAAATACCCTGGGTCAATGTAATCACCATCTTCCCAGGAGGCGCAAAAGTTATCGCTTACCCAAGGATGTCTTGGGGTAATTAGCTTCGCTGCTCCCTCATTACACCAAACATTACACTGCATTCGGTTTCTCGCTATTTGACACTGCTTGACTTGCTGGTTACACAAGCTGACCTGCTAAGTGTGCAGAGACGGCCACTGGGTGCACCAGGATGGGTAGACATTCTAACTTGCACTCATATCCCAAGTCTATAGCAAAAGAGTTACCAATCATCACCATTGGCTGACACTGACATAATAGCTTGAGTATAATGACTACATCTATTATACCTCACGGGTAAATCCATACTAAATGGATAAGTACCGTGGGCATACATCCCGCTAGGGAAAACCCCAGCCACTTGATTTGGCTCTTGGCTTCCACTTTTTCATCACATTCATCATTCGATGGATGGAACTCGCATCGTCCACACCTCGCAGCGATTACTGGACCACTGGTGGAACGGGACAACCAACAGCGTGACCTCTTGCCAGGGAGCAGCATTTACGCACCGCGCCAAAATTCTAAAGAGCACTTGCCAGGCCGCCGCCACTAGTTCTCGGAGTGTTCTATGAGAGACCTCACCAGCAGGTTTTAGGACACTCCAAAACTGAAGAAGACGACGAAACCACCAAGGCAGCTTTCCCGGAGCTGGCCCAACTCGAGACTGGCAGTGGGCATTGGCCCTCTACTCGCCTGTCTCGTGGAAGAGGCTCGTAGAGCTCTTCCACACTCCAACCAGGCAGGAGGAGACTCGGTACTACTGACCGACGGACTGACGATACCGCAGCCCCACAAGGTCATATCCAAGGGTGTGGGCTCAGGTCTGAACCCGGGGTTCGCCCCATCTGGCGCGTCACAAGGCGTCGGGCCCTCTGTGGGGAGCCGAATGGAACCTGCACTGACTAAAAAACTTGGCATACCGAGTACTAGCACCAAGGTAAGACCTGACAACATGGTTTCGACACCCCAACCCTCTACCTCGAACCCCTCACCCGGACCCCGAGTGAGCATCGCCAAGGCGAAAGCCAAGGCACTCACTAGGGCCAAGACCAGGCAGAAGATGAAAAAGGCCGTGGGCCTTGTCAACCAAGGGACAGCCGTTCCTTTAACCAGCTCCCGCCAACCAAACTCCTGCACTGCCGGACGGTGATGGCTTTGTACTGGCACAGAGCCGTAGGAAAAGGTCCTCTGGTTCAAATCCAGAGCGACCCGCTCCTTCACAGGGACCTGCAGCGTCCCCCAGCACCAAGCCGCACAAAAGGCGGAGAAAATCCCGCCAATTGTGTCTGACCCCTTCCCGAATCACGTCAAGGTGATGAAGGAGCTCAGGGGAAAGCTAAGGGCAGAGTTTCAGGGAACGCAGCATCCAGGGTGCGTTGTAATTCGGACCACTTCCTCTGAGGACCATGCAACCACAAAGGAGGTACTGAAAGCATTTGGAATTAAATTCCACACATACTCGCTCCAGCGACCCCACGTGGTTCGCAGGATCATCAGGGGTCTTGATTCCGAGACAGACCCCCAGGATATCCGTACCAACCTGATGGACGAACACGGAATCGAACCGCGGTCCGTGGTGCAACTTACCACAACAAAGGTGAGGGAGGGGAAACCCACCAAGGTGCCCCTACCACTATTTCTAGTGACCATCACAAAACAAGGGGCGGGAACCCCTAAGACAGACCAGGTGACTCGCCTATACCACACGCGAGTCACGGTTGAGCCCTATCACGGCAGCGAGGGGCCGGCCCAGTGCTACAAGTGCCTGGGTTTCCACCACTCCAGTTTTGCCTGCGAAAGGGCTCTCAAGTGTCTGCGTTGTGCGGGCGAGCACTTGGTGAAGGATTACCCTCCACCAATAGAAAACAAAAGGTGCGCCAACAGCGATGGTTGTCACATAGGGATCTATCGCGGGTGCCCTAAGAGACTTGCGATAATGCAAGAAAAACAGGGCAAGGCTAACACTGAGGTCAGGCAGGGGGTCTCTTTCGCCACGGCCCTGGCGGGACACGAAAGTGCCCTCGCACAGACTGAGGACGAGGAAGTGGCCCCTAAGAGCCAGGTTGTCACTACAATGACAACGCCAGTCCCAGATAGCGTCATACCTAAGGTGGCGAGCAAGGAGAAAGCTCCAACGCCTAACGTCGCTCCCAAGGAGCAACGTCCCCCCAAGAAGGGGAAGAAAAAGCGCTCTGTGGCTAAAACCACAAAACAACCTGCTGTGGTAAAGGATCTCAACAAAACTGTTGAGAAACGTCCCCCACCACCAGCATCTACAGCTCCCGCTGCGTCAGCCAACCAGCGACCAGCTGAGCCCGCCAATGCTGGCCCGTCCTCCCGGACCGGCCCAGCCAATCCCGAGGCAGCAGTGCCTCAACAACACAGCCGGCAACCAACCTTAGGGGACGGATTCGCTTCTCGGGAAATCTCCAGGTTGAATTTATAACTGATAATGACGACATCGAGGTACATCTTCCCCAAGAACGCAATTTTGGCATCGATCAGGGCACTTTGACCCTGAGATTTTGGATATCGTACTCACAAAAAATGCGACACTGTTAAACAGCTTTACTGTGTATCACCGCCTGGACTCCGACCATCTTCCTGTGCATTTCGACATACAGGGTGGCATTTCAGCCGGTCTCTCTGGCCCTCGAAAGAGGGCAGACACCGACTGGAATAAGTTCACCAGCGAAATGCACGGGATGGCGCAACCCAGACTGTCATACTATAGTGAGGCAGATGTAGATGTCGCCATTGAAACCTTCACTGCCTCGCTACACACAGCCAAAAGAACCGCTACCACTTACACCACAAGACCACCCGGTTTTTGCACGTACCCCGAGGTAGAGCAACTCATTGCGCGGAGACGACGCTTGACAAAACTGTGGCGGTACACCCGTCAGCCTGAATACAAAATGCTAGCAAAATGGCTACGCAACATCATTCGGCATCAAATTAAAATCAATGAAACTGAACAGTGGGAAAACAAAATGCTGAGTACCACCCATTTGGACTCTTCTTTGTGGAAATTACTCAAGGCTTTCAAAGTTATCATCGCACACACCGCATTCCTACCGATGCACCAAACCCGACATCTATCCCCGTCCTACGGAAACGCCCCATTCAAGCAAAGAATGCTGTCAGAAGGCTATGGCAGAGATTCCGACATCCTAGGATAGGAGTAATACACCAGAGGCTCAAATCCCTGGTGAGACGACTCCTAAGAAAACATAGGCAAGCAGCTTGGGATAACACGCTGCGTCACGTAAACTTCCAGGAGAGGAAACCGTGGCGCATCGTCCGAGGCTTGCGAAAAAATAAATCTGTACACCAGCATCCTGTGCATAGCCCTCGGGAAAAATCAGAGGCGCTAGCAGACTATCTGCAAACACAATTCCAGCCCAGGGAAGATCCACAGAACGATGACCATACTGACCTCGTGGAACAGACGGTAGAAGACTTCTTAGAAGTCGGACCCGTGGGCCACGAGGAGTTCCACATCCCGATAGTTACCCCTCGCGAGGTAACTAACACCATCAAATCCCTAAAAGCCCGAAAATCCCCTGGACAGGACCGTGTAACAGCGGAAATGCTCCAGCACCTTCCCCTTAGAGCCGTGATTCACTTGACCCGGATTTACAGCGCATGCCTAAGCATGCGTCATTTTCCAGTTGTCTGGAAACAGGCTCGTGTGGTATGCGTTCTGAAGCAGGGCAAAAATCCGATTTTTCCATCTAGTTACCGATCCATCAGTCTGCTACCATTTATCTCGAAAGTGTTCGAGAAACTATTCCTGTGGCGCCTCGGACCTCTATTGGAGGAAAGAGGTCTCCTACCGGAACACCAGTTTGGTTTTCGTTCTGGCCACTCCACGACTGAGCAACTACTGCGTGTAGCCGAGAAAGCTTCCCTGGCTAACCAGGAGAGGGCTAAAACGGTGGCGGTGTTGCTTCACGTGGAAAAGGCATTTTCTACCACTTGGCATGAGGGCCTTGTCTACAAGCTCATACAGCACGAAATCCCATCCTCCATACATGTACTTGGTGGCCAGTTTCTGAGAGGAACGAAGCTTCCGAGTGAACGTGGAGGGTTCACTCTCTAGAGAAAGGCCCATTGGCGCAGGAGTCCCCGAGGGCAGTGTACTGTCACCGGCACTCTTTGCAGCTTACATGGCTGATCTCCCCACGCACCCAAACACACACATCTGTCAGTATCCGAACGATCTCATGATCTTCGCTACTAACAAGAACCCGCCCTACAGCTACCACCAAGTACAAGCCCAGCTCTGTGCCATCAGTAGATGGTGCGAGAACTGGCGTAAGTGTATTAACCCGGAGAAAAGCTCTGGGATTCTCCTGGAGAGCACGTTGGCAAACCGGCTCCCGCGAGACCTCGTGCTTCGGCGCCGTCGGATCCCATGGGTCACTACGGCGAAGTATCTCACAGTCACGCTGGACCGACGGCTGACGTATAGACATCACGTCAGTGGCAAAGTACTGCAAGGCCACGCTGCTCTCCGGCAGATATACCCAATATTCAGTTCCAAAACCATGCCCTTACTCCTGAAGCTCCAGCTGTATCGAGCGATTATCCCGCCTTTGGACCTGTACGGATGTGAGATCTGGGAAGTGGTGGCAAAGTCCACCTTCATCAGACTCCAGACGTTGCAGAACCGGGCACTAAGGACGATCTATGATACTCGCTGGAGATTTCCGGCCCATATGCTACACGAACATTCCGGTATCCCGTACATTGTCGACGTGATTAAAACTCGCGCTCAAACAATGTACAACAAACTCCAGAACCAACCTAACCCTCTGGTGAATACTCTGGGACAATACGACCAGAGACAGCCACGCCGACTACCATCGAAAAGATTACCAAAGGACATCTTAAGTCCGGCGGTTTAACTTTGAGATGGGAAAGGCGAAAGTACAATGTGTATTCAAAAACAGAGAGAAACACCTGTTTCAGTTCACCTCTCAGTGAGTGACTGACGGCCAGAACCCTGATGGGGATTAGCGCGTCACCTGACTGGCTGGAAACAACCAATCAGAAGCCGCGCACAGCCCGCTCGCGGACCAATCCCTGCCAACCACCCCTCCCGGCTCTATAAACACGCCTGTTTCAAAAATTGATTCCTAGTCATTTGGCCTCGAGACTTCGAGCTGGCAACATCTCCTGCCGAAAATGGGAAAACGCCAACGGAAGAACAGAACAACGCTAGTCTCGCCAGCTGCAGCCGCAGTTGACGAACCTCGTCACACCGCTTCGGCTGGCCAGTCCAGTCAGGCGGCACCGGACGAAACACCAGCGGCCTCCGCCGCTACTGACTCATCGCCGGGACCGCGCACACTGCACCGCGGCACGTTCAGTGCCGTGTTAGTGGGCGTCCCACATCACCTGCCGACGCAGCTTCTCAAAGGCTATACTGCGAAGCTGTGGCCCTCAATTTCGAGGGTCACACGCATACAGTCTAAGAGAGGCCCCACTCCACTAGTGCGCCTCTTCTTCACCGTAAAGGCGCATTACGACGCAGCACTCGACACGGGCCTGGAACTTCTCGGGGAGTCCTTACGGATCGAACTGAGCCGGGCCGAATTCACTCCACCCTGCCGTCGCTGTTGCCTGTACGGGCACACCGAAGCGGAATGTGCCGCAGCTCCACGGTGCCACTACTGTGGGGCACATAACACCACTGCTTCCTGCACCCAGCACGACCTCTCCAGACGTCGCCGCTTCTGCGCTTCCTGCTGGGGGCATGATCACTTCACCGGGCAAGCTTTCTGCCCGATGAGAAAAACGCCCACACCGTCTCAGCCGAAAGCCGCGGTCACCACCGGTCAGCGCCGGGCCTCCCTGCCGCAAGACAGTGGTGACCAGAGCATGACAGCCGACGCTACGCACATTGAGATCTCCACCTCTGCTACGCTAATCCTCCAGAAGCTGGAGGACCTCCAGGCAGAGATCGCCAACCTTCACGCAAAATTCAACAGCGCAGAAGAGATCCTCAAAGACTTCAGGGACACCGTGGATTACTACAACTCGCGCACGGAGGCTCTTATGCCTACCAAGCTCGAGGACCCTGGAGTCAAAACTGAACGAGCTACTCCTATCGCTCCGAAGGCTCGTCAAGGAAGAGGTGACAGCTCTACAGACGATGCTGGAGGAGCGATACCCAACAGTCGCCGCGCCCTACGGGGCCACTACAGCACCTCCGACGCAACCCACTCGTGGACGTCGGCGGCATTGAATATCACCACACAATTCCTTTTAAATCCTTCACCTAATTCTCCCTTTCTATCTCACCTGACTTCCCAAGGGCGTACTTAGGGCCTCGGCACCATCTCACCTGGCTTCGGCCCATGCGGCCAGCCAACAAACCCGCTCCTTGAATCCGCAGGTGCAATAGCGGTACTGCCTTACCTTTCCTCCCTGAATTCTATCCGGTGGAGGCTTTTTAGTGGGTAGTACCTCCGGGTGAGGCCCACAGTCCCCCTCTGTGCCATCCCAGCGCATGGGGCTCCGTAAATGGATTTTTCCTCCACTTGAAAAAAAAATTGATTCCTAGTGTAACAAACATCCCTGTAGTAACCCTATCGAAACCATCGCGCAGGTTAAGCCGTGTTAGAGCTAGGTACTGCGGTAACGACACTCGGGCGGGGGAATCATCATCCCCGCTCGACCCGAACTGCCTCTGGAGTCTCTGGACTTTTTCATCTTTTTAGTCCTGAAGATGGCCATGGAGTGTACAATGGCCGAAAGCTCGACCTTCTTAAATTTAACACGGCTGATCACCCGTGAAACTTTGATCACTAACGTTCGCCGTGAAAGCTTCAAATCTTACAAAAGAATGAAGTTTTGCACCCTTTGCCTATACAGCAGACGGAACACGGTGACGCATTAGTTGCAGATGTAAACAAAAGCGACTACCGTGCCATGGTCGAGGCGTATAGTCAACGCACTATGAAAAGTGGAACATTGCAACATGTTTCATTTCCTAATACACTGTTTTGATCTGAGTCATGTTTTCATCATAAGCTTTGGTTATATAATAGTGATGGAGGGTGTATTCACTCGGGTTGTGCTGCTGCGTATACTTTCAAGAAATATCCGGAACTCTTTTTTATTTAATGTACTTAATGGCATATTGGCACTGGCCAACATTCTACACAAATCTACGCGAAACTTAGAATGATTGTCCTGATTAATTTCACTTGTTGGCGGCACTAGTTTCTTACAGTTTAATGTAGTACATTTTCTGTGTGTTTTAGAATAGCAGCCTCGCCATGCATTGATTTTTACTCTCTCTACTACGTATAGTGAAGTAGAAGGAAGTTTCCTATTCCACCCAAAAATTGGATGTCGAGATTTCACTGGAAATTTACGTTTTGAGACCCGCTGAATTAAAAAAAAAAACATTTTAAAAAAGGTCCGTGTGTGTGTGTGTGTGTGTGTGTGTGTGTGTGTGTGTGTGTGTGTGTGTGTGTGTGTGTGTGTGTGTGTGTGTGTGTGTATCAGTCTGTGTCTGTCAGTCCGTGTCAGTCTCTGGACAACATAACTCAAAAACGAAAAGTCGCTTAAAAACCAAATTTGGTATTTAAGTTTAATGTCTTTCAAGTTTGGTTTGGTTTAAGGGCGATCACTTCTAGGTCATCAGCGCCCTTAAACGATTCATGGCAATAGCCAGATATAAATTTCACTCAAAAAATAAAAATACTAGCAACAAGAAAAATATACAAAGGTAAAAAACAGTGGCAATAGCCAGATATAAAACAAGGTGATAAATATGTCCAAAAGCATAAACAGATAATTAAAATTTTAAATCCTCAAATTGATATTGCACTGCGCTAAAAAAATTAAAAACTCTATCAACCGCTGTTTTGTCGTCCGCTAGGACAATGTCTTTCAAGGATGCGATACTAAGATTTTGAAGTAAATAGCCCTACCCTAAACTATCCTTACATGGCAAATTTTTCGAAAATTTTCATTTTCTTTAAAACGCCTCTAACGAATTTTATTAAAATGCCATATGTTTGAAATATTTTTATGGAAAATGAAATGTATATCTTGAATTTTCTGGCTATAACCTATGCAGTCCTGTTTACTCTGGATGACTTTTGAATAACTCGTAAACCTTAAGAGATAGACAAAATCTTACTCTACAAAAAATGTAGATCTTGCTAAAACACAATTTATATCCTAATAGTTTTTTTGTAGAATGAACCACTTCGTAGATATTCCTTGTTATTTGTGTAAGTTTTGGAGAACTTAAACTTCTGTTAAATGGAACATCGTTATTCATTTTTATATGTTAACGCTGCAAAGAGAACGGAATTTGAAAGCTTTAAAAGATTTGACTATCGCTCAAAGTCTACTGTATTCTAATATTCCCGTTGCACCTACAAGGAAATAGATAATTTGTACAAACGTTTATCTCAGCTAGCACGAAGAAGATATAGGAATAAGAGTTTGTAAGAATGGTTAGTACAATAGTAGAGAAAGTGTTGTGAGTACAACACATCAATTTTCTATATTTATTTTTGTTTTGGAATATTCAGTAATTATTGGTTGGATCATTAGTTTTAAATAAAATACTGAATCCGGAATTTGAATCTGAGGTTTAGAAAAATAATTCGGCAACCTTTCATTTTTGCCATCTTCTTCTCCCAACGGCCTGTCGATCACGCACATTTACTGTATAAGCACAATAACGACAACATTTGCGTAACTTCGACGGTCTACAGCTAGCTACCCGTCGGGGGGTCGCTGAGGGGTTATCCTCCCTATGGGAGGCGCCCTCTGACTCTTGCCATTCCGGGATTACTCCCTTGCTGGCTTTAGGATGGGTGATGAATTGAAGACGGTGGGTAGATGGTGGAAATTGGAGTTTGGGAGATAAGTTAAGTGTTTGATGATGTATTGATTTAGTCCGTTATCGTAGTTAATCTATGGTTGTGTCAGTAAGAGTCTTGGACGTTTGTAAGTCTCCCCGGGGTCTATATCATATTCCCCGAGGCCTCTGATAAGGTGGTTAAAGCTGTTAGGAAGACTGGCGTAGAATTTGTTGGACAGTTGTTTGATGTAGTCAATTAGGGTAGGAAAAGAGAGGTCTGAATGAATGTTTTCGTTGGGAATGTACCAATCAGCGGCTATGGATGTGCGCAAATATCGGTTTTGCAGAACTTGTAGTGGGTTGAGGTTTGTCTTGGCTGCTGCTCCCCAGATTTGACAAGCGTATGTGATCGCAGGTCGGACAACCTGCTTGTAGACCAGGAGTTTATTCTTCAGAGACATGGTGGATTTCTTGTTGTACAAGGGGTACAACATGGCCATACGTCTGCTGATTTTTGAGGCCAGCTTAGTGATGTGGGGCTTCCATGTAAGTTGCATGTCTAGCTGGATGCCTAAATAAGTGGCTTCTGTGGACCAGGGGATGTTGTTGCCTGAGAGCCGAAGTTCTTCTACGTCCTGGAGGTGCCTCCTCGTGAATGTTACTGCAGTTGACTTATTGGCGTTTAGCTTCAAACGCCACGAGGCGAACCATACTGACAGCATGTCAGCATAGAGCTGGAGACGTCGCACTGCAATACCGTGTTGAGTTGATGCAGTTGTAATTGCAGTGTCATCAGCGAATAGGTATAAGTTGCAGCCCTGAAGGTTTGGAAGGGTGTTGATGAAGGTTAGGAATAGCAGGGGCCCCAAAACACTGCCTTGAGGTACCCCTGCGTTGATGGAGTAGGATTGGGAAAGGATGCTGTCCCTGGTGACAACAAATGTGCGATGTGACAGGAAACTATGAATTAGATGTACCAGGTAGGGAGGGATGTCGTAGCTGATGAGGCGATGAAGGAGACCTTCATGCCACACGGTGTCGAATGCTCGAGAAATATCTAAGAAGAGGGCTGCAACGTAATGCCGATTGTTGAAGCCTGTTATAACGTTGTCAACAAGCCGGAGGAGTTGGTGCGTAGTTGCGTGTTTACGACGGAAGCCGAATTGTTCTGGCCTGAGGATGTTGTGAGAGTCGAGCGTGGTTTGGAGACGTTGCTGGACCACCTTTTCAAATATTTTGCTGATTGATGGCAGAAGGCTGATCGGTCTGTGATTGCTTGGATGTTGCGCATCCTTTCCCGGTTTTGGCAGAGTAATTATGCGTGCATGTTTCCATGCCGCCGGGAAGTGAGCCAGTCGAAGAAGGCTGTTGAAAAGGTGGACCAAAAAGGTGATCCATTGAGCTGGTAAGTGTTTGAAGGCAGCGTTTGGCAGGCCGTCATTGCCAGCAGCTTTATAAGGTGGGACAGAGGCTATGATGTTGGTGACTTCATCGACGGTGGTTAGATGTACTGCTTCAACATTAATGGGCACAGAGAGGTAGTCCTGAACCGCTGTTTCTACTTCAGTGGAGAGATCGAGGTCTAGAGGTTGCTCCGGGTGGAATGTCGAGGCGAGATGCTCAGCCATCAGCTCAACTTTTTCCCTCGCTGATTGGGCGACCCTAGTGCCATCTGAGAGGGGTAGGTCTTGTGAGGGGACTTTGAGGATGGCTTTGGATATCCTCCAGAGGGAGGAGTCTTCGGTGTCAAGGGTGGCTAGGCGTCTTTCCCACTCCTCGTTACTGTAGTCTCTGAGCTCAAGTTTGAGTAAGCTCTGGAGGCGATTCAGCTCTCTTTTGTCCATAGGGCTTCTCGTTCGTTGGTATTTGCGCCGTGTCTTATTCTTAGCTGCAATAAGCTGGCGTATGGCGTGAGGAAGAGCTTTCATCTCTCCTGTGAAACGTCGACGAGGAGGGGTGGCCTGGGTCATGGCTGTTATCATTGTGTTGGTGATTGTGCTGGCGAGTTTGTCTGCGTCCACAGCACTGAGGCATGGTTGGATTTCGGCTTGTTGTTCAGCCATCAGAGCACTGTATTTCTGCCAGTCAGTTCTCCGGGGGTTGAGGGAACTTGGGGGGGCTTTGGCATTTGGCCTTGCCCGGAAGGTGAGAAGGACCGGATAGTGGTCTGAGGGGAGCTCGGGGATGGAGAAGATTTGCGGGTGGGTGCGGAGGTTTTGCAAGATTGCTATATCCAACCAGTCAGGAGGTCGACGGTCTCCGTAGGTGATGGTCGGAGATGCTGGTGCCAGCGCAACTAAGCCTCGACTTTCAAGATAACCTTCTAGGAGCATGCCCCTGTGATTCCTGATGGTGGAGTTCCAGCTCGGGCTTTTAGCGTTGAGGTCACCCATAGCAATAGTGGGCGATCCATGGGAGAATACAGAGTTCAGATCCTGCTCTCTGATGCGTCTGCTTGGTGGTATGTACAGCGAGTACAGGTTGAGTGGGCCTCTGTTGGTGGTCAAGGCAATTCCGGTTCCGTCTAGACCTTCTGTGGCGGATAGATGAAGGCGATGGTGTTGGATAGTTCGGCTGATGTAGATGGCCGTACCACCGTAACCGTCAGCTCGGTCGCTCCTGTGGCAGACCATACCGGGAATTGTGGCTTTCTGGTTGCTAGACAGGTGTGTCTCCTGGACCAGTAGAAGTTGGATTTTGTTAACTGCAAGAAAGTTTCTAACTTCTTGCAGTTTACCACGGATTCCATTGGCATTCCAGGAGCAGATCCGGAGCCCAAGGAGGTTGGTTATCACATCATTCTTGCCTGCCATTTTGGCTCATAAAGGTGAACACGGTGTAGACTAATACTGTCTGCGAGGCGATAGAGGCAGGTCTACGGGCGAGCGCTTCGGCGAGGACTGCTGCAAAGTCCGCTTGAAGGTGGAGCGGTATTTTGCTCATGAGGCTGAGAAATTGAGCATCCGGCATTAGCGGTGAGGTAGATGGTAAAGCAGCTTGTGGGTAAGCCAAGCGTTTTTGTGCTTGTTGTTGAGGTAGTGGTGCGAGTGGTTTCTCCTCTGAGGTACCCTTGCGTGTCCTAGGCAGGTCATTAGGAACATGTCTGATGACGCTCAATGGAAGCTGGGGCTGCTTTGGAGCAACTGTGGAGATAGTGGGTGCAGCAGAAGTTGCTTGCATAAGGTTAATTGGTTCTGTAGGTTGAGTTCCTGGTAGTTGAGGTTGGGAAGTGTTTGTTTTGACTGCTGTTGAGTAACTATTGTGTTGAATTGGTGTAATGGGGCCCAGTCCAGGGAATCGGGCGCCACGGAAAGCCTCCTTGGGCAGACCCATGGGGTTTCCGCTTTTTGGTCCAGCATCGAAGCGGGTACGCTGCCCATTTTTGTTAAGATGCATTTCGATACGGGCTTCCTGCCAAACAGGACATTTGGCGTACCTGCACTAATGTTCTCCTCCGCAGTTGAAGCATCGTCTCTTGGCTCCTTGGATACCAGGCAGTTGACAGGACTGGCGTTTGTGGCCTTGTTCTCCACAGAAGGAGCACACAGGTGTTAGATGACAGCCTGCGGCACTATGCTGGAATTGTTGGCAATTCGTACATTGGAGCGGCTGTGCAGGCGGGCGGTAAGCTTCTACTCGAATGAGCGCGTTGAACATGCGCGTCTCGTTATAGATGTTTTTGGATTGAGCCTCTTTCTTGAGAGCCACTCTAAAATGTGGCAAGAGACGTGGAGGTTGACTTCGGTTGGAGCGTAGCTGCCCTACGCGCTCCACAGGGTAATTCAATGCTTTGAGATGCTCTGCCACTTCAGTTTCTGTTATGTACATTGGCAGGTCCTTTAATGTCACATACATTAGCTTTTCCTCTGGCAGCAAGGTGGTTAAATATTGCACGGAGGACTTGCTAAGCACCTTTCTGATTGCACGATGGTCGTCAGGAGAATTAGGTACGAATGCTACGGTTCCGCTCATGTTACGTACGTGGAACTGTACGTTTGGATGAGTGGTGCCGAGGGAATCAGCGATATTCCGGGCCTGTTTGGGGTCTCTGAAGAATATAGGAGTTGCCCGTGTAGGTTTTGGGATGGTGGTTGCTTGAGGAGCATTTGCAGGCTCTCCATCTGAAGTGTCCATTGTAGTAACAGTTGGAGGTGCAGGAGTGGTGTCTGCATGGTTACTAGCAGTTGCTAGTGGCTGGTATTTATTTGCGACAGAAGCTGATGGCGTAAGAGTGGGCACCACATTTCTCTTTCGTTTAGGTGTGACTGTTTGCCACTGTTGTTCTTGGTGAGAAACAGCCTGAGTATGCTGAGTTAGGTACTCATCTATTGCCTCGACACGCATTTTATGTGCGGACAGTGTTTTATACAACGTCGCAAGGTCTCCTCTTGGCACGTTGTCGTTGGATATGCTCTGTAGTAAATGGTGGTCGGCTTGCATCATGTACTGTTTGCGCGCCTGTTTCTCGTTTAACAAGATACGGTGAGTCTCTGTTGTTAGCGGAATTTGCGGGTTTATCACCAGCGCTTGATCCATGTAAAGTTGTAGGTTGCCTCCCGCTAGGTAGTAGAGAGCAGGGGACGCTTGTATTGATGCTGATGGTACATTGGTAGGTTGGGGTACAGGTGTAGAAGTTGTCATGTTAGAATTGTCCATGGTCTGTCCAGTTAGTGTAGTTGCAGCGAGCGCTGTTTGGCGCAGGTTACAGAGGGCCAGAACCCGAGGGCGCCTTACCAGTTAAAGAACTGGTGGCTAAGGCCGTGTTACCTTACCCGCCGGTAACGTAAGTCGAGTGTAAGGTGCTAAAATAGCACAGAGCTATTGTAAAGTCTGGTGTTGATAATAGCTGAATTGGTGCAGAAGGTAATGCACCAATCAAGAGCACGAATACAACAGCCAATCACTTGGCTGCAGTGAACTGGAAGTTCTCAGCAGCAAACTCGCGATGTAATACTGACGAGCAAACATAAAACACGTCCATCCGCTATGAAGCTTCAGGACACTAGGCTTTGACGAAACTGTGACGTCACATACACTACGAATGCCGTTAAATTGATTCCTGTTAAATGTAGGTGGACTTCCAGCTGGAGCTACCCTCACGCCTCATACACCTTCTACACACGTTTCTCAAACATAGATCCTTTGTGGTCTCAGTTGCGGGAAACAAATCTGCATGAAGGCCAATCAGAGGCGGAGTACCTGAAGGTTCTGTGTTGTCCCCTACGCTGTTTAGCGTATATGTGGCCGACATTCCATTCGAGCAGGACGTTAATATAGCCCAGTATGCTGACGACGTGCTGCTATACTGTACAAACAAACACTCTCGCAAAACCTTTCTCCCCATACAGCGACACCTCCGCCTCATCCAAGAGTGGTGTAGGCGTTGGCATTTGTCCATCAACCCGGAGAAAAGCCGCGCCATACTTTTCACCAAACGCCGCTTTCCCGCCAACTTCCCCACATTTACTTACCTTCGTAGAAGGATAGAGTGGGTGGATACCATTACCTACCTGGGAGTGAAGCTTGATAAGGGTCTTACTTTTCGGGAACACATCAACGACCTGTCAGCGTGGACCGGCGGGGCAATTGCCTCACTGTACCCCATGCTGCGGTCGGGGATGTAAATTCCCTTAAAGCTACGCCTCTTTCGGGCTCTCATCATCCCTATCCTCCTGTACGCCTGCGAAACCTGGGGCATGGCTGCAGATACCCATCTCCTGCGTCTACAACGTATACAGAATGGAGGACTTTGGGTAATCTATTCTGTATGGCGTAGAAATGCCTACGAGACTACTGCACGAAACCTCGTCCCTCCCGTATGTGGAGGACGAAATTAGGCGCCCGGCAACTAAATTTTACGACCAATTTCCACAACATCGGAGCGCCCTGGTTAGGTCTCTTGGGGACTATATCCCTAGAGAACGCACGCTTGTGCGACACCGGGTTCTCCGCATGGCTTGCGGGCACCCCCGGTAACACAGGAGCTACCCCATCAACAGCGCAAGCTGAGCTCCTTACAGTCCTTCCAAGAGAAGCTTGGAATTCTAAATTTCTTTTTCAAATATCCATATTTGGACCATTCACCAGCAGTGCCCAACGGTAGTTGCACACTGAAATAACAGCCGTCGAGGAGCATAAAACTATGCTACCTCCTTAAACCCTACAATCCACATATTTCACCAGCCATCCTACAACATCCTAAGTCCCGTCATAAAGTGGTTAAGCCCTAAAAGGGCAGGTACACGAATGACACACCTCGGGCTGTTCTCAGCCTGCCATCTGGTAGTCAGTCAGTAGGTGGACTACTAAGCCTAAGAAGAAATTATTTTATTGTTATTTGTCCACATGTGTTTATAGTGCTCAATTTCCACTGTTTTCAGTTGCCCTTCGAGCACATCCACCCTCTTTTTGCAGGGGTTATGAACTGGAGAAGCTGATGTGTTCGGTTTGTGACGCTGCTATCCTAAGTGGGGGTGCTTCGGTTGACGTTCCCTGCGCTTCCACAGGTGGTTGCTTCCAAATGCACGACATCCAAGTCCAAAATTACATCACAGTTAATATCAAGTGCCCAACAGCTTCTGGGCAGGAAATTTTGGCTTATTAGTTCTTTATGCCCCCTATTTATACAACTTTACCTTCTCGTTAGCAAGATCCCTCCGCCACCTGATTAACCAGTGTTAAAGGAGAAAGTTTTCAGCTGTCCAAATCCACCCAAAACTATGCCTGCATTACGTCAGAAGATCCTCTCGTGTTTGAGGACTCTGAAGCAACCTAAGTTCCAGAATATGTTTCAGAATCTGCTTGATCGTTATGAACATTGTCTAGGGCACAATGGAGCACATTTTGAACATTTACATTATCATCCCCATAACCAAATAACAACAATAACAGTAACATGATTTTCCAGTACTGTATATCTTGGCGCATACTGTAGAAAATAAATAAACAAATAAAATAAAGATATTTTGCAGATTGGAAAAAAAAAAAAAACAATACGGTTAACTATAGCGTGAATATTCAATTTTTCTTGTGTTTAGTTTAAACTGTTATTAAAATGGATACATTTTGATAAACATTCTATTAGCCTTGATCATACACATGAAAATCTGGAGGATTTATTCCAACATTCTTGTGGTTTGTGATTAATGTCGAGATGAAAACATGGCTAGACTTGTCTAATAACATCAAAAGCTAATGTTAAGTACTAATTTAAATAAACTGTTTAATTGTGAACTAGTTAGATTTATGTACCCAAATTTTCATAGCCTATATAACTGTACAAAATACAAAAGTGGTTCTAATGATTATTAAATTTTAAATTTATTTATTATTTGAAGTCGCTTCAACATAAAAGTCATATCGCGACTAAACATTGAGGAAAAAAAGGAGCAAACAAATCATGAAGTTTACATTGAATTTAAACATTAACTTTGCATGCTTTGATGAACTTGATGATTTTCTTGTGATATTGTTGATCACCCAAAGCTAGCTGAAGGTTCTCAGGAACTCCATACTGAAGTCGCTGGTGAGTGTATCTTGGGCAAACAGCGAGCAGATGCTGAAGGGTAAGAGTAGAATCACACAGAGTACATTTAGGAGGAAGTTCACGGGACAGAATGTAGGAATGAGTAAGCGCAGTGTGGCCAATGCATAATCGGGTTAATAGAACCTGGTCTCGCCGGGTTAGTGTTCTAATTGTTGTGGACAGGTTAGGTATTGGACAGATATCATGCAGTTTGCTGTTGGATGTAATTGTCCAATCTGTCTTCCATCGGTGTAGGATAGTTCTTTTAAGATGCCGTAAATAGTCTTCATGTGGTAGCTCAAGATCTGGTAAGTTTGGAGGATGCTTGGTAGCTTCTTTTGCGGCAGTGTCAGCAAGATCATTTCCTGGTATGTTACAGTGAGATGGTATCCATGCCAAGATTAGTTGTTTACCTGATGAAATAAGCTCACTGTATAATTCACGTATCTCCCTTACCAAGGTGTGGCAAGGAGATCGTTGTTGTATAGCCATTAATGCACTAAGGGAATCTGTGTATATAATGAATGATTTGAAGTCTCCATTCTTTGATATATAATCCATGGCGAAACGTATAGCAAACAGTTCACTAGAGAAAATGGTGAGAGTGTCTTGTAGACTATACATCATGGTGTGGTTAGGAGCAACCACCGCACAGCCATTATTGTTGTCACACCGGGAATCATCGGTATAAATTGGCTCATAATTGGCATACGTGTCACACAATTATTTGAACAGCATGGTAAAACAAGATTTTTGGGTATGAGCCTTCACATATTTTGTCAAAGTGGTGTTGATGACAGGTAATTTTATTCTCCATGGTATATCATTTATGTTGAAGGTACGGGAAATGAAAGAAGGAATAGTCAGATTAAACTCTTCAAGGTATGTAACAATTCTTTGGGAGAAGGGTTGGATAGGGAACCCTTTGGGTTGAGTATTATCTTAGCGTGATATATGAGCAACTGCACCAGAATTAGGTCTGGTTAAGGTCTTGGTAAAATAAGTAAGACTTAACATTTTACGTCGGAAAGAAAGTGGTGGTTCATCTGCTGCAATTTTTAGACTCTCTGTAGGACTAGTATGGAATGCCCCAAGTGCAATTCTTAGAGCTGTGGTTTGAACAGTGTCCAGCATTTTAAGACTTGATAGTTTGGCGGAGTTATAAACAATAGAACCGTAATCCAACTTGGAGAGGATGGTCATTCTGTAAGTGCGAAGTAGAACACTGAGATCGGCTCCCCACCCTTTGGCAGATAAGACTTTTAAAAGATTAAGCCGGCTAACACAATCAGCTTTAAGAAACTTAAGATGGTGTATCCAAGTCAACTTATGATCAAAGTGCATGCCCAGTATACGGAGGGTATTTACCACTGGGAGTTGGCAGTTGGTAATGTGTAGTATAGGGTTTGGGCTAGGAGTTTTCAATCTGGAGAAAAGAATAGCTTGACTTTTTTGGGAAGAAAAAATAAGGTCAGTGTTTTGGCTCCAATTTTTAAAATTGTTGAGTGTTGATTGTAGTAGCTCTTGTGTAGTAGTAATATTCTTTCCTTTACCATATATTTTCAGGTCATCAGCAAACAGTACAGCCTTTACTGGAGGTTGAAGACATTAAAATACTGAGTTAACAGCCACTAAAAAAATGTTACACTCTATACCGAGCCCTGCGGTATACCTTTATCAAGGACAACACTTTGTAACATGACACCATTGGTTCTCACACACATCCTTCGATCTTGAAGGAAGTTAACAATAAATGCAAGCATATGATTATTGCAGTAACTTATTTTACAGAAATTATACGGACCTAGCACACCGTTTCCTGATTCTGCACACCAAATCGTCACACGCACTCTATGTAGCGGTTACTGGACGATAACGTCTGGCCTCTAGAAACCAAGAAAACGAGTTGTTTGGCGATTGATAAAACCAAGTAAAGGTGATTTTCATCGGAGAACCACACGTTGAGCAAAAAATCTGGATCCTTGTAAACCGTGGTCAAAAAATCGAGCACAATATTCAATTCGGAGGTGCCTATGTTTCTCTGTGAATCGTTGTCCAACCTGTAAGCGGTACGGAAATCCATCTGTGTTCAAACAATCGTGGAAGAGACGTATGGCTAATGTTTAACTTCACTTAGGTGACTGCACATCCATGATTTTCATTTGTGGACACAGTTACTGCTCTGCCTTAGCTTCCCTGATGCCGGCTTAAAGCTTTCATGATATTCTTCCACTGCTAACTTTAAACTGGGACCGCCTCGATAACCCTTTCCGTATGGGCGAAGATAATACTCCACTATGAACATCTTTCCTCTATCTTATTGGGACAATCACAGAGCTCAACGTTCGTTTCAGAACTAGAAATACGTCATGGTGATGCAACAACACGCAGACGCACAGGCATGCGCACGATGGCTGCATGAAAACCAGTACTGTATATTGTACTGTATATTTTGGCGCATACGTACGAATGCATGAGTCCGACAATTGTAGGATATTGAGTTTATGCTTAGAAAAATTAGGGATCATTATTTTCCTGTTTCTTATTTCCATTCTTGTTTCTTATTTTTCCCATTTACATTTCAGAGATGCACAGAAAAAGTTAGATTATGTGGTATGGCATACGAAATTAAAAAGAACGGTCAAGCAACATCGATCGAAGCTTACTATGGTAAGGACACATTCATACACTAACAATTGTCAACTGAGCGAACACGTTCAAGACCATGCTTTGCCGAGCTTTTACCTTGCACTAATTAGACGGCATCGCTGAGATGACCATGATCAACTGACGCGTTTTATGACCGTGGTTAATGTACAACAAACATACTTAGACTGTGGTAATATCTTTATCCTGGTTCCAAGTACCTGGATTATTACTGATTTTGATTGGTTGATTTATTCATGTAGGTTTAAGGCTCCTAAACTACTGGGCCATCAGCGTTCTCACAGAAAGGATCATGGCAAAAGTCAGAGATAAATTTCACTATAAAATGAACATACTAGTACAACAGGAAAATATACATAAATTATACCTAACAAGAGATTTTAATGGAGAGTACGAATTTGACTACGGGACACTCTTGCTGGGGATTATAATACTTAGCCAAAAACTCTTAGGAAATTAAATATATGATGCATTGCTCTCACATGACTTTCTCTACCCTTGTACTGACTATTCTTACGTACTCTTATTCCTGTATCTTCATGTTAGTTAAGATAAATATTTGCAGAAACTGTCTTGTTGTTTATCTTCTTGTAGGTTCAAGGGGAATATGGGAATACAGTAGGCTTTGAGCAGTAGTCAAATCTGTTAAAGCTTTAAAATTCTATTCTCTTTGCACGCTCAGTATTTAAAAAAAAAATAACGATGTTCCATTTGACAGAGCTATAAGTTATCCAAAACTCACATAAATAACAAGGAATACCTCCGAAATAGTTCACTCTACAAAAAGATTATTTAGACATTGTGTGTTTATTCTTTTTTGTATAGAAAGGTATGGTTTACCAGTTATGCAAAAGTCGTCCAGAGCAAACAGAACTTCATGGGCTAGAGCCAGAAAATTCATGGTAAACATTTCATTTGGCATAAAAATATCTTAAACATATGTTATTTTAATCAAAATCGTTAGAACCATTTTTAAGAAAATTACAATATTCGCAAATTTTTCTATGTAAAGGGTAGTTTAGGGTGGAGTAATTTTTTGAAAATCTTAGTGTCGTATCCTTGAAGGACATTCAACTTAAATGCCAAGTTTAGTTTTTAACCGACTTTTCGTTTTTGAGTTATGATGTCCACAGACTGACAGACACACACTCACACACGAACATTTTTTAAATGATCTTTATGTATTCAGGGGGCCTCAAAACATATATTTCCGGTGAAACGTCGACATGGAATTTTTCGGTGGAATAGAATTCTTCCTCTACTATACGTAGTAGAGAAAGCAAACATCACTGCTTTTAAACACTGTAAGGTTGGTTAATGACCAACATTGATTATATAGAGTGACCAAATACATATTTTGACAGAATAGTCAGTCTTTAAACATAGCATAGCGCTAACTTCAGCAATATGCATGAAGTTCATGTAATTCTGAATGATTCACAGTCTGTTACAATCGCTTTTCTAACCCTCAGGTGATAAACTTACCTCAAAAGTACAATAGCATCAGGTCTGTAACCCTTGTTGCCCGTAATGTGATCGGAACAATAACAATAATCCAGTATCGATTATTTCCGCATCCAGTTCACCTTGAATATTCCGCTGCGATTATCGGAACCGTGCAGGAAGTAGATGCCAGTTCCGCCCGTAATTGAGGTTACCATGTAAATCGATTCTGATTAACTATGAAATATCGAGCATAGCCTATTTTGCAAGGATGTATGGCTCTCACAATGCGAATAGTAGCAGAAAATTGGTGAATTATCTAATGATTTAACAGATATTACCAGAACGCAAGAACAATATTCACACCATGTCGAGTATAAATACGAATTACTCCACAGTATATACGAGTGGAATGAAGTTGCGACAGTTGCACACAGTGACACCTGTTGACGTTTATACGGAGCCCAAAATATTCTCGTAAATGGCCAAGCATAGAGACTTTACAAAGTTACACTTGTATAGTAGGCACAGCTTATTGATATAACCCAAAAAATAACCTTGACATCGCCCCCCCCCCCCCCATTATGGTGCAGTCTGGTTATATTTGGTGATATGCCATCCATTAGGTTGCATGTGCCGCCAACTGTTCGTTAACATATAACCATGGTAAAGATATGACCATAGCTGGTGTTATTGTGTCTGTTATGTTGCCATAGAAACCCTTCTTCATGAACGTGTAGTAGAGAAGCCAATCGATAGATCTTAAAACAAGATTATGTTTAGACGCCGTATTAATTTATTAATTAATTAAGTGGAAGCAGTACGCTCGTGTTTGCCTGATTTTGTCTTGAATTCTTAAGGAACATATATGGAGCTACAGCTATTTTGTTATTTTTGTATTCGCTACACAGTAGTGGATCTCATATATTATGACATTTAGCGCTCGGAAGTGATTTTATGCAAAAGTGTTATTGCAGAACAAGATTTGCCGAATGTGAGTACGTTCTTTGTTGTCTGGTAACGATGTTCAAGTATTATTATCGTTTGAAAGCATGATACCTTAACCCTGTGATATTTGAGGTTAGAAATGCATTTATTATGTACGACTGCATTTAGGGATACCTGCGTCTGTGTTTAGTGTAATGTCGGCCATGGGAACTGCCGATAAACTGCGCCCACTATACGGAGAGAAATCTGATGTCGGCCAGGAGAGTCCCGGTTTAATGCATTTCTTAGAGTTTTGAGTCGAAAACTGTAAGGGTTGGAATGCGTGGCTGGCAGGAAATGGTTTGGGATGGATACCTCAGTGCCCAGTAGAATGGAAAACCTTCAGTTATTTACAATGGGCATCTTAACGTAATGCAATGCAATTTCATATTACTTTGTGATGCTTTAATGCGCCATTATCTAAAAATTACACCACTAAAATTAACTGCAAGTATATTCCTAAGTGAACCTTATGCAACCATAATTAGAACTGAAAAAGTTCATTGCCAGACCTGGAATTTGAACCACAGACCCTCTGCTTACCAGGCAGGTGCTCTAACCATTAAGCCATTGTCACAACCTCCCAGAATGGCATTGAATTCTCAAACCAGTTTGTATTTCTCCCGGTAAACCACAAAGGCAGTCTCACATCAGAGACAATTACTCCAATGGTAACTTACTATCGTAAGTACTTTATGACCCGGGATTAAATAACCCCTCAGGTGGTAATTATTATTATTTATACCAAGAAACTTACTGTTGGTGATTTTAAACACACACGCCGTGTGTGGGCAAAGTTTCAGAAGTAGAATTGGAACTGAAAAATCTGATGTGTTGCACTCGCAAAACTTTCTCTATTCTTGCACTAACCATTCGTACAAACTCTTATTCCTATATCTTCTTCGTGTTATTAGACATAAACATTTGTACAAATTATCTTATTGCTTATTTCCTTCTAGGTGCCAGGGGATTAGTTGGAATACAGTAGGCTTTGAGTGACAGTCAAATATTTTAAAGCTTAGAGATTCCGTTGTCTTTGCACCCTTAACATATAAAAGAAATGAACAGCAATCTTCCATTTCACCAAAGTTTGAAGTTTTCCGAAACTGACACAAATAACAAGGAATGTCTCCGAAATGGTTCGCTTTAGAAAAAACGTTATTTTGACATAAATTGTGTGCTTTAGCGAGATCTACATTTTTTGTATAGTAACATTTTGTCTATCCCTTACTTTTTACGAGTTATTAAAAAGTCATCCAGAATAAGCAGGACTACACGGGCTATAGCTATAAAATTCAAAGTATATAGTTCATTTGTTAAAATCAAAATATACATTCAAAATATACATTTCATTTGTCACACAAATATCTTGAACATATTGCACTTTAATCAGAATCGTTAGAGCAATTTTCAAGCAAATAAACATTTTTTTAAAATCTTCTGTGTAAAGGGTAGTTTACGGTGGGGCTACTTTATTCAAAATTTTCGTGTGGCATCCTTGAAAAACATTAAACTTAAATAACAACTTTGCTTTTCAGCAACTTTTCGTTTTTGAGTTATGCTGTCCACACACACACACACACACACACACACACACACACACACACACACACACACACACACACACACACAAAAACACACACACAGGCACACACACACATACGCACATGTACCTTTTTCTAAAAATGTTTTTTTTGTTTTTGTTTTTTTTATTCAGGGGGTCTCAAAGCATATTTCCGGTGAAAACTCGACATGGAATTTTTGGGGTGAAATACAATACTTCCTCTACTTAGCAGTAGCGAAAGTAAAAGTTTAATGCCACAGCTGGGATTTGAACCACAGACCCTCCACTTACCAGGTGGTTGCTCTAACCATTAAGCTACTGTGACAACCTGCCAGAATCACATTGAATTGTCCAACCAATTTGTATTTCTCCTGGTAAACCACAAAGGCAGTCTCACAACAGTTAGAATTACGCCAATGGTGACGTTGGTGGCATAGAATTTTTCAGTTGGAATTCTACCTCTCAGACATTGCCCCAGAAAGGGCTTGCGTGTTTAAAAACACCAACATTAAGTTTGTTGGCATAAATAAATAATGTCTTGTTTAATTTAAATGGATGTTATACAAATGAATATTATACCCACACATTTCCATTGCAAAACCAGTTATTAACAGTCGTTAATGATAATTCCGTGCAAGTGTCAACATTCCACTTCCGACTCATCAGGTAGAGGAAAAGTTTCCGTATAATGTCTCTCCGTAGAAGTGTCACTCCTTACAAGTGTTTCAAACTGAGTGAAATAATGGTGCAATTACCATAACTTAATACTGATATCAGAGCACCATCTATTAAAATCCAGTTGGACTGAAACCATACCATACCTCTACTACGTGTAGTAAAGTAGAGGAAGTATTGTATTCCACCCAAAAATTCCAAGTCAAGATTTCGCCGGCAATATATGTTTTGAGGCACCGTGAATTAAAAACAAGCATTTATAGAAAAAGGTCCGTGTGTATGTGTGTCAGTGTGTGTCTGTGGACAACATAACTCAAAAACGAAAAGTTGGTTAAAAACCAAACTTGGTATTTAACTTTAATGTCTTTCAAGGATACAACATGACGATTTTGAAGAGAATTGCTCCATCCTAAACTACTCTTTACATGGAAAATTATTTGAAAATTTTGATTTTCTTGACAAACGCTATAACGATTTTGATTAAAATTGCTATATGTTTGAGATATTTTTATTGCAAATGAAATGCATATCTTGAATTTCCTGGCTTTAGCCCATGAAGGCCTACTTACCCTGGATGAATTTTGCACTGGTAAACCTTAAGAGGTAGACCAAATCTTACTAAATAAAAAATGTAGATCTTGCTAAAATACACAATTTATGTCTAAACAAACAATTTCGGAGATATTCCTTGTTATTTGTGTGAGTTTTGAAGAACTTGTACTTCTGTCAAATGGCACATCGTTCTTCAACGTTTTATACGTTAATCGTACAAAGAGAATGGAATTTGAAAGCTTTAAAACATTTGACTATCGCTCAAAGCCTACTGTATTCCCATTTTCCCCTTGCACCTACAAGGAAATAAACAAAAAGATAATTTCTGCAAATGTTTATCTCATAATACGAAGATATAGGAATAAGGGTTTGTAAGAATGGCCAGTACAAGAGTAGAGAAAGTCATGTGAGCGGAACACATCAGAATCTTGTTTTGCAGTTATGCTGTTCTCTCTCTCTCTCTCTCTCTCTCTCTCTCTCTCTCTCTCTCTCTTCTCACACACACACATGTCGAATTTTTGGGTGGAATACAATAGTTCCTTCTACTTACCAGTAGAGAAAGTAAAAAGAACTTCAGCTTATGAGCGTATTTAGAAGGTCAGGCTTTGTGAAGCAATTAAAATATATGTATTCGTGAGGAATAATTCTAAAATGTCTCGTCTACTGTCTGTGGCCTATACAAGATATCATTAAGCTGGATTATTCCCCCCCCCCCCCGTTTAACCCCAAAAGGGGTGTACTAATGGCTTGCAACGAAAGCTTAAATGGAATAGAATTTAATCGGGCTCGGTCTACTGAATACATTCAAAGTTGCAAAAATTACAGGAGTGAAAAAATATCCACAAACGAAAACTTAGGAGCATCTTTACTATCGTATTTTAATTTACTCCTATCTATCTTTGAGTTTGATTCTTTTACAATTGTTGTTCAGTTTGTTTATTCTGTTTATTTGTTTTAAGTTAATACATGCTTGAATATGACAGACAGACATTCAGCCCAGGCTCTTAATCTGTCATATCCGCTGAACAAACTTACTTATACATACATTTTAAATTGCTATAAAGCTAACACATTATAACTAATGGCAACATTGTTAATTCTGTTCTCTTTGTACAGATCAGTTCCATTTTTCTTAACTCCACTTAAAAACTGGCCTAAGTTCCTAACCTTCTTTCTAAGAATCCTTCTAAATGCTTTTCTGCTATTTCTGCCACAGAAAATCTTTCCTCCATAAGTCCGTTTCTTGGCACTCAAAGACTATGCTCCAGATCTTCCTTCCAGCAACAAATGATACACCGATTCTGAGGGATACCCTTTCTTAGTGCTCTCAACTTCCAAACACTAGTTCCGATTCTGAGGGATACCCTTTCTTAGTGCTCTCAACTTCCAAACACTAGTTCCGATTCTGAGGGATACCCTTTCTTAGTGCTCTCAACTTCCAAACACTAGTTCTTAGCCATGCTATCGCCTCCTTTGTTCATTAATTACCTTATCAACATACGTGTCTCTCTCCCATGTTTCCCTCATTGATTTACTCTCTAACGCAGATCTTGTTTTCCATTATCCCACCAAACAGTTTTTGAATATCTATGTTTTCAAAACTCTGCCTTTAGTTTATGTAATACTGTTCATTATTTATTTCATTAATGACTTAATTTGTTCCATACCTATGTATTTACAACAACAATAAAGTATATTTTTGAAATGGAACACTGTAAGGTGTCGTTTCCGCATGCTACCTGGGCTCCTTGTCAGTAGCGCCCTAGTGAGATCATAATACCGTGTGGAAGGGAGGTCATTACATTAATTTAAACCAGTGGTAGATCTCGGCATTTGGAACACATTTTGTATCTTACGTTTTTGTCTCTGCCCATTTTCTACGGATATATTTTAGTTTTGTCTAAAAAAAAAGGTGGCAACACTGCAGAATGTGTGGGTGTTACTTTCACTGGGTCAGTACATAAACAAACACCGCAACGATGCGTCTTGAGAACATAAACACATAGTCTACATTGTCCTTCCTGTTTACTGTGCGACTGTACGCCAATCACAAGCGTTAGCTCCCAAAATATTACACAAATCGAAAGTGCCCGACCTGTTTACATCCCCTAGGTAAATTCCCTGAACAACCTCAGCGCAACATTGTCAGCTCTGAATGAACAGCTCGGAGTATTCCTTCACGTCTTTCAAATGATTAATTATTTCGAAATCCTGTGCGATGTCTCATAACTATTACCGAAGTTGTCAGAAATAAGTTACTCTACGCATCTTACGAATAACAAACTGTTATCTTCCTACGTTCTTGTGGAATTATATCTGCAGTCTGTAGTCTCCCTTTCCAGCCCAAATTGTTTTGCTACCTTCCTCTATTTGTTAAAATTAATTTTTATATGTCAAGGGATTGCCTCGTGCAATTAATTTGAGTAGCCAAGATCGTTACGGTGAAACAAATACACTGGCCATCCACAGAAAGCTCGAGCTCGCGGGTTAGAGTATCACTGTTAACAACGCCTTGGTAAAAAGTGTGAAAGGGCCCACACAAAATAATCGGTGCAATGGCACACGTGGATGATAACGCGGTATTCTTTCACCGCCAATGCATGCACTTTGATTTTTTCTATTAGAAAAACGCTACAATGAAAGCTGTAAAACTATAACATTTAACGACTGAAAGCATCTCAAATGCATAGTTTTAAGGATACCCCGAAGTAAGGTGTTGAAGATAGAGGCTTAATTTTTTGCACATGCATTTCCAGTAACTAAAGGAACGGATGTATCAAACTTCATTCCAATATCTAATCACACTCTTGATATTTTAATTAATTTATATACATTTTATTTCCTCTAACAGGTGTTGAACTAAACAAATTATTTGTACTTTCTTTACTGGTAAGTAGGGGAAGTACTGTATTCCACCCAAGAATTCGATGTCGAGATTTGACCGGAAATATATGATTTGAGACCCCCTGAATCCAAAAAAAAAGCATTTTCAGAAAAAGGTCCGTGTGTGTCTGTGTGTCAGTCTCTGGACAGCATAACTCAAAAACGAAAAGTCGGTTAAAAACCAAAATTGGTATTTCTGGACAGCATAACTTTAAAACGGAAAATAAAAACCAAAGTCGGTATTTAAGTTTCATGTCTTTCAAGGATGCGACACGAAGATTTTGAAGAAAATGGCCTCAATCTAAATTAACTTTTACATGGAAAATTTTTCGAATTTTTCGTTTGAGATATATTTATAGCAAATGAAATATATATTTTGAATTTTTTGGCTATAACTCATGAAGTCCTGTTTATTCTGGATGACTTTTGAACAACTCGTAAACCGCAAGAGATAGACCGAATCTTACTGTACAAAAAATGTAGATCTCGCTAAAACACACAGTTTGTGTCTCAATAAATTATTTTGTATATTGAACCATTTCGGAGATATTCCTTGAATTTGAAAGCTTTAAAAGATTTGACTATCGCTCAAAGCCTACAGTATTCTAATTTTCCCCTTGTACCTACAAGGAAATAAGCAATAAGATAATTTCTGCAAATGTTTATCTCAACTAACAAGAAGATATAGGAATAAGAGTTTGTAAGAATCTTTTAAAGCTTTCAGATCCCGTTCTCTTTGCACGGTTAACATATAAAAAATGAACTACTTTCCATTTCACGTAAGTTTCAAGTTTTCCGAAACTCACACACATGGTTCACCCTCCAAGAAAATTTATTTGGACATAAATTGTGTATTTTAGCAAGATCTACATTTTTGTATAGTATAATTTGGTCTATCTCTAATGATTTCCCAGTAATGCAAAAGTCGTCCAGAGTAGATTCGACTACAGGGGCAATAACCAAAAAATTCAAAATATGCATTTCATTTGTCATAAAAATACCTCAAGCATATGACATGTTAATCAAAATCGTTAGAGCCGTTTTCAAGAAAATCAAAATTTTCATAATTGTTTCATGTAAAGGGTAGTTTAGGGTTATTTTCTTCAAAATCATCGTGTCGCATCCTTGAAAGACACTAAACTTAAGTACCAAATTTGGTTTTTAACCTACTTTTCGTTTTTGAGTTATGCTGTCCACAGACTGACAGACACCTTTTTCTAAAAATACCTTTTTTTTGGGGGGGGGGGGGATTCAGGGCGTCTCAAAACATATTTCTGGTGAAATTTCGGCATCGAATTTTTGGGTGTAATACAATACTTCCCCTACTTACCAGCAGACAAAGTAAGAAGCGAACATCTCCATGACGACCACAAAAAACAAGAAAAAGGAATAGCGACTTACAAAAAAATACCTTGAAAATGGATAATGTTATAACAATTTTAACTTTACATAAGTGTTTTGCTATAAAGACATCTATATATTTGTGTAGTAAGATTTTGTGCACCCCTTGTGGCTCACCAGTTATTCAAAAGTTATTGAGAATGACTTCACGGACGATTCCCAGAAAATTCAAGATATACGCTTTGTTATACATGCTGAGGCTTTCATGGCCGGCGTTAATCCAATAGATGGTAGATTTCGGGCTTGGAGGCCATGGTCCAGTCGATGAATTTTCTGACATTTCGCCCAAGTCTGCGCTGGGCATCTTCAGAGAGTTTCTCATAGCTGGTTGACAACTAGAGGGCGATTCAGATTCAGACTTGATGCAATAGGCCCGGCTTACAGGCCACAATTATCATTAACTTATAATTATTAAGATTTACAGTTTTTGGGCTTATCAAAAACCCTTATATATATATATATATATATATATATATACACACACACACGCAATCACTCCTAGGCATACCAAAACTACTCGTATATGTCCCATCACATGAACACACACACATACTTACACTGGGCACACTAAAAATATGCGTCCCAGCTCACGCACTGCACTATATACAATTCACTTTATTATTTACACTATATGCAGTTTTCCGCTGTTTTCCTGCGCGGTCAGGTTGCAGCTCCTGTATGGTTCCCAAAGAATAAACCTCTGTAGTAGTGAGTTTGTGTCCTAGGACCGAGTTTGCATGGGCGCGCGTTAGTCGGCGAGCCGTGCCGCGTCTAAAACATTTTTATCAGCGTGTTTGCAGTGCTTCGGTTCGCCTTTGCCAATGTTGTTGATCACGTAATTTTCGTGATTTGTAATGCGCGACCACGCTGCCTTGGCTGCTTTAGCTATTGCCTCTGGGATGGATGGGATCTGGCTTTCAAGGTTAGTTAGTGGTTCGGAGTGGAGCAGAGAGGAGTTTTCGAAGGGAGAGGTTTTGGACGGTTGGATTTGTTTTAAGGCGCTTTTGGAGGCATTGGTCCAGGCCATACATGCATACAGGACCACTGAAAGAATAACTCTTGTACAAAATTAATTTGGCTCCGAGTTGCAGCTGTTTGCTGAGGAAGATGGGGACGCAGAACTTTAACCGCTGTCTGCCTTTATTGGCGCTATTTGTTATGTGGGTGGACCGGCACATCGTGCGGGTGATGATGACGCCTAGGTATTTAATGTGCTGACGACAGTGCAATGTTTGACCACCGACCGTTAGATCCATTGCCAAAGTGTGATGCTACTTTGAGAAATGTATCAGCTGTCATTTATTAGGATTAAATTTGATTTTCCAATCATGTAGCCATGAAAGGAGGCTATTTACATATCTTTGCATTTCTGCAAGGCCGAAACGAGTATTTTTTTGTGGAGGTTGGATATTGCAGTGTCGTCAGCATACATGGCGACCTTGCATCTGGCGTCCGCCGGGGAATCGTTGGTGAACAGTATGTCAAAGACGGCGAAATGATTGTCCCTTGTGGGACGCCAGCCCGGCTTAAACCCCACCTGGAGGAGGAGCTTCCCACTTGGACGTAGAATTGCCAAATTTCCAAGAAATTGTACAGCAAGTACACATGATTTTGAAGGGCCGGGAAAGTGTGGTGCAGTTGATAAATGAGAGCGTTGTGCCAGCACCGTTCAAACGCGGCCTGTATGTCCAGAAATAACGCCAACGTTGAAGCTCCAATGTTAAATTGCTCAGTTACGTCATCAGTTAGCCTGAATAGCTGAAATTCTGTGGAATGTCCTTTTCTAGAGCCAAATTGTGAATTTGAAAGTTCATGTGTTTCCGAAATGTTTTTCAAGTCGAGAATGTATGAGTTTTTCAAATAATTTAGCAATTGTAGACAAGAGACTAATAGGGTGGTACTTTTTGGGCTGTCTGATGCTTGTACCTTGCTTTGGGAGCACACTAACCTTGGCTCGCTTCCAAGTGGAGGGGAAGTAGCTGAGCTGCAAACAGGCGTTACATATCTTTCTTAGTTGCATCAGGGCTTTTCTTGGCAGATGTTTAAGTTCCTCATTAGTCACTTTGTCTGGGCCGGCAGCTTTCCCATTAGGCAATTTTCTAATGAGTTTATAAACTTCCTGCAGTGTTATAAGGGGTAACTGTTGCTCTTGCTTCTGCGCCACCCAGGTTTGTACCTATGTCTGGACCTGCCGTTCTAGATCACGGTTGGTCACTGGATTTTCGATGAATCTGTGTTGGAGACAGCCAACGAAGACCTCGGCCTTTCTCCTCTGAAGAGAAATGCAGGCTGCTTTGAGTGTGCAGCACTTTAGTTGCGGAGTTGACGCTCGTGGAGACCTTAAAATCCTTTAATACTTTCCACAAAGAAGATTCCGAATTGATGGTACTCAGCATTTTGTTTTCCCACTGGTCAATTTTGTTGATTTTAATTTAATGACGTTGGGTAGCCATTTTGCTAGCACTTTATATTCAGGCTGACGAGTGCACCACCAAGGTCTTGTCAAGCACCGTTTTCGCGCAATGAGTCGCTCCACCTTGGGGTACGTGCAAAAACCGGGTGGTCTTGTGGTGTATGTGATAGCATTTCTCTTGGCCGTGCGTAGCAAGGCAATAAGGCTTTCAATGGCGACATTTATGTCTACCTCGCAATAGTATGAAAGCCTGGGTTGTGCCATTCTATGAATTTCCATGGTAAATCTATCCCAGTCGGTGTCGGCCCTCTTCTGAGGGCCAGGGGATACCGGCCGTAATAGTACACAGGAAGATGGTCAGAGTCCAGGCTGTGATAAACAGTGAAGTTATTTGAAGGTGTCGCACTTTTTGTGAGCACTAAGTCCAAAATCTCATGGTCAAACTGCCCTGATCTGTGCCAAAAAGTGGGTTCTGGGAGAGATGTACCTGAATATCGGCATTTTATGGTATAAGCTGAACTAAAACTTCCTGCCGTGTTTGCTCGGCGACAATAGCACCGGAGGTGCTGGGCGTTGAAATCTCCTGCAATTATAACGTGATGCTCTAATGTGAGGATTTGTTCGAGGTCTTGTGTGAAATCTGGAGAGTTAGGGGGCCAAAAAGTGGTACCAGCATCACCGTTTGGTTGTGCACTCTAACGCTGCCAGTACGGGCAGAGTAACAGAAGCATGAGCAATTGTGTTTCTGAGCAAAATAGCAGTCCCTCCCCCCGTCGGCCAATTCTGTCGTTCCGAAACACTTGATAACCTTGGAGCTTAAAGGTGTGCTCTTGTTTTAATTTAGTTTCGTATATAAATGCGCCGTCAAGTTTGTTAGGCCGTAGGTAGCTTTCAAGTTCGTGTTGCTGCCTGTAGATGCCGTCGGCATTCAACAGAAGTGCGCGAGTTAAAGTCATACCCCTTACATGGGCCATTTATTCTAAGAGGGTGGTGGAGAGACATATAATGGTCTCACTTTCCTCCATAATGCTGATGCAGCTTCGAAACTTGATCAGGAAGGGATCCAGCTGTGTTAAAAGGACTGGGAGGTTGAGATCTTTGAACAGATTTAAAATATATCTTAGTCCGCCCAAGTTACCTGTGGACATCTGCGGTGATTGAAGTTGTGGAGGGGGACCATTTGGTGGTGGCACGGTTGCCTTTTGCCCTCCGCCGACTCCTGCAGAGGGGACGCTTGGGTTGACCGGGACCGGGTGCAGGATGGGTCTGGGCCATAGCTGTGCACTTGGAGTCATCCTGGCTATGGTTGCCAGTTGACGGCGGGGGCGTTCGTTTCTGAACGTCTCGCACCCCCTATAGCTGGCACGATGCGCTTCCACACAGTTTGCGCCTTGGGGTTGAGCGTCTTGCTTTGCCCCTTTGGGGCAGTCAGCCAGGCGGTGGAGGCCTCCGCAAAGGGCACACCGGGAGGGCATATTGCACATTCTGTAGGTGTGCTCTAGCTGTTGGCAGTTGAAACATTGGGTAATGTTGCTATTAGTTTTGAGGACCTCCACGGTGACCATTATATAACTGTGGTATTATATCCTATTTATCCATTATATCCTGTATTATTTTTTGATTAGCGGTGGTCCTGTCTACACTCACATGAAATATTGGCAGAGGCCTGCCATGCTAAATCAATTGACACACCTGGACGACGGTGTAGAACTTCAGCTCCAGGTCCTCTTTGATGTATTCTTCCTCCACGGCGAGAGGAAGACGTTTCACGACGCATCGCAGCGGCTGGTCTCTCCGGAGCGTAAAGCTGTAATTTTCGCCTCCGGCATCCTTCAGGAGTTGGTGTGGCATCCTGTTTACGCTGGAGGAACAGCTTGAGGCAATCGCTCGTTGTTTGCAGCTCATAAGCTCCAACTAGCAGGGAGTCTCGTAGGAGGTGGAGGACCTTTACGATTTGGGTTTTGTCAGGGACTATAATTCTGGGGGGTGTTTGGTTTTCGGTATTTGGTATCGTGTGAGTGGGGTTTTGGATGGGAGTACCCGTGGATGTGCAAGGTTGGGATGTTGTTGTTTGCTTGTATTGTGGTCTGGGTCGCCGTTATTGTCGTAGTTGGATCTTTCTAGGGACGGTTTTTGTTGTTGGTGACAGGTATTCCTCCTCGTCCTAGGAGACTGCGTCTTGCAGTGCTAGGGGCGTGAACTGGTTCCTGGTTGTGATTTGCGGTGGCGTAGGTTGTTTCTTTACCCTGTTGCCTGGAGACTCGCTGTCCGAGTCGTTTTCCCAGCCGCTGCCTCGGTGAGTAGGCGTTTCTTGCTCCCTGGATCCATTTGCCAGCCTTTCCTTAGCTTGAAAAGCAGCCGTTTCTTTTGGGCGTGCTCCTTGTAGTACAGCCCGAGGGCCTGTGCAACTTTGACAAAGCGGTTGAACTCCCGTCAATTTGTACAAGTAGTTGTTGATAGTAGGTGATCTCATTCCTAAGATCATCCACTTCTTTCTGGAGCTTTGCAAACTGTCTTCTCTTCTGCTCCTCTTCCTCTACGTTGACGGTGGTTCGTTACCGCAGCGGTCAATGATGAGGTGACGGGCGGATTGCCGGCGACTGAGGCCGGCCCTCCGTTGATTGTGAATACAGTCGGTCGAGCGCCGGAGTTAGTCAACTACCGACGGCCGGCATGGCAGGGGAGTTTGTGGCTGTCACCATCTCCCCTTCTTGTCCCCGCTCTCAGTCGCAAGTGCGTCTGGAGGCCTCCGGTTAACGGGATGACACTATCCGGTGCGTGCTAAATAAGCAAACACCCGCGATCCCCACGCTAACTCTTGAAAAACTTTGCCAAAACTAGGCACTGCCGCTGTCAAATTGTAAACACAAGGAATAATCAATTACACACACAAAAAGGGGGAGGAGGAACTATTAACCTGGATTGTCACACACACACACACACACACACACACACACACATATATAACACATGCGTTGGATTAGTCACATACGCTTATTTACAAAATATCATTCTCACTTTAATTTCGCTTTCACTTCACTTTAAAAGTTTACATTCGCACAAACTATTGATTGTTTTTCAAATAACAATTTGCCAAAAAAACAAGAGTTCCGTCTTTGCTGCGGCCAATGTGGGCTAAAATTACTAAAGCCAATCACCGTGAACATTATAAAGCCCAATCAGGGCAAAGATAGCGAGAGCGGCGAAAACTTGCACGACCATCCATATCCATTTAAAAAAAAAAAAAAAAAAAAAAAAAAAAAAAAAAAAAAAAAAAAAAAACATCCCAACACAATATACTTTCATACCATCTTTTAATTCTTCATTCATAACTTAAACTCCACCATCTAACCACCGTCTTCTTATATTCTCCCGTCATTAACCAGTAAGGGATCTAATCCCGGAGTGGTCCTAGGTCAAGGGCGCCTCCCATAGGGAGGATAACCCCTTAATGACCATCCTCCAGTGGCTAATCCGCACTGCTACCACTAGTCTCCTGACGGCAAGATGGCAAGTTTCGAGTTTCAAGTTTTCTGTATTCCTAAGTTTTGTCCTGGTGCCGGTACAAGTGGCCTGGCTTACAGGCTACAAATTTACATTTATTTCCTATTATTTTTATTTGCAAGGTTGATAGTTTTGGGTTTCACCAAAAACCCATACGGTGACCACCTTTAGGTCACCAAGAATAGTTTTTCTTTGTCTTTGGTGTCTGTTCCAATCGTTTCTTTTTCTTTTCCTCATATATATACATTTATATACGCACATATACGCACGCATTCACCCACCCACCCACACACACACACACACACACACTCTCTCTCTCTCTCTCTCTCGCACACACACTCTCTCTTGCACACACACACTTTCACTGGGTACACCAGAAATATGCGTCGCAGCTCGCGCACTGCACTATTTACACTTCACTTACAGTATTTACATTTTCCCGCTGTTTTCCTGCGCGGGCAGGATGTAGTTCCTGGGTGTTTTCCGAGCCGAGGGCCTCTGCCGTAACATGTGTGTCCCCTAAGACCGAGGTTACATGGACGCGCATTAATCGGTGAGCCATGCCGCGTCTAGAACATTTTTATTCTAATATGTTTGCGGTGCTTCGGTTCGCCTTTGCCAATGTTGGCGATCTCGTAGTTTTCGTGGTTCCTAATGCGCGTCCATGTTGCCGTTGCTCTTTTTTCTATTGCCTTTGGGATGGATGGGATCTGGGTTTCGAGGTGAAGAGTTTGGTTAGTGGTAAGGAGTGAAACAGAAAGGATTTTTCTAAGGGAGAGATTTGGGGGTGTTTGATTTGTTTAAGGGCGGCTTTGGAGGCATTGGCCCAGACCACATATGTGTACAGGAGCACCTAGAGTATAAATGACCTATATAAAATCAGCTTGGATATAAGTTGTAGCTGTTTGCTGCGGAAGATGCGGGCGCATAACTTTAACCGCTGTCTGCCTTTGTTGGCGGTATTTTTATATGGTTGGACCAGCACATCATGTGGTCCATGGTGACGCCGAGGTATTTGACATGCTGGCGAGAGTGCAACACTTGACCACCGACCGTTAGGTCCATTGCCAAAGTGTGATGCCGCTTTGAAAAATGTATGAGCTAGCATTTATTGGGGTTAATTTTGATTTTTCAATCACGGAGCCATGAGAGGAAGTTGTTTGTGTATCTTTGCATTTCTGCAAGGCCTAAACGAGGATTTTTGTTATGGTTTTATATTACAGTGTCGTCAGCATACATGGCGACTTTGCGTCTGACGTCCACTGGGAAATCATTTTAAACAGTAACAGTAGTTGTAAACAGGAACGGTGACATGACTGCCTCTTGTGGGACGACAGCCCGCATCACTCTCTCCCGAGAGGAGGAGTGGCCCACTTTCACCTAGAAGTGCCTATTTTCTAAGAAGTTGTGCAGCAGTTATAGATAATTTTGAAGTGCCGGGAAATTGTGGTGTAGTTTGTAAATGAGGCCATTGTGCCAGCACCGGTCGAACGCGGCCTCTACGTCCAGAAATAATGCCAACGCTGAAGCCCCATTGTTAAATTGCTCTGTTACGTCATCAGTTAGTCTGAAAAACTGTATTTCTGTGGAATGTCCTCTTCTAAAGCAAAATTGTGAATTTAAGAGTTCATGTGTATCCGAAGCTTGTTTTTAGTCGAGAAAGTATAAGTTTTTCGAGCAATTTACCAATAGTAGACAAGGGACTAACGGGGCGGTAATTTTGCGGCTGTCTTATGCTTTTTCCTTGCTTTGGGAGCATGATGACTCTTGCTCCCTTCCAAGTAGAAGGGAAATAACTGTGGTGCAAGTGGGCGTTAAATATGTTTGTCAGTTGCACCAGAGCTTTTCTCGGTAGATATTTTAAGTTCCTCATTAGTCACTTTGTCTGGACCGGCAGTTTTCCCATTAGGCGTGTATGAATGAATGAAAAAGTTATTTGGGCATGTCTTTCGACATGCCCTGGCTGTTCAGGGGCACCCCTCTTCAGCCTAGTGATTGCGTTTTTATGTTTGGTCGTGTGGCGGATTTCAGTGGCGGGTGCCTGTATGCGTGTTGGTGTTGTGGGTTTTGTGTTTGGATGGGTGATGTGTGTGTTTGGTTATCCCTAGCTGCATGGCCTGTCGTCTACCCAAGAAAGAAAAAGAAAAGCCCAGGAAGTATAAGTCATTTGTGCTAGAAGTTTTGTCAAGTTTGTATGTCTACTGCAACAGCTCTTCGGTTACTTTTGTATGTTTGTGTGTTTGTGTGTTAGGTTTATGTGTGTTTTTATTTTAAGTGTTTATGTTTATTATGTGTTTAGATGTTTTGGAAGTGTTGAAGGTGTTGTTGTAGTCTGTCTTCTTCTTGTTGCTGGTATTTGTCGTAAACGTCGATTAGTGTTATGAGAGGAGGATTTTTGAGTTTCTCTGTTTGTGTTATGGTTTTCATTTTTTGTGCGGTGTTGATGAGTGTTCTTCTGTATTGTCTGGTGTGTGCGTTGTGTATGTATTTGATCATTAGTTTGGCTATGTGTGTATCTATGGGTGTTGTGTGTGTGTAGTTGTAAAGTGTGTTTGTCTTGAATGAGGGCAAAAGTTTGTGGGCAGTTCTGATGCACCTCCTCTCAAAGGATTTTATTTTGTCCATTATTTCGGTCGTGATTAGGGGCATGGTGGCTACGGCTGCATAAGTCAGTTGTGGTCTTATTAGTGCAGTGTAAAGTTTTCGTAGTATTTGTGGTGTAAGTCCTCGTCCGTTTAGTCGTGCTAAGTAAGTCAGTGTTGAGTGAACGGGTCGTGTTTTGTTAAGTAGTCTCGTGTAGTGTGTCTTAATTTTCAGTTGGTTATGAATATGTATACCCAGATACTTTATGATTGTTTTGCATGGTATTTGTTGATTGTTGAAGGTAAGGGTGGCTGTTTTGTATGAGTGTTTCATGATTTTCCTTATCACAATGGCTTGTGTTTTGTCTGTGTTTATGCTGATTCGCCATTTTTGAGTCCATTGGAGGAAGGTGCAGAGTTGTTTTTCGAGATTTCCTCTGGCTCCAATCAGCGTGGCGTGTGTGCTCCAATACGCAGTATCATCTGCATATTGGGCTAGGTGTAGGTTTTTTTGTGTTGGTTGTGGTGTGTCGGATGTGTACAGTATGTAGAGGAGGCCGGAAATAGCGCTTCCCTGTGGTGTGCCTGCTTTAATATTAATGGTATTAGATAGTAAGTTGTTTATACGTATGTGTCCTGTTCTGTCTGTAAGAAAGCTGGCTACCCAACGTACAATCCTTGGTGAACTTTTTAAGTCTGTCAGTTTGTATAGTAGTCCGTTAGTCCAGCATTTGTCGAAGGCGGATTGTACGTCGAGGAAGGTTGCCATGGTGACAAATCCTCGGTTGTAAGCGTCTTGTAGGTTTGATAGTACTCGTACTAATTGGTCTTGTATTGTTATGTCGGTTCGGTAGCCAGCTTGTGTCATTGGTATCAGTTGTCTTTGCGTGCATATTTTTGTCAGTCTGTGTACTACTATCTTTTCGAAAGTTTTTGATAGTGTGGAGATTAGTGATATGGGTCTATAGTTTTTATGGTCAGTCTTGTTTTTGCCAGGTTTTTCGAACAACAGTATGTGTGCGCGTTTCCAGTCAGTCGGGTGGTATCCATGTCGGTATATGTGGTTATAGGTGGTTACTAGTAGATTTAATGTGTTGTCAGGGAGTTGTCTTAGCATTTCGTAGGTGATGTTGTCCGGGCCTGGCGCTGTGTTTCGGGTTCTTTTTAGTACTGTCTTAATGTCTTGAGCTGTTATCGGTCGGTCAGTTTTGTCATTTTCGTCTAGTTCTATGATGTCCATTTGTGGTGTGTACAGATTTTGGTTTTGTTCTATATGTCTATTAACGTTTCTATAGTGCGTCTTGTGGAAATTCGGGTCGTCAGGTGTTTGAAAAACGTTTTCGTAATGTTGTCGGAATATTTCTAATTTTTGCGTTGTGTCGTGTATTGTTTGTCCGTTTTGTTTGATAGGGTATTGTGGGTAGGTCTTGTGTCTGGTACTTTTAATTAATCGCCAGAAATTAGCCGGGTCTCGTCTGTTCGTCTCGGTCATTTTGTCAAGTAGTGTATTCCATTTGTCACAGTTAAATGTGGCTATGGCGTCTTTTACGTCCTGTTGTAGTTTGTTTACTATTCGTTTGTCTTCTGGGGCGTGTGTCTTCATGTATTGTCTGTGTGCTTTTCTTTTGTTTTTTATTATCTGAATTATGTGTCTTGGTAAAGGTCTGCTGTAGGGGTTTATATTAATTGTTCTTTGTGGTACAGATGCTTCTCGTGCTTGCGTCATTATGTCGGTAAGTGTTGTTGCGTATATGTCTATGTCATGGCAAGTATTAGGTGGTGTAAGTGTGACATTGTCTGTCAGTCGTTCGGCTGTCTGTTTGTATGTGTTCCAGTCTGCGTTTTTGTAGTCGTTTATTACTATTGTTCTGTTAGACTGCGTGTACCAGGGGTGGGTTCGTATTGTCAATATTATGGGTAGGTGGTCGGTATTTGGTGGTGCATCTGTGCTAATGTCGTCGACTTGGTTAAACGTGCGTTTTGATGTCAGTATTTTGTCTGGTGAACTTGGTTTTTGTGTTCCTGTGCCTATCCTGGTCGGTCCTGGTGTCAACACTACTCTAAGGTCAGTCTGGTCTAGTAGGTTTTTCAGTTCGCGTCCGTGTGCGTTTGTGTTTTCGTCGAGTAAGTGAGTACTGTATGCATTAAGGTCTCCTGCTAGTATTAGGTCTGGGTAGTTGTCATTTAGGTATTTAAGTAACGTCGTCGGGAAAGGGTCTTTTGGCGGTACATATAGAGTTGCTATGACTGTCTTTTTGCGTCGTATTCTGATTTGTACTAGCAGGAGTTGATGGTTTTGGAATGCTGGGGGCGTGGTCAAGAGGATTAGGCAACTTCCTGATGAGCTTATAAACTTCCTGCGGTGTTATGATGGGTAGTTGCTGTCCTTGCTTCTGCGCCAACCAGGTTTGTACCTATGTCTGAACCTCCCGTTCTATTTCACAGTTGGTCACTGGGTTTTTTGGTGAATATGTGTTGGACACAGTCAGCGAAGACCTCGGCTTTCTCCCCTGCGTAGAACTGCAGGCACCCTTGAGTGTGCAGTGCCTCAGTTGCAGATTTGACGCTCGTGGAAACTTTGAAAGTCCGAATGGGTGGTTCTCAGCATTTTGCATTTTGTTTTCCCACTGTTCAATTTTGTTGATTTTAATTTCTTGCCGAATGACGTTGCTCAGCCAGTTTGCTAGCAGGCTGACGGGTGTACCTCCAAAGTCTTGTCAAGCGTCGTCTCCACGCAATGAGTTGCTCTACCTCGGGGTACGTGCAAAATCCGGGTGGCCTTGTGTATATGTGGTGGCATTTTTTTTTGGCCGTGCGTACCGAAGCAGTGAAGTTTTCAGTGGAGACATCTATGTCTGCCTTGCTATAGTATGACAGCCTGGGTTGCGCTATCCTGTCCATTTCCATGGTTGGCTTTTGTTTTGTATCGTCTAGCACCTGCACCCACGCTGTCTGTATACGTGCTGTTTCTTCCTTTCTCCTTAAGTTATTCTTATGTTTATGTTTCTCAATTGCTTTTCGGCACAGCCGGTGCGTGGACAATACAGTACACTACCATGGACGGCTGCACCAAGAAACCATTGAGATTCATAAGCCTTTGGCAATGCACCTAACGGTCGGTGGTCAAATATTTCACTGTGGTCAGTATATTAAATACCTAGGCGTCACTATGACCCGCACGATGTGCTGGTCCACCCACATAGCGCCAACAAAGGCAGACAGCTGTTATGCGTCCCCATCTTCCGCAGCAAACAGCTGCAACTCAGAATTTTGTAGAAGACATTTATTCTTTCAGTGGTCCTGTATGCATGTATGGCCTGAACCAATGCCTCCAAAACCGCCTTAAAACAAATCCAACCCTCCAAAACCTCTCCCTTCGAAAACTCCTCTCTGCTCCACTCCGAACCACTAACTAAACCCTTCACCTTGAAACCCAGATCGCATCCATCCCAGAGGCAATACCTAAAGGAGCCAAGGCAGCGTGGTCGCGCATTAAAAATCACGAAAATTACGTGATCAACAACATTGGCAAAGGCGAACCGAAGCACCGCAACACGCTAGGATAAAAATGTTTTAGACGCGGCACGGCTCGCCGACTAACGCGCGCCCATGCAAGCCCGGCCTTAGGCCACAGACTCACTACTACAGAAGTTTAACCTTCTGGAACCATACAGGTGCTGCAACTTGACCGCGCAGGAAAACAGCGGAAAACTGCATATAGTGTGAATAATAAAGTGAATTGTATACAGTGCAGTGCGTGAGCTGGGACGCACATTTTAGTGTGCCCATTGTAAGCATGTGTGTGTGTGTGTGTGTGTTCAGGTGATGGGACATATAGCTTCGGTATGCCCAGGAGTGAATGCGTGTGTCTATGTGTGTATTTAAATGTGTGTATATATAAAATGAAACAAGACACTCAAAAGACAATCAATGACTACAAGGAAAACCTGTTCTCGATGGCCTAAACATGGTTTCCGTATGGTTTTTGAGAATCCCAAAAACTGTAAATATTGATAAGTATAAGTTAATGATAACTGTAGCCTGTAAGCCATGCTCATTATGCCGGTAGCAGGCAAAACGTAACACACACACACACACACACACACACACACACACACACACACACACACACACACACACGAACCTTTCTCTAAAACTGCTTTCCTTTTTTGGATTCTGGGGGTTTCAAGGCATGTATTTCCGGTGAAATTTCGACATCGAATTTTTGGGTGGAATACAATACTTCCCCTACTTACCTATATATGGCAATAAGAGCACAAGCAAAAGATCTAATCTTGGAAAATGGTAAAGAAACAACTGAACAGTATAGTAAATATACATATCCAGAAGTCAAAATAATGAAAGATGGAAACCATGAAGATGATATAAATGGCAGAATCAATAAAGGAAGGTCAGCAATATCAAGAGAGGCCGTGTTTACGGGCCCGTGGACAACTAGGTCATTAGGGCCTCGAGTCCAAAACTAAAATCACGGAAGGTCAAGTGTTAAAACAGCACTCATAAAAAACTAAAAGACGAAAGTTAAAATTGATAAAAGCAGCTAAACTCAACTATTAAAGCGTTCCATTTAAAATGCTAAAAACTGAAGCTTAAAATTGCTACAAGGTAAAAAGGCTTAAACCTCGAAGCGCTAAGACGTTAAAAATAAAACAAAAAGCAAGGCAATCTAATAGGCTAAAGTCACTGAAATAAAGTAACCTTACACTTGTTTAACAAAATCAATTGTGGAACAAAATCGCAGTACTATGCTTACAGCTACTGGGTCGTTGCCTAGAACGAGCACAATGTAAGGCCCAGACCAACGGACTGGCGCTCAGGAGCGTATCGCGGAAAATCAAGGAGGACATTCGTGACGGAGAATGGAACATTGTACGTCGCACAGACAGGTTCCGGATCACCACGCAAACGGTGTCCATGCGTGGCTCGAGTGTGATCTATCCTCAGGCGGATTAAAACCACTTCTTCCCACCTGGAATCCTTGCAACTGGTCTGCCAGGGTAGTACCGTGTCCTTGATTGTCCGTAACTAAGTGCCAGCTAACGCTTCCCAAGATTTCTGCCAGAGAGCAAATAGATGGCGACGGAAATATTTCTGCACATAATATGGGAGCGTACGGGTGGAATACTCGGGAAGGCGACATGCAGACTTCGCAGCCGCATCCGCCACCTTGTTGCCCGGAATACCCACATGGCCTGGGATACACGTAAAAACTAACTGGTATCCACGAAACAGTGGCTGAGATATCAGTGTTTGAATTTTAACAATTAAAGCCGAGGTGCCGAGAAATTGTTGCAGGGCCTGAAGAGCGCTAAAGGAGTCCGAGCAAACGATAAAATTTCCAGGACCTGAACCAGAGATAAAAAGTAAAAAATAAAAGTTGGCAAACAGCTCGGTAAAAACTGAACTGGCGTCGAGGTTCGAGGGATAAGGATGACAAGACCCTCTCGCCAGGAAGACGGAAAAACCCGCTGGAGCCAGAGGCGGTTATAGATGCTCAGTAGGAAGGAAAGAGCCGCAAGTGGAAGATGAAGCAACATTTGGCGGTGGATGACATCAGGACCAGGAGAAGAATTCTTTGCTAGGGACAAAGAATGTGCTAGCTCCACTTCGGTAAAAGGTGTGTTGTAGGATTCACTTTGGGCACCGTTAAAACTAAGAACTATCCGGTCCGCAGATTCCTTTATAGCTAAAAACGCTCTATTTTAGCTTTGAATTTGGCTAGTAGAAGCGAAAGAATCGGCAAGGGCGTCGGCGATGTCCTGCTCGCTGGTGTAACAGGAACCCTGTACGGCAAGACCGGGTATGATTGTACGGCGACACTTGCCGTACATACGCTGAACAGCAGTCCACACCTTTTTCACCGAACTTCGATGGGAAAAGGAAGATACATACTTTTCCCACGATTTGCGTTTCGCGTCTTGAAGTATACATAGCACCCTAGCACGAGCACGCTTAAAAAGCGACAAAATTCGCTTGCGTGGGGTGTAATGTAAAAATACGCAAAGCACGCTTACGTGATTTAATAACCAAGCGCCATTCCTCGGACCACCAAGGCACAGTTTTTTTTTTTTTTTTTTTTTTTCCTTTCTTTCCTTACTTAACTAATTTACTTCTGTGGTGACTCTGTTTATTTTTAATTTGTACAGTGGTGGAGTTGGTCCGGTACCGCCGAAGCAAACCGGATGATTGTGGGTAATGTTAAAGTCGGGTCGTTGGCTTAGGCAGGTCAAGTGTAATGGCGTTGCCCTGACACTGACCTGCGGTTTGGGGGGAAGTCGGGTCGTACTGAAGGACCGGGTAGAGGACCGAGTAGAGGTCTGAGGAGTGTCAGTCGATTCAAAATCTGATTAAGTAAGTCCTGTAGTAATAATGTGTGTCCTTGTAGAATTTCTTCTAATGTCTTATGGACCTTCTGAATGCGTGTGTCGTTGATATAAGTGACCACTTTCTCCAGCTGCTTGTTGAAGTGGTCACGGAGGCTATTGTTGTCTTGATGGACTGTGGCAGGTAGCGTTGTTTGCAGATTATGGGTGACATCCTTAACGTCCTCGAGAGCACGAGTCAGGGCTGTCTCCCATGCTGCAACCCGGTCGGTGAGAGTCTGAAGTGTGTCTTGAATCTTCTGTAGTGCGGCGGTGTTGTGGAGTACAGCGGTGAGAAGTTGGTTGTCTGCAGCGTCGTGTTGGTCGACGGTTTGGCGGTTGGTCATGATATGTTGGTGTGTGACGGTGAAGGTCTGCGAGGCGGAGAGTGGTTGTTGCGTAGGCAGCTTGTGAACTGCAGGCGTCTGACGGCGTGGGTTCCTGGGGCACGCCGCCTGGCCCGTGAAGTGACCAGTGCAGTTGCACGTGGCACAATACACTGGGCGACGTGTCAGGTCGTGGCTGGTGTAGGATGTGGTGAAGGTGCCGGCGCCACAGTAGTGGCAGCGTGGGGGGTCGGCGCAGGTATCGGCGGTGTGACCATACTGGCAGCAGCGTCGGCAGGGAATAGGGCGTACACCACGGCTAGCCTCGACTGGGAGCACCTGCCCGAGGGCAGGAAGCTCGTCCTTCAAAGCAGCGCGGTAATCTGCCCCATCCCAAAACTCCAGGCGCACCAGCGGCGACGGTCCTCTGGCTGTGATGATGCGCGTCGCTTTCATGAGAGAAGGCCAGCGACGTCGGACTGCGCTGAGGAGGAGAGAGTCCGGAAGCTGCCGATGTACTCCGCGCACAACTGCGCTGTAGCTCTGCAGCCTCGTGAGGTTAGGATGACTCTCTCTGGACGTTTGATATTCAACCTCTGGCTGTGTCGACTGTGTGCGGTGGGTGGTTGATGTCGGCGTGGTGTCGCAGGCTGAGATACCTTGGTCAGGCGGCGTAGATGGAGGAGTTGGCGAGGAGGCTGGCTGTGAGGCAGGGACGGCGCTGGCGTTTTCAGTCTCCCCAGAAGGTTCTTCGGAGGCTCCTTGGACTGCTGCGGCGGCTCGCTTCTTCTTTCTTCCTGCCATGTTGTCTCTGCGGCGGCTGTGGCTGGACTCCCGAAAAAAAAAACCGGCACAGGAACTTGACGTGGTGTAGATGAACCTCGAGGAACGCTGGAATCCGCTGCGCGAAGGATAAAGCAAGTAAAATACTCCACTATGTCGTCAATGGTGGTAAAACCATCGTCGGTAATTGAATGAGGGAATGAAATTTCCCCCAGTCATCTTGCAAATAATCCAGTGAGGAAAGCGTGTTGGCACAGAATGGGGGCCGGATGGGTGAATGTTAATGGTGTAATGATCACTGCCAAATAAGTCGGAAAGTACCGACCAATCAAGTAGAGGTACCAGTGACGGGCTGCAAAAAGAAACGTCAAGCGCGGAGTGTCTATCATAGGCAGATGATAAGTAAGTAGGCACGCCAGTGTTTTATAGGACTAGGCTGGACATATAGCAAAAGTCTGCTACAAGGCACCCACGAGAATCCTCAGTGCCGGAGCCCCAGTGAGAGTGCTTGGCATTCAGATCACCGATAAAGATGAGCGGTGGCGGAATCTTTGTCAAGAGAGCCCCAAGAGCTTTCTGGTGTATGCCACTGACCGGTGGCATACAGACATTGCAATGAGAGAAACAGAGGCTCTTCAGCTATACACGGACCGTTACAGCTTGCAGCGGTGTGTGAAGTGGCACAATGGTGGCAGAGATATCATGCGCCACCAGAATAGCAACACCGCTTGCTCGCCTATCAGCTGCAGAGTCATGTCTAAGTGCCGAGAAACAACGAAGATGTAATGCGTGGTTAGGCTGTAAGTGGGTTTATTGTAGACAGACGATTGATGGAGAGCGTTGCGAAACGAGATGTTGTATGTCCGGAACACGTGCCCGGAACCCATTAACATTCCACTGGATTATTTCCATGGTAAAGAGGAGATTAGTGATTGGTCTTCATCTTTTCCTTCTTCATCTTTACCTTAACCGACTTCGGACAGGAGAGGTGACTCCGACGTCTCCTCCGACGTTCGGGTATCTGAAGATCCCCGGCGGCTCGCGGAATGGGAGTGGGAGCGGGACTTCATGGACGATGTGTGACTCCTGGCGCGACCAGTAGGCCTAGAACATTGGCTGTCAACCGGCTGGCTACGTGAGTTAATGAGCTGGTGTCTGCACGGCTATAGATGTAATAGCCGGTGCCGGTGTGACACGAGACAGTGAAGGGATACTTGCAAGAAGGTCAGTCTGTGTGGAAGCATCTGATACAGGAACGTGCTGAATCGCTACGCTATTGGCAGCTAAGGCATAACCTGTGGCGGTAGCAGGTTTCAGCTGCTCAAAACGACGACGCGCTTTTGGAAACGTGAGATGTTCTTTCACGCGCAATTCCTGTACACACCTCTCATCCAGAAACTTCGCACGCTGACGCGAGCTGGATGGATGGTTCCCTCCACAGTTCATACAGAGAGGATCCCGTGTACATGTCGTGTCCTCATGGGCTGGTAAACCACAACGCTCACATATAGCAGGATTGTTACACAAGGTCTTAGTATGGCCGAACCGTTGGCACCTAAAACAATGCATAGGGTTCGGCACATACTGACGTACGGCGGCACGTTCGTAGCCACAAAATATATACTCGGGCAATTTACTTCCTTTGAACGTCAGTGCGCAAAGATGAATCCTTGCCACCCTGCTTTCGAGTAAGACGGTAAGCCTGACACAAACGCTGGTCAGAAAGGCAGGTGGTAATCTCATCATTCGACAGCTTGTCCAGAGGAGGTGGTGACAACACCCTTACATATGTTGAGCAATTTGGATGGGGCTACCCGAATTGGGTAGGATCCCAACAAACTCGCTTATAATAGTTTCTGGGTCTGGTGTGCCGTGTTAGTTTCGATCAACAGCGTATCTTCTCGAACTCTGGTCACGTTCTTAGCTGGCCTGCTTCCCGTTTTATATAAAAGGGGCTAAGGTCTTTTATCGTTTTCCCGTTCCATGCCAAAGTCAAAACTAAATAAGGAGTCAAACGAAGAGGTATTGCACAGATGCATATTGAACCGTCCCCATCCTGAACCGTCGGCGTCAGCCTGCTATGCGGGGTCAAAGGATAAAAGACACCAAAATCTCCACGGACTGTGCCGCCATGGAGACCCCTCTATGACTGACCTCAAGGCGTACTTCAGAGGGACTACCCGCCGATCTCCACTGCTTGTCCACATGGGTAAATCGTTCACCACGCGCACCCTGGCTTTATTCCCTCACCACAGGAATAACCGCCTGCGGCTCCCCACTTTAGGCCACGCTTCCTCAACGGAGTCAGCGTGTATTCAGGGTTGATTACACCGGGGTTCCGTCAGCGGTAACACGTCCGCCGAGCGATATCAATCCGACGGCACACGGTCGTCGGGGAATTAACATAGGCCGAGCCCTCAGAGAGCTACGTAGGTGTACATGACGGTGTGGACGGGCTCCGCACTTAAGATTACACGCGGTGGCAGTGAGAAGGGTCCGCCCAACCTTCACGCCTGTGACCTTCAAAGAGCACACAAGTTGGGGGGCGCGCTGAAAACCGTCAAGACAGTTAAAATCCCTGCTGGTGAGACAGCAGTTATAAACCTAAGACCTTGCACACTAATCATCATAGTAAACCTAGAAGAGGAAGAGGGTGACAAAAGCTAGCAAAAAAAAAAAAAAAAAAAAAAAAAAAAGAAGAAGAAGAAATTGGACGTGGCACAGTTGATGGACATGAAGGAGCAATATCAAAATTAAGGAGCCTTTTGTGGGATAAGAATTCAAAGCAAAAAGATATACCAGGTGAGTCAGCCGCGCCGTATTTTTTTTGGAGTGAGTGAGTTGGGTTTAAGGGCCCGTCGACAACTAGGTCATTAGGGCCCGTTATTTTTTATTTTATCTTTGTGTGTGTGTGTTCGTTTTGTTCGTTTGTTCGTTCGTTCGTTCGTTCGCTCGTTCGTTCGCTGGCTCGCTCGTTCGCTCGTTGGCTCGTTGGCTGGTTGGCTCGTTGGCTCGTTGGCTCGCTGGTTCGTTCGTTCCTTCGTTCCTTCGTTCCTTCGTTCCTTCGTTCCTTCGTTCCTTCGTTCCTTCGTTCCTTCGTTCCTTCGTTCCTTCGTTCCTTCGTTCCTTCGTTCCTTCGTTCCTTCGTTCCTTCGTTCCTTCGTTCCTTCGTTCCTTCGTTCCTTCGTTCCTTCGTTCCTTCGTTCCTTCGTTCCTTCGTTCCTTCGTTCCTTCGTTCCTTCGTTCCTTCGTTCCTTCGTTCCTTCGTTCCTTCGTTCCTTCCTTACTTCATTCATTCATTTATTTTTTTTTGAAAGGTAGGCCACTCATCTAACGGCATGTGCGCCTTAGTCCAGTTTTGCGCATGCTAACATGTATTGCTTGACGTTCTTAAAGAGAGGAATGCGCAAAATTGAGAGCAACAGTAGTTTAAGGGACAGAACGTACTCCTCGCTAAAGTACACCTCAAAAACATAAGACTTGTTTACTGAGAGCGAATTCCGGTTTCCGGCCGATTTTACAAACTTTCTATTAGAGTATACGTAGCAACGTAATTAAATAAACGCCTCGGAAAAAAATGGACCTATCATATGAGTACACTAACAACGTCAGCTACAAAGAAAATGGTGGATTCTTGTACTTAGAGCAGAGGTTGGCTGCCAAAAAATTAGGAAAATTTAGAGACACGCCTCATCCATCATGGACCTGTACAGTCAAAACGGACATATTATTAAACAACAGTTTATTTATATTTTTGCATGAACTACGCTTCGTGCATCTCAATTAATATACACAACAGCTTATGCCATTTAAATAATAATATTAAAACGCCCAGTAAATTATTAAAACTGTCTTAAAAGGCTAAATCGAGCCCGAAAACTCGCGAGGTGGCAATGGTATAGCGCTAGGCACACAAGTCTTACTATTGCACGTGGTGCCTGCTTTCAGTCAAGTCTTGAAATAGCTGAATAGGATTGTGACGTGTCCTCTGCGTTAACCCCCAATGACATAGGTTCGAGTCTCAGCACTGTAATTTATTAATTTTTTTTATATTCATCAAATTTGGAAACCGAATTCACAATAATCTAATTATAAAGTCCCTGAGGGTTTAGGACATTATAATCTAAATCACTTTTAGTTGTCTGCATTTTGTAATTGAACAGATATAATGACTTCTGACCCATTGGACCAGCATGATGTAGTGTGTTGTGAATGCCGACTCCTTCGTTCTCCTCACGTACGCTGTCGCACATTTTGTGCCAGTCTTTCATTATGTATTCGACAGATGAGTACGTAGATATGCTTTTGATCTGCGGAGAAGCAAGAACAAATATACCAGCGGCTCAGCACCTACATCGGGAGAGATATCCGAGTAGACGACAACCAACAGCAAACACCTTCTGGAATGTTGAAAGGCGTCTGCGTGTAACAACGACACTTGCAAGAATGCATCTTCATAGACACGCACCAGCAACATTGGGTGTTAATGCAGAAGCAGTTTTGAACGCCACCTAAAACAATCCGCATACAAGTACACGAGCAGTTGCTCAGGAGGTGAAGGTCAGCCAATCTTCTGTAGTGCGAATATTGAACACTAATAAGTTCCATGCTTATCGTTTACACCTACACCAAGCACTTCACAGGAGAGATGTCGAAGCTCGAGTAACCGTTTGTGAATGGTTGCTGGAGCGAGTAGCAAGTGATGTGGAATTCGCATCCAGGATATTGTTTTCTGACGAATCAAGGTTCCACAACAATGGAACTGAAAATCGTCACAATATACGCTATAAGAGTGTTGATAATCCTCATTGGGTAAGGGAGGCAGCATTCCAAGAGCAGTGGGGTGTAAATGTCTGGTGTGGAATCTTGGGAGACCACCTTGTTGGACCATTATTCTTCGAGGGTCATCTAACAGGAGCACGCTACCTAGAATTCCTCCGTAGCTCACCCCTTATTATTAGGGAATGTGCCACTGCAGGAGCGAATGACGATGTGGTTTCAACACAACGGCGCTCCTCCGTATCGGTCGAGGATCGTCTGCAATCATTTGAATGCTGCATATCCTGGTCATTGGATAGGAAGACAAGGACCAGTCTCCTGGCCTGCCAGATCACCCAATCTGACAGCCCTTGACTTCTTTCTCTGGGATTATTTTAAAAAAACGCATTTATGCAGAGGAGCTGGACAACCCAGAAACCCTTCGTCAGCGTATTACAGTGGCTTCTAGAAATGTTCAACTCGCCATGCTACACCAAGTCAGGAGCTCCATCCAACAGCGTGCCCAGGCGTGCATTACCCAAGAAGGTCACCAGTTCGAGCACTTGCTTCGTTAGAGGAGTCGTGTTCCAGGAATAGAAGAAGAGTCACTCCAGCGCCGCAAAACATATCGCTATGCAACATTCTTAATATCGCAATAATTCATTGTGTGCAAAATTGAGTTTAACTTCCATGTTAAACTCTGACAATGTAATTTCTTTGCTTTCTGTGTTCAAATGTGTATAAATGATCGTTATTTCAATTGCACCTACTTATAGGTGTATTTAAACAACTATATAATTGTAGTTCACAAATAAAGAAACATCAAATAATGCCATAAAACATAAATAAAACAATAAAAATGAATAAAATAAGTTTTCAGTAATTTGTAAATTGTGAGGATTGCACGGTAAAAAAAATCAGTTCATGCAGGTGATTCGAACCACCTTCACAGCAGACAGAGTACTTCGGAGTCTTGCGCTCGTTCCAACTGAGCTACCTAGTAACGTGTGAGGTAAACACTCCGGTAAAGATGTAATATTCACTGGTTCCAGTGAACATTTGCAGAGGTGCAAACGTCAGCTGTCTAATTACGAATATATTAAAAGGTGATGTGATAACATCTATATTAGCACTAATTTCATCGAGTGTTTAACATCCATGTTAAATACGCGGGTAGAACCTAGTAATGGGGTTGATGTTTTCATGTTGGAATATAGAATGCGGATTGCATAAAACTCGAGAATAAGGGGCAGCTGACTCACCTGGTATAATACTATTACTCGTATACAAATGTCATCACATAGATCAGAGGCTGGCATTTGAAACGAAGAACACTACTAAATTAAACTCTACAAAAATGAACTTTTGGCGACTATTTGCAAAGTTCTCAAGGAGAGGCAAAACCAGAAATAAGGTTATAAGAGGAAAAATGAAAGTACAAGGCTCATTGGTAGAAGAAATTAAAGCAGAACAATTAAGATGGTTTGGACACGTGAAAAAGATGGATGAGGACAGAAAAAGAAGATACATGAATGGAGTCCAGTGGGACGTGGGAAGAGGGCAAGACCTAAATTAACATGGAAATAAGGAATAGTTCGAACAATGAAAGAAAGGAGATTAGAAGAGGGAAGCTGGGAAGACAGAAAAGAGTGGAAGATGGCTATAATTCCTAAATGAGTGCAGGAAGATGTCAAAGACACAAGAAACCTTGATTAAATTAACAGAAAAATAGTGAAACCTTTTCATGTAAAGGGTAGTTTGGGGTGGGGATATTCTTGGAAATCTTCTTGTCGCATCTTTGAAAGGTGCTCATCTTAAATACCTAGTTTAGTATTTAACCGACTTTTCATTTTTGAGTTACGCTGTTCACTACACGCTCAGACACATGTACACAACTTTATATGAAAACGTCTTTTTTTTTTTTTTTTTTTTTTAACTTTCTGATAAAATCTCGGTATCGAATTTTTGGATTGGATGTAATACTTCCCCTACTTGCTGATATGTAGGTACTCAGACACGTATTAACTGGAATGACTGTTGGCATTTGAACGGTGAACTTTGCAACATACGTGCGGTGCAGTTTCAACCATTACCTACACAGTGAAGGCCGATGGCCACAAACATGCGAGTTCAGGATGCACTTCTACCCAGAATCTAATACTGACCTTCAGAGTGACATGAGGTTTTTCATCGTTGCCTATTCTTTTCCCCTTTTCTTGCCATCCTCTTCTTCTAGTAATTCTCCTATACGTCCTTGAAAAAACGAAACCTCACGCACTATACTTTCCTGGTGCGTTTCTCCAAAGCTACACAGTTCAGGAGAAAACCCCGCCTGGGTTTATCACGAGACATGAACTGCTCACGTGTTATGAACAAGTCAAATCGTGATCTATACTCTGGCAGGGAAGTCCCCGTCCTATCAGGTGAAGCATGATGCTCAAACATTTCCCAAACAAGGTTCTTTACCCACTTTTAATGTGGTTTTGGGAAAGTACCAAGACAATTCATCTAAAACAAATTATAACCTTCGAAACCAATTACACAAAGAACAAGTAGTAGTAGTAGTAGTAGTAGTAGTAGTAGTAGTAGTAGTAGTAGTAGTAGTAGTAGTAGTAGTAGTAGTAGTAGTAGTAGTAGTAGTAGTATCGTAATAGACCCAAAATTATAATTATAAATTATATTTACTCACTTATTTACGTATACGAGGGGAGACAAAAATGTAGATCTTGCTAAAATGCACAATTTATGCCGAAGTACATTTCTTGTAGGGTGAACCATTTCGGAGATATTCCTTGTTATGTGCGTGAGTTTCGGAAAACTTAAAACTTTCGTGAAATGGAACATAGTTGCTCATTTCCTTAATATTTTAAGTGTGCAAAGAGAACAGAATCTCAAAGCTTTAAAACATTTGACTATGGCACAAAGCCTAATGTATTTTAGTATTCCTCTTGCACCTACAAGGAAACAAGCAATAAAATAGTTTGTATAAATGTATATCTTAACACGAAGAAGATATAGGAATACGAGTTTGTAAGAATGGATAGTACAAGAGTAGAGAAAGTCATGTGAGTGAAACACATCAGATTTGACTATCGCTCAAAGTCTACTGTATTCCCATGTTCCACTTGTACCTACAAGGAAGTAAGCAATAAGATAAACATTTCTACAACTGTATTTATATGGTTATATTCATTTTCGTTTAGTCTACATTTTTGTATAGTAAGATTTGGTCTATCTGTTACGGTTTACCAATAATGCAAAAGTTATCCAGAGTAAACAGGACTACATGGGCCATAGCCAGAAAATTCAAAATATATATTTCGTATGCCATAGAAATATCTCAAATATATAACATATAAGTCAAAATCGTTAAGTCATTTTGAAGAAAACAAAAATTTTCGAAAAATTGTTCATGTAAAGGGTAGTTTAGCGAGGAGAAAAATTCTTCAAAACCTTTGTGTTGCATCCTTGAAAGACATTAAATTTAAATAACAACTTTGGTTTATCTACTATATATAGTAAAGGAGTATGAAGATCCGTGTTTCTAATCCGGGCTATGGCATTGAATTTTTCAATCTTGATTGCAGCTCTTAAACATTGCTGGTGTGTTTAAAACACCAGCAGTAAATTTGTTGGTATAAATATATAATAATTACTATGATTTCACGGTTTATACCTTCTCGTTGATTCGTTCCCGGTTTCGAATTCGGTGAAAGGAGTCTAAGACTGTTTCGTAAGTTTTATCTGTTTGAAAATCATGGTCATTTCACATCTGCAAAAAATTAGTTCTATTTAACAAAATTTTGGATCGCCATGTGGTGTTTGCTCTAGAAATTGGTATTACAGTTCTTTTGTTTTTGCTCAAGCCATGTGGTTTCCTTTTTGCAAATATAGGTCAGTTTGTTTCTCTGATTTTAGTAGAGAATAGCACAGGACGTCGTGGAGGGTTTCGGTACCTCGACATTGATCTTTTGTACCTATGCCCCTTGCAGGGCGCCCCCGGTAGGAAGGATGAGACAAGAGGAGGCAATGGGTGGCCAACGCAAGGAGTTACGACAGAGCAGAGAGCAGGGTCCATATCATCTACAGATTGAAACACCCCGGTGGCATCTAGTACGACCGGTGTCCCGCCCACCCATAGTCTTAGACATACCCCAGGGGGCTCGGAGACCGAAGACCACCCCGAAAAGGGACGAAGGTTTACCGAGAGCATAGTTCCTGGCATTCAATGTCAATGAAACATTACGCACTATCAGGTTTGCATGGATTTTGTTACGGTACTTTACGATCTGTAATCCATAATGTTAGACAATAGCAGCATATACAGGACTGAGCTTATTCCCTGGAAAATACAGACTCTGTAACTGAAGTGGAAAACATTCTAAGGCTTTTCGATTGTTTAAACTGTTATTGCCTATAACCACGAACTACACAGGCAAGTTTAAGCTTGAGAGCTGCCTCTTATCGCTCATCTTTGCTGATAAACAAGAGGAGCTGAAGGAATTTCGCTCACGCTACTGCTGTCCGTTTCATAGGTATGGCCTCTATCTTCTGCAACTGTTTTAATGCAGGAAGGAATATCTACTTATGTAAAAGGCGAAGCAGTTGGGTCACCTGATGTTTTTACACTAATCTACTAACAGAGAATTCCTGCGTAACTTGCAAACGTAGAATTTGAAGATCAGTTCTTTCTTACTAATCTATAGAGCGCGTCAACAGCGCAACTTATATAATTTATTATTGTGAAATGGTTTAAATTGGCGAAAAGTAAATATTATTTATATAGAGATGCTAACAATGAAGTTCTAAAACATTATTATATGTAAGGGGAGTAAGATTTTGTATAAATGAAACTTAGGAGAGGGGTGAGCAACCTGGAAAGTGGTTCACGTTAAATAAGACTACATCAAGGTGGTCTGTAATATTTAGCAGCAGCACTGCAACCATTTAGTGAGTGTGGTTTTTTTTTAAAATAACTTGACGGTACTGACTGCGCACATGTAGCGGAGTGAGCGTTACGGTTAATATCTCCTCCACATGCAAGGTGTACCTCGCAGGAATAAAATCAAGTAAGTACAATGCCTCTACATTATGCATCTTATGTACTGACACCCCCAGGCTGGTGTATGTTAAGTGCTAGTTAGGGAAAACCCAGGGGCCATAAGGAAAAAACCAGTCTAATTCTCGAGGTCGCGGAATAAAGCCCACGGAGGGCAATGGACTTTTTGGGTGTAAAAATCCTTAACATCCCTTCCGTCGGAAGGGAAGGACAACTGGTCCCGTGCCTTAAATCTACGTCACGTAAAATGAAAAAAAGCCTAATTAACAGTCCTCTGAGCAAATAAGGCGGCATTCCATCCCCAATATAGAATTGGAGGTTCTAGAAGCACCCATTAAAAATATTATGTGTGCACTTACATGACTTGTACTAACCATTCTTACAAATTCTTATTCCTGTATGTTGTTCGTGTTAGTTAATATAAACATTTGCACACAGTATCTTATTGCTCATTTTCTTGCACGTGCAACGAGAATATGGTCTTAGCGGACGACAAAACAGCGGTTGATAGAGTTCTTAAGCTTATAGCGGAGTGTAGTATCAATTTGAAGATTTAAGGGACACTAGGAGTGAAATTTGAAAGTTCCACATTTTTTGATATATTTTTCTGAAAATTTTACTATGTTTGTACTTATATGAGAATAGGAGGTACCCCAAATTTCATTAAAATTGGATAATTCGTTTAGGGTATATAAATTATTTTATGAATTTAATAGGCACATTTTCAAAATAGAGCTCACGTCTATTGACTTTTCAAACTTCATTTATATTGGCAGAACTGATACTCTAAAACATGGGTAACAATTGTATGCAGAGATATTTCAAATACGTTTGCTGATTATGCAGTACATATTTTTTTAATAACAAAGAAAATGTAATCTTAAAAATTATTGATTTTTTTCATACAAAAAAAATGTTTTTGGAATTCATGTTAATAACATCAATATTGAATCATAGTTTTGTTTAGCTGCTATTTATGAATACTTTTGGAAATTTTCATTGAATTTGAAGCAAAACTCAGGCGCGACCTTCTTTTGGAATGCGCAGAAATGTAGTTTTGAGAAAAACAGGCTTTTATATAGGAACATCCTGTGTACCTTAAGGGAAGAGCGCTATTTGAAAGGGCCGTAATGACCACATGGAGTGGGGGATATGAAAAATGTTAGTTGATCCAAATGCACAGGTGTTCCAGGAACATTTTAAGATAAAAAAACAATTTTCGGCTTTTTGACAATTTTGACCAAAATTTCACTCCGTGTCCCTTAAAATTTTAGGTATCTCTTTTTGTGCTTTTTGACATATTTAACACCTTGTATATCTGACTATACAACATTCTTTGTTGCTAATGATTTTATTTTTTATTCAAATTTATATCTGGCTATTGCCATGAACTTTTTAAGGGCGCTGATGACCTTGAAATTGAGCGCCCTTAAACCCACAAATCAATCAACGCGAATATGGGAGTACAGTAGGCTGTGAGCCATAGTCAAATCCTTTAAAACTTTCAAATTCCGTTCTCTTTGCACGGTTAACATATAAAAAGATCAAAGACGATGTTCCATTTGACAGAAGTATAAGCTCGCCAAAATTCATACAAATAACAGGAATGTACCTGAATTAGGTCACCCTACAAAAACAAATTGATTTAGACATAAATTTTGTGTTTTAGCAGGATCTACATTATTTGTGTGGTCAGATTGGGTCTATTTCTTACCGTTTACCAGTTATGCAAAAGTCATCCAGAGTAAACAGGTCTACTGGGGCTATAGCCAGAATAATCAAGATACAAATTTCATTTTTCATAAAAATATCTCACACATATGTAATTTTAATCAAAACCGTTAGAGCCATTTTCAAGAAAATCAAAATTTTCGAAAAATGTTCCATGTAAAGGGTAGTTTAGGGTGGAGCAATTTTCTTCAAAATCTTCGTGTCGCATCCTTGAAAGACATTAAACTTAAATACCAACTTTGGTTTTTAACCGACTTTTCGTTTTTGAGTTATGCTGTCCACAGACTGACACACAGACACAGACACAGACACAGATAGGCAGGCACACACGCACCTTTTTCTAGAAGTGCTTTTCTTCGATTCACAGGGCCCCAAAACAAGTATTTCCGGTGAAATCTTGACATCGAATTTTTGGATTGAATACACTACTTCCCATATTTTATGTAGTAGAGAAAGTAAAAATACCCAATTACAAAAAGTATTTTGTGACGTGACATTGTTCCAAAAATCAAGTATTACACAAATATATTTTCTTACCAGAATATAAACAGTTTAAGGCAACATAATTACAACTTGGCATCAATCTGCTCCAACAGAGCTCATATTTATCGAGGCCGTATTCTGTAAAATGGCAAACAAGATGCATCACTGGTCAAACAAAGCGTCTTCTTTTCATCCCATTGCTTGGGATGTGTGAATCAAAGTTCATAGTGTTACATATGACATCCAAAGTACAGAATTCAAGGCCATAGACGAGGGTTGAACCATAGATCTTCCGCTCTCCCTCCGGCTGCTCTAACCACTGAGCTACCATTGCAATGTGCCAACACCACATTAAATTCTGCAACTGACATGTTTTCCGGTAAACCATAAGGAGATCTCAAATATTTATGAACTGACATACCCTAATGGAGTATGCATAAGTGGTAAAGTGTAAGAGATAGACAAAATCATTTTAACAACAAATGTAGATCTCGTTAACACACACTTTATGTTAAATACTTTTTTGTGGAGCGAACCTTTTCGGAGATATTCCTTATTCTTTGTTTGAATACTTACACTTATCTCAAATAAGAGGTCGTTATTCCTTATTTTATCTCATGGCCATGCAAAGAGAACGGAATTTCAAAGTCGTCATATAGCGAGCAGCTCCAATGTATTCGCATATTCCCCTTGTACTTACAAGGAAATAAGCAATAAGATAATTTGTACAAATGTTTATCTCAACAAACCCGAAGAAGATATAGGAATGGGAGTTTGTAAGAATGGTTAGTACAAGAGTAGAGAAAGTCATGTGAGCGCAACACATTTCTGTTATCATAGCGTATTCTAAGTACTTGTATGGCAATGAATAAAAAGTATATGTTGAATTTTCTGGAAATAGCCTGTAAAGTCCTGCTTATTACTTATTAGGAAGAAATTCTGTATAATTTTTTAACTAGTAACTCATAACAGATAGGCAAAAACATGTTAAACAGTACTACAAATTTGTTTAAAATACAGAATTCATTTGCAATAACTTTTTGTGGTAGATACTGGTAATTCCCCAATTATTTTTATTTTTTTGGATTGTTTAATGGTTTATTTTATTCCTTGAAGTACTTTTCGACTTTATAACATTTGTATGAATTTAAAATTTTATTTCATGTGTTAACATTTAGGATGCTCGATAGGCTCTAAGGTATGAGATTTCTTATTGAAATCTCAAACACCTGAGATTCTTCTTAAGTTTACGAAAGGACTATATGGTCGTACGAGGGTAACTAGATATGTATTCATACTTGGAAAATTGATCACCCTGGGGAAGGCATTGTTGTTTTGTCAAAATAGCTGACTCATTGGTAATGCAATGGTAGCAGACAGGATGTCCTAGCATTCATTTTTACCCACTTTATGTTTGAAGTCTGGAAAATGCGAAAGTTTTTCCATGTTTAATGGAGATTCAGAGAGAACATTTTCATGCAATGATTTTGTACAAATTCAAATGTGGCTTAAAAAAAGGCAGTCACTTGAGTGTTTGAGTGGAGATTTGGGGGAATATTCTCCGTCACATGGCACTGTGTTTTGCTGGTTTACAGAATTCAAGAAGGGGCGGCAATCTCCTAAAGATGAAGGGAAGAGTGGCAGACTAGTAACAATGGTGACTTCCCCGCTGTAGAAACAATGATTAGGTAAGAACCAAGACTTACCTACAAGGATATTGAGCTGGCATTAGGAATTAGTGGCCGAGTGTTTCAACCATCCTTCATGAACACCTTCGTATAAGGACATTGTTGCACCATGACAATACATCAGCTCACACCACTAATGTAGCAGTGGAGTTTCTACAAGGAGCTGGAGCAAAATCATGTGTCATCCGCCCTATTGTCCCGATCTGGCACCATGTAATTTCTCCCTGATCCTCACGGTGAAGAACCGACTTCGAGATCACCGATTCTCCAGCCCAAAAGAAGCAGTTTCTTCATACGAAGAGGAGTTATCTGCGGTGCCAGAAACTGAGTGGAGCGGATGCTTCCAGAGGTGGCCTCGGAGGACGGAATGGTGCATACAATGTCCGGCAAAATACTTTGAGAAACTGAGATAAACAAAACGTTTCCGCAATTACTGAGATTTTGCTGTCTCAATACATATTTAGTGACCCTCGTAGATCATCTATCAAGATTGGGAATAACATTTGGAAACAATTTCGAGTAACCTAAGGTCTAAGACACGGATATGCAATGTCGTCTACATTTAAACTTTTTTCGAATTGTCTTGAGAAAATGGAATAACGCCTGTCAAAATGGGAATAGAAGTGTATCATGAGACTATGTACCGTCTATTATTTGCTAGTGATCACATAATTATAAAACTGAACAGGAAAGACGTAGAATTCATGATTCGTAAGCTTGTGGATGCAATTGAGACAGGATTGGAAATTAATTTTGACGAGACAGACTATACGGTAGTTGAAGAAGGGAATCTGGAAATAAATGATAAAATCATAAAAGGAGTCGAGCAATTCAAATACCTTGTATCTATTATAACCAATCAGGCACAAACGAAAGAGACAAAAAACAGAATAAGTTGTTTTAGGAAGACAATAAACTCCTTAGAAGTAAAAGTTGGACTGTGAGTGAAAGATCGAGGAAAAGATTTTTGACGGCAGAAATTGACGAATTAAAAAGTATTAAAATATCAAGAATGCAGTATATAAGGCATGCGTATATAAGGGCGGAAGTGGGTGCGGAAGGAAATATTGATAAATTAGAAACAATGGCTCTCAAATGGTATGGGCAGGTTCACGGTCATAACAAAAGAAAGGTTACCAAAGGAGATTGCTAGCTGATTGGAACAAACGAGGAAAGGCCTGTTTTAGTTGGAAGGGTGATATGTACATAGAACGCCTAAGAAAATCTCACTGCACCTCGCGTCTACGTCACATTATCTATCGTATTTATTATGTTTGAGAACACAGTACAAGGATGTGCTTTGGCTAAAACACCTTATCTAATAACCAAAACGAAGGATACAAAATGGCGTAGAAACGAAATTCATGCCAACGCTTTCGATCGTATTGGCTAAAAGGGAAAGTGGTAGTGAGTGCATTCAGTTTGTCATACAGACCTCTTATCGTGATTGATAGCAATACGTTATCGGTTAGAGTAGGACACGCCTTTCAAGGAGTCCAAATCTAAGGGAAAACTTGAATAGCGCCTAGGTTAGTGAAATGTGTAATGTCTATGGGTGAGAGGATTTTCTGGGGTGCAAATTAAAGCTTGAATAGTTAGATAGCAATGTAGAACTTTGTAAAGAAACTAAACAGAACAATATTCTCAAAGTAACACAAATATTTGTTTTTGCATAGAAGCAAAAATAACTAAATACATACAAAAATGAGTAAATAAATAAGTGAATGAATAAATGAATATATGGTAAATAATTAAGTAAACAAATAAAAAAAGCAGCATGTTGTCCCTGTAACTCAAACTGTAACTATTAATTTACCTTTACCAACGTATTCTTGGTCTTACGAATATAACAGGAATATAGGTTAAGCTATAACACAATTTTATTGCTATAATATGCATTGTCATATTCATGTGAAGCATAAATACATTTATCTCTAGTTTCTAAACATTATTGGTCAATTATAATAAAATAATAATTTGTAATCACAGAGATCTTTATTCTAATAAAGTGTCATACTTGTAAATCACTATATACCTTCAGACGTATATATTATATCCCTGTAGTTTTAGTTAATATTGCTGTTTCCATTAGCCGTTATAAGCATCGATACAATACAACTTTTCCTTGCAAGTATATACATAAATGACAATTTGTGTGTGTATATGTATGTTGTCTATACGATTATAAACGTGTATCAGTGGATCTTTTCAGAAGAAGCAAAGGCATCAACTTCCCCTCTTTTCCCCTTATTGCTGTGTCATCAAGCCACCACGCTGTAATGGATAAGGTGAAGAACAAGGTGAAAAAAACCTAGAAAAATATAGAAAATCAGCCCAAGAATTTCTTTGTTGCTGTTTGTACCTATTGATAAAGCCATGAAGAAAAGAGGATTGGAAGAGGAACAGTGATATGATCGAATACATTGGAAAACTGATACAGGACGCAAGGCAACCGCTAAAAAGTGGAAAGTCTGCAAAACAACAACGTGGATAGGCAATGTGAACGAGATTGTCACTCTTTTGTGGCTTCCAGGGCATTTGGGTATTATGGGTAATGATAACACAGTTACGTTAATAAAGGAACCTAACAGGTGCAGGGTTTGCTTCTTCCGAATCCTTCGTTGGAATATCCAAATTGGGTCACATATGTTGCTATCAATAAATCAATCAATCATTATTCATACTCAAGAATACTGCTATATTCATCGTAATAGTAGATATTATACAGATCTGAGTATCGTTGTAATAGAGAATTTGGCAACCTCGCGGATGCTGTTCAGACACGGGGAACGTTGCTCTATTGTTTTCTAGCACATTATGTAAGCCAGGCGTGAATACTTCGAATCGACAGATAATTTCACGGCTGAAAGCGCGACTTTGCTATCTCACGACCGTGAAGTAGTCTATGCAATTCCAAGCAAAATCTACTCGCCAGGAATAACGCTTGCAACCTATATACGTAGATTTTAATGCATACACTCACACAGACTAACTCGCTGAAATTAATTTTCTTGAAATGTTATCATTTATTTAAACAATCAGCGATTGGAACCTGAGGTAGTCAAATCTTTTAAAGCTTTCGAATTCCGTTCTCTTTGCATGGTTAACATATAAAAAATGAACAACGATGTTTCATTTCACGAAAGTTAAGTTTTCCGATACTGACACAAATAAAAAGGAATACCTCCGAAATGGTTCACTCTACAAAAAATTTATTCAGACGTAAGTTGTGTGTTTAGCGAGATTTACACTTTATGGATAGTAACATTTGGTCTATCTCTTACGGTTTACCGCTTATGCAAAAGTCATCCAGAGTAAATAGGATTTCACGGGCTATAGCCAGAAAATTCAAGATATACATTTCATTTGTCTTAAAATATCTTAAACATATGTAATTTTCATAAAAACCATTAGAACCATTTTCAAGAAAATCAAAATTTTCGAAAAATGTCCATGTAAAAGTTAGTTTAGAGTGGAGCAATTTTCTTCAAAATCTTCGTGTCGCATCCTTAAAAGACATTAAACTTAACCCTGCTGTTCTGTTCAATAATACTTGACAAATGTACTGTTCGGGTCAATATGACCCGATGTGTCAAAATGCTGTAGAACATTTGAAATACATGCGCTTTTGTACAGCTGGTAACACTGACATTGATTTTCTCTTGCCATGCTTTGTAGATAATGATGATGATAATTGTACACAACACTTTATTAAAGACCATTAAACAATATCCCTGATAAAACAGTACCTAATACATATTTGAAACAACAGGCAGTTTTCAGTGCAAACATTCACTTTGAAAGCAATACAGCTCTTTTTATCTTCCTTTAGCTGTTTTTCTTCTTACTTACGACAGTTTGAGCACAAATATGTTGTATGTGTTTTACAAATATGTTTATTACATTTTCCACACAACATGTTTGTTTTATTATCATTGCTTGATGGACAGAACTTGCAACGAGCTCGTTTCACAGTTTTTGTTGTTGCTGATTTTGATACCCTAACCATGTCTTCTAGATTTTGGATGCGTCTGACCAGTCTCAAAGAATCTTCTGTTCTTGGGAAAGTTGTTCTTTATTGAATGTGCTGTCTTACCAGTGATTTTCCAAGCTCTTCCAAAAATATTCTTCTTCTGGTCAATTTCCTTGTATTCCAATTAGGGTCCACAGTATGTATACACTATAAGCAGAAACATCAAGCATATTGTAAAAGACTATCATGGGCCACCTATTGGTTTTGCGTTTGCATGTATATGTAGCTGTTAGCTGATCAAGTGTGTCTAACGCCCCTTTTGTGGGATTATAGTCCAAAATCATTTTTGGTTTCTTATCAGCTTTGTGACTGATTTGCTTATTGTGGTGGAGAGTGCTCATAAGTACATTTTTATTTCTCATGGGAACATAATTGACCACAGGAGTGAAGTAAAATGAAGAGCTGTGTACCTCCTTGTTGGTCATGTTTTGTGGAAGCTCAGGCTTATTCTTCCATATAGTTCCCAACATTGTCAATTTCCGTTTCAAAAGCAGTTGCCCCAAACTGTATGATGTAAAAAAATTTTCACGTGTGATATTCTGCCCTCGAATCTCAGAAGTGAGATCAGCTACCACTCTCATGCCCTGATTTTTTTTTCTGGTGCAGCTCCGCTCTCCTTTCCGGAATAAATTTGGGCTTTCAATATCTATGAAGGTCTGATGTCACACAGGGTCCAAATTTTGATTCTATATTTTGCCGGTTTACTTGGGATATACTGCTTGAATGGACAGTGGCCTCTAAATGCTACTAACTGCTCATATACAGTCACATTTTCTCCTGGATTATACAATTTTGGAAGCACTTCTACCCATTTTTACCAAATACCTACTACGAATTGCTGCAAGTTTATCAGTACGTCGTCTTTCTTCTCTTGTACATTTCTTATCAATCACAAGACATGTGATATCTTACAGAATGTTTCATGAGACCTAGTTGCTTGAAATATCTTTTACCCAGTGTCCTTATCCTACAAGCTTTTTGTAGATTCCCCATGAGATCTATATACACCCGCAAGTAATAAGTCCTAAGTATGCTTGAAAAACAGAATAATCAATACTTGTCCAGTGTTGACCATATGCCCTCTGTCCCTCGATGTCCTCGATGTTTGTCATCCCAATTATTTCATTTTGAAGTGCTGAAAAAAGTCCTGCTTCAAATGAACGTTTTATATCACTTATTCTGGTGACTGCATACCTTGTAATTCCTGGTGTACTCTTGATTATGTTCGAAGCTGAGAGACGGCCAAGTTGTGCTGGCGGATTCAAATGCCATTCTATATTCCCATTTTTAGAAAGAAAATTCTTTATATTTGTTTGTAAAGTCTGTGAACCCTCGTAGCTGTAATCAGAACACTCACTTTCGTATTCAGTACTGACATGATCTTTGAACTCCGAAACTGTTATTCATCTACTGAGGTATTTGCTAATTCCTCCAATCCAGCATTAGGTAATGGTCTAACTGCCATGGTGTCACAATTCAAACTGGGCAAAAACAACATAGCATACAATTGTCGAGAACTTCTATTTCTTTCCCATAAAAAGCAACAATCAAGCCCATTGTTGTAACCCCTCATTATTGATAGTATGGGATATGTTGTTGTTCTCATACATTGTTACATGTTCAGCACTTCAATACCAATGTAAGTTTTGACATATGAGCAGTCATATTTATGTCGGGTCATAATGACCCGAACGCTACATACGTAACTCTTACATTTCACGAAAAAAGTGTTTGGAGTATATTAAAATGCTTTTAAACACACGTTGTTCTTGCATTTCCAGACAAAGTCACCAAGTTTTGTAAATATATATTGGAAATTAGTAAGTTAGAAATTAAATTTAGATTCATTTCGGGTCATATTGACCCGAACAGAACAGCAGGGTTAAATACCAATTTTGGTTTTTAACCGACTTTTCGTTTTTGAGTTATGCTGTCCACAGACTCTCTCTCTCTCTCTCTCTCTCTCACACACACACACACACACACACACACACACACACACACACACACACACACTCCGGTTTCCCCCGCCATCTCATTCCACCGGTGCTCCATCTTCATTCCATATATCATCAGTGTCACCGCCTGCGGTGCCGTAGTAGTAAAAGCGGGCGTTAAACACAACAACAACAACACACACACACATACACACACACACATACACACACACAGGACCTTTTTCTAAAAATGCTCTTTAGATTCAGGGGGTCTCAAAACATATATTTCCAGTGAAATCTTGACATCGAATTTTTGGGTGGAATACAATACTTCCTTCTACCAAACGCAGCAGAGAAAGTAAAAAGCAATGGAAAGTCCATGAAACTCAGCACTAAGGAAGAAATATTATTAGACACGATGTAGAAGGAACTATTGGTGAGGTGAGGGAAATGTAGTTAAGTAATAAGATAAAAATAATAGTACAAGCAGTGAATGTTAGCGATGAATTGGCGCAAAACAGATGGAAACATTAAAATTGGATGAAGTGGATGAAGTAGTACCTACAGGTTACAAGGTTATTACTGGCAAAATTGGTTTACGATCACAAATAACACTTGATAAAGAATTGTAAGCATGTGTTGGAACTAAGGACAAAATAAAAGGCTGAATAGATAGTGTTGGAAAAGCGGAGCCTTGAATGACTGTTGCTAAGTTTAACAGTTCAATTAAGTTTATAGAATTTTATATCTGTTTCTGTTGTTGTTTTTCCACTTAAAGTCCTTCCACAAATAGCTTGAAATCGATTAACCTTCTTCTCAATGTATTTGACATACTTAAAACTATCACAGCCTGTGTAATTGAAGTGGGTTGCTTGTTTTAAAATTTTCTCATTTATTATGTTTAATCTCACCGGATTCTTTCCTTTAAAACCCGTTATCTTTGTCTTATTTGTAAATATAGTTAAATTATACTATATTCCATGGCTATTTTTTGCGATGTATTGTTTTGCTGGTCTTGTTATGTTCGGGGATTAGGTTTATATACTTTGTATTTTAAATGTCCCTGCAAGAAGTGAGGTCTGGACATCGAGGGGGCCAAATGCCTGTACCGTCACTTTGTCACCAAAGACACCAAAGAAATACGAATTTAAGGGCTGTAGCCCCGTTTTGTGGAAATATGTTGCAACTTGGGTAGTTCTGTCGGTTTTTGTGCTGATTTATTGCTGACTCCTGCTTGCTGTGCTATTTTCTAGACAGACTTTCGTGATGAACGTTGTAACCACAGACCAGCACAATCGATCTTTCGACTATTAAAACGTGGCTTGTTTTGCTTATCAATGATCCGTGCTTTTAAATTTCTTGATCATTTTATCAATTGTACTTCTTTAAGACGGACCAATATCAGAAAAGTTTCCCGAAATGCCCCACGGCTCAGAAACGAAGATTCGTCTTTTATAAGGGTGCAAGAAATAAAATATTTTTTGCTGTAGTAAATTGAACCATAACAGGATACTATTGTAAAGCACCAAAGAATGTGTCGGTCTGGGTGGATCAGTTGGTTAGACGCTGCCCTACGAATCCCAAGGTCGCGGGTGCAAACCCGGCCCAGGCCGATGGTTTTTATGTGTGCTTAAAAACGACAGCTCCATGTCAGTAGATTTACTGGCATGTAAAAGAACTCCTGCGGGACAAAATCCGGCACACCGGCGACGCTGATGTGATCCTGGCAATTGACAGCGTCGTTAAACAAGAAAATATTTTATTTTATTACCAAAGAATGTTATCTACTCCCTTCATTTATCATACAGGGCTCGAGTCAGAAAGTCAGTCATGTGACGCAGTAGTGGCAACTGGACTCTCAGCAGGCGAGTGGCGTGTGACCGAGAATCAGGCGCCAATGAGAGCGTAGCCGCTTAATGTTAATGACACTGTAGAACTGTTTCTACAAAGCAAGCCAAGTGATAGCGAAGATCACACACATAATATACAGAATGGAAGGGAAGTTCTTACATTCCTTCTAATATGTGCTTCATAGAAGCATTACAAACAAAAAAGTCGAATGGCATTTTGTTCTTTGATCAGCCGATTTCGAAAAAATAAATAGTTTTTTATCCAAGTTGGATGCGTAATTCCACAAGAATGTGTAAAGATAACAGTTTGTTACTTGTAAGATGCGTAGAGTAACTTATTTCTGACAAAACTTCGCTAGTAATTATGGGACATCACATAGGGTTTCGAAATAATTAATCACTTAAAAGACGTGAAGGAATACTCTGAGCTGCTACTTCAGAGATGACGTAACTCGACAACGTTCCGTTGAGGTGGGTCAGGGAATTGATCTGGTTGGTAGATATAAACAGCTTTCGCTTTCGGCAATGTTTTGGGAGCTAACGCTTGTGATTGGCCTACCTGTCACAGTAAACACGGAAGGACAATGCAGGGTATAAGTTTGTTTTAAAAACGCAACGTTACGCTGTTTGTTTATGTACTGAGCTAAGGAAAGTGACACCCGCACAATTTTCTGTGTTGCCAGGTTGTTTTCAATAAAACTATAATATATCCATAGGAAATGGTCGGAGACAAAAATGTAAGATACAAAATGTGTTCCAAACACCGAAATGTACCACTGGTTTAAATTAATGTAATGACTTCCCTTCCACCCGGTATTATTAAAGCAGAACATTAAGAGATTTCGAAAAACACAATAAGGAGATTGAGACGAAACACCGAACACGAATGAAATGTAAGATTACTAAATGCGCACTGAGCAAACAGGTTAATACTCCCAAATGCTACCTTGAAAAAAAGACCATGTGGAGAAGTTGGACCTTGCACCTCATGCACTTCCTTTCCAGGCTTGCCTGGTTTACAAGCTACTTGTTCTCTTTCGGCTAGAAAATAAAAGTTGTCTAATCGTGGGGAACCAGATATGGCAGTGCATACAATATTAGTACGCGCGCAATAGGTCATTAGAACAAGTACTATAAATGACCTAGAACAACTGACCGCAGATGGCGCGGTCCGTAATTTTCTGGAGAGCTAAGACAAATGGACAGTTATAGAGAAAATGGTAGTTAACTTGCTATTATAAAACCACAAGATAATAGAAGAATTAATGTCCGCATGTAACCTGATACCACAGGCAATTTTCTTTAGATGTAATGTTAATACAGTCGCGAAAGAGCTGTTGGTTTTAAGACCGACTATTATCTTTCTGTTAAATAAGTCTTACTTCTTTGTTTGATTTATTTAGTCACCTTAACTGTACGGTTTCATCGTGATTTACCGTTGCAGTTATCAAGTTCCTATACATTAATAGTGTAGTCTATAAGTAGGTATTACACACAGAGGCTTGATAAAAACAACTAACAATATTAACAAATAAAGGTAGTACATTTTTTACTTTCTCTACTAGGTATAGTAAAGTAGAGTAAGTATTGTATTTCACCCAAAAATTCAATGTCAGGATTTCCCCGAAATGTGTTTTGAGGTCCCCTGAATAAAAAAAAAAGAATATTTAGAAAAAGATCCGCGCCTACTGTGGACAGCGTAACTCAAAAACGAAAAGTCGGTTAAAAACCAAAGTTGTTATTAAAGATTAATGTCTTTCAAGGATGCGACACGAAGATTTTGAAGAAAATTACTCCATCCTAAACTATCCTTTACATGGAAAATTTTTGTTTTCTTGAAAATGGCTCTAACGATTTTGATTAAAATCCCATATGTTTGAGATATTTGTATGGCAAATGAAATGTATATCTTGAATTTTCTGGCTATAGCCTATGTAGTTCTGTTTACTTTGGATGGCTTTTGTATCACTGGCAAATCGTAAGAGATAGGCCAAATCTTACTATACAAAATAATGTAGATCTTGCTAAACCACACTATTTATTTGTAGAGTGGACCATTTCGGAGATATTCCTTGTTATTTGTGTGAGTTTTGGAGAACTTATACTTCCGCCAAATGGAGCATCGTTATTCGCATTTTTATATTTTAACCGTGCAAAGAAAACGGAATTTGAAAGCTTTAAAAGATTTGACTGTTGCTCAAAGCCTACTATATTCCCGTATATTGTGCCTACAAGGAGATAAGCAAGTAAGATAGTTTCTGCAAATGTTTGCAGAATAAGAGATTGTAGCAATTCTTAGTACAAGAGTAGGGAAAGTCATGTGAGTGCGGGACATCAGATTAGTTATCATTAATAAGCTAATATCGGTGAGTAATTAATAATATTAACGCATGATAATCCTTAGTATGTATTTTAAAATTTGGAATATATGCAATTCAAGACAAAGCTGTGATTAAATTTTATAGGCAGTTGAATTGTTTGTACGAAGTTTGGAGAAGTGTGGTTGTTCCAGGGCTGTTGAAAGTTCATTTGCCACTTTGTTTGGTTCGCTGTTCGTAATGAGATGTTTCATTGTTGGGCAACAGTTGCAATCGTTATACCCTGGTAGGTTTTCGAGACACAGAAGCTATGAATGTGCGAAAGCTGTATGTCTAATATGTGAGAAGTGAACACAATCAGGTGCCTAACATGGAAACATTTATAAGAGTATATGGAATCGACGAGAATGCGTATCTTATGCCATAGAGGAGAACGATTTTCCACTGTTGCATAAGTAAAGCTTGTGAAACTGGTGTGGTCATGGCGAGGAATTTTGAGGTGTAGCAGACTACGTGACTGTTTGGTGGCTTTTTTCAGAGGATGCAAGCCGGTTTGAGTCAAAACTGTCAATTTTGTGCTTTTTGATGATTTTGCAAGTTCAATCGCTATTTTATCATAGCATACCCTTTTTACCCCTAAAAACGTGCCAGAAGTGTCCTTAAATACATTTAAATGTCCCATGACGCGCACGAGTGAAATAAATCTGAAGTGTTGCACTCACATGACTTTGTCTACTCTTGTACAAACCATTCTTAGAAACTCTTGTTCCTATATCTTCCTCGTGTTAGTTCAGATAAACATTTATACAAATTATCTTATTGCTTAATTTCTTGTAAGTGCAAGGGGAATATAGGAATACAGTAGGCTTTGAGCAATAGTCAAATCTTTTAAAGCTTTGAGATTCCATTCTATTTGCACGATTAACATATTAAAAAATGAACAACGAATGTTCCATTTCACGAAAATTTTGTTTTCCAAAACCCACACAGATAACAAGAAATCTCTCCGAAATAGTGCACTTTACAAAAAAAGTTATTTGGACCTAAATTGTGTGTTTTAGCGCGATCTACATTTTTTGTGTAGTAAGATTTTGTCTATCTTTACGGTTTACGAGTTATTCAAAAGCCAGAGTAAACATGACTAAATAGGCTATAGCGAGAAAATTCAAAATATACATTTCAATTTCCATACACATATTTTAAACATATGCTTTTTAATCAAAATCGTTACAAACATTTTCAAGAAAATAAAAATTTTCGAAACATTTTTCATGTAAAGGGTAGTTTAGGATGGGGCTATTTTACTCAAGATCCTCGTGTCGCATCCTTGAAAGGCATTAAACTTAAATACTAACTTTGGTTTCTAACCGACTTTTCGTTTTTGAGTTATGCTGTCCACAGACACACAGACTCAGACACAGCCACACTCACGGCGCTTATTCTAAAAATGCTATTTTTGGATTCAGGGGGTCTCAAAACATATATTTCCGGTAAAATATTGACATAGAATTTTTGGGTGGAATACAATACTTCCTCTACGTACCAGTAGAGGAAGTAATAATATATTCGTTTAATTTTTTCTTCAAAATATGGAAATCATATGTATGCGATATGAAGAGTCAGTAGATTGATTTATATGTGTACCAAAACTTCATGATTCTAGAGCAAGTAGTTTCTCCGAAAAATGGAGTTAAACTTCTAAAAATTAACATTACAAATATAGACCTTACAAGTTCCCCTTAATTTTGACTGAGGTTTTCTCAAACTTGTTTTTACTTTCTCTACTGGTAAGTAGGGGAAGTATTGTATTCCACCCAAAAATTCGATGTCGAGATTTCACCGGAAATATATGTTGTGAGGCCCCCTGAGTCCAAAAAAATATTTTTAGGAAAAGGGCCCTGTGTGTGTCTGTGTGTCAGTCCGTGGATAGCATAACTCAAAAATGAAAAGTGGGTTAAAACCCAAAGTTCGTATTTAAGTTTAATGTCTTTCAAGGATGCGACACGAAGATTTTGAAGAAAATAGCCCCACCCTAAACTACCCCTTACATGGAAAATTTTTCGAAAATTTTGATTTTCTTGAAAATGGCTCTCACGATTTTGATTAAAATGTCATATGTTTGAGATATTTTATGACAAATGAAATGTATATCTTGAATTTTCTGGCTATAGCCTATTTAGTCATGTTTACTCTGGCTTTTGAATAACTCGTAAACCGTAAAGATAGACAAAATCTTACTACACAAAAAATGTAGATTGCGCTAAAACACACAATTTATGTCCAAATAACTTTTTTTGTAAAGTGCACCATTTCGGAGAGATTCCTTGTTATGTGTGTGAGTTTCGGAAAACTTAGAACTTTCGTGAAATGGATCATCGTTCATTTTTTGATATGTTAAGTGTGGAAAGACAACAGAATCTCAAAGCTTTAAAACATTTGGCTACCGCACAAAGCCTACTGTATTCTAACGTTCTCCTTGCACCTACAAGGAAATAAGCAGTAAGATAATTTGTATAAATGTTTATCTTAACTAACACGAAGAAGATATAGGAATGAGAGTTTGTAAGAATGGTTAGTACAAGAGTAGAGAAAGTCATGTGAGTGCAACACATCAGATTTTTCTGCATACATTTATCCCATTTTCTCAGGAAGCACTTATTCTAGAGTGATGAAACTTTTACCACTTATTTCTGGATTGTTTGTGGAGGTACCGACTTTTTGTTGCAATTCTATCATTAAAATCAAGGATGCTAAAAATGTTGCTTATTAAAAAAATAATATATATTTATTATAACTCTTTTAAAAACATGAACATCATATTTATTTAATATGATAAGATCAGTATAGTTAGAAAGCGCTGATTTATATATGTACCAAAATTCATGCTCCTAGAGTGTCTCTGAAAAGTGGAGTTAAACCGCTTAAAACTAACTTTGCAAGCATAGAAGTTACACACTCCCCTTAACTACTTCATCTACCCTCTCGTCTCTCAATATAACTACGAGGGTACTTCTCAAAGTAAGTTACACATGTCTCACGCGCAATAAGAATGGTACTTTGTCAGAATAAAGTTCATGTTCCAGAATTGCTACAGATAGTTCTGCTGCAGCATTAATAATAACAGTGTGCAAGCGAAATGACGTTACACATACTTCAACGTTGAAGTATGTGGGACGGTACTATTCTTCTGGACAAAATGTCGCTATAAAGCCAAATGTAAAGACATTGTTCTCCTGCACGGAAATGCGATACATCATACGGCGCTCATACTACAAGCTTTGCTTCAATGTGTTCGATGGGAGGTATGGAAGCATCGGGCGTATAGTCCAGAACTTGCATAGTGTAATTTCCACAAGCTGGAAAAACATGTGAGGGAATCAGATTTGTCAAACATGGAGAAGTTCGCACAACGGTCCTCGAATGCCTCCATAACCAAGCAAGGGATTTCTATCGTTGAGGAATTGAACATCCAGGCTGTTGTTTAGAGAGACTCGGTAACTATGTAGTGTCATATATCTGTGCCACTTTCCACGTAGTTCAATAAAGGTTACTTGGCTTGTCATAATCATGTGTAACTTACTTTTTGAATTCCTCTCGACGGGATCCGGAATAAGGCTGTCTTGCCTGGACACAGTGTTGCGTTGTACACTGTTTGGATTTACAGCAGAAGGGATGGACAGGGTGTTTCTGCTTAAGAGCAACTAAAGCGCTCATTGAATCACTCAAATAAAACAGTGATGGCTTTTGGTTCAAGGATGTGTTCGATAGCGAATCGAAAAGATGGACATATATTTGAGTACACTCTACAACTCTGTGCTTTTAACAAAACATACAGCACAAAGACAATGGGGCCGCGCCGTGGCAGATTGATTGGACCATTCGCCTATCACCAAAGCGGCCCAGGTTCCATCCCAGGTGACCGTATGAGGGATCTGTGTTGGACGAAGCGGTGCAGGGTCGTTTTTACTAGACCAGACGTAGTTGGTGTCATAATACGATTCATCTGTATAGTTATGTTGGTAATCGGGGTAGTTTGTACATATTGCACTGAAAGGTCACAATTTTTTAGGTGTTGCTGAATTCTATATAAGAAAGCGGAGATGAGAGCATTTTCATTAGGAGAGATTAAGACAGTACTAGTGTAAAAATGTAGCAAGAGGTATCGGAATGAGATTCACTGGCAGATCGTATAGCACATTTTAAGCTTGGGATTTTAAGTAAGCTTCAACTCACAGCACCCTTCACATTGAAAACAAATTTCGCTAACTTTTTATCAGAAATGTTTCTAACGATTTTAATTAAAATACTATATGTTTAATATATTTAGATGATAAATGAAATCTATAACTTGAATTTTCTGCATATACCGTTTGGAGTCCTCTTTATTCTGGATGACTTTCTCATAACTGATAACTCGTAAGAGATAGACAAAATCTTACCTCACAAAAGAATGTGGATCACTTTAAAGCACACAGTTTATGTCGAGGTTTTTATGAAAATAACCGTAACTGAGTTTGCTAACATTAAGGTTAACAATAGCTATAGGTAATTATTATTTATACCAACAAACTTACTGTTACTGTTTTTAAACACACAAGCGTGTGCAAGCAATGTTTGAGAGGTAGAAATGGAACTGAAAAACTCAATGCTACAGCTAGGATCTGAACCACAGACCCTCCGCTTACCAGACGGGTGCTCCAACTATTAAGCTGCTGTGACAATCTGCCACAGTGACACTGAACTCTCCAACCGATTCGTATTCCTTCCGGTGGCATAAATAAATAATAATTAGCATCTAAACGTAATTTAAATGATAGTAAGTAGCCATTGGAGTAATTGTATCCGAGAGGCTGCCTTTGTAGTTTACCGGGAGGAATACGACTCGGTTGGAGAATTCAGTGTCATTCTGGCAGGTTGTCACAGTAGTTTAATGGTTAGAACACGCGCCTGGTAAGTGGAGGATCTGTGATTCAGGTCCCAGCTGTGACTTTGAGTTTTTCAGTGCCGATCCTGCATCTCAAAGAGATATTGGATGTAGCTTTTGCCATGTTTCTCGAGTCGTTTAGACTCGAGCATTGGAAAGCCGCTGTAAATGGAAGTCACTCATGGGTCACAAGAGGAAACACGCACCGATATGATAGTGGAAATATAATATTTTGCAGCATGATCTCACGAAACGATTTGAATCTCCACCTCATCTTCATCTATTCTTTGCCTCGTTCTTGCATCCATTGTGTGTCTTATAAAAACACTTTACTATCACTAACACAAATCAAAAGATCTTGAACGGCTAATGGAAAGTACATGTAACTACATCGTGCTCAGATATGGTTATCCTCCTGGCAGTATGAATCTATTGCACAACTTACAAGCAATAAAGAAGGAAGCTGACAAGGTCAAATCGGAAAATGGGTGCTGTCATTAATACATGTATATACCGCAACACATTTTGACATGTCAGAACAGTATACAGGGTGGAAGGGAAGTCATTACATTCCTTCTATTATGTGATTCATAGAAACATTACAAACAAAAACGTCTAATGGCATTTTGTGCTTTGATGAGCTGATTTCGGAAAAAATATTGTAAGTTCTGTACACTAACTTATTTCAGACATAACTTCGGTAGTAATTATGCGACATCACACAGGGTTTCGAAATAATTAATCACTTACAAGACCTAAAGGAATACTCCCAGTAGCTTTTTCAGACGTGAAGTAACTCGTGAACGTTGCGTTGAGGTTCGTTAGGGAAATGACCTGGTTTGTGGATGTAAACAGATCGAGCGCTTTCGCTTTCGTGTAATGTTTTGGGAGCTAACGCTTCTGACTGGTCTACACTCGCACAGTAAACACAGAAATACACGGTAGGGTATACGTTTTTGTTCTCAAGAAGCAGCGGTACTGTGTTTGCTTATGCACTGCGCTTGGGAAAGTGACACCCACGCAAACTGCAGTGTTGCCAGCTTGTTTTCGACGAAACTAAAATATCTCCGTAGGAAATGGTCGGAGACAAAAACGTAACATACAAAATGTGTTCCAAATACCGAGATCTCTCACTGGTTTAAATTAATGTAATGAATTCCCTTCCACCCGGGATAAGTATCAAATATCCATCTTACATATATCATGTAGCTCAATTTCACTAATTTCTTCATGGAGTGCAAACCGTAAACATTTATTTAAATTTTCAGTCCTCAGTTACTATGGTATTCCTATGGAAAACCCTATTATCAGATTTTAAGTAATTACTTTTACTTTATTTACTGGTAAGCAGGGGAAGTACTGTATTCCACCCAAAAATTCGATGTCGAGATTTCACCGGAAATATGTTTTGAGGCCCCCTAAATCAAAAAAAAAGCATTTTTAGAAAGTCTGTGTGCGTGTGTGCGTGTGTGCGTGTGTGCGTGTGTGCGTGCGTGCGTGCGTGTGTGTGTGTGTGGTGTGTCTGTGGGTCTGTGTCAGTCTGTCAGACTGTGGACAGCATAACTCAAAGCGAAAAGTAGGTTAAAAGCCAAAGTTGGTATTTAAGTTTAATGCCTTTCAAGGATGCGACACGAAGATTTTGAAGAAAATAGCTCCACCCTAAACTACTCTTTACATGGACAATTTTTCGAAAATTTTGATTTTCTTGAAAATGGCTCTAACGGTTTTGGTTAAAATGTCATATGTTTGAGATATTTTTATGACAAATGTATATTTTGAATTTTCTGGCTATAGCCCCTGTAGTCGTATTTACTCTGGACGACTTTTGCATATCTGGTAAACCGTTAGAGATAGACCAAATCATACTATATAATGTAGATCTTGTTAAAACACACAATTTATGTCCAAATAATTTTTTTTTTTTTTTTTTTTTTTTTTTTTTTTTTTTTTTTTTTTTTTTTGTAGGTTGAACCATTTCGGAGATATTTCTCGTTATGCGTGTGAGTTTCGAAAAACAACTTTCGTGAAATGGAACATAGTTGTTCATTTTTTTGTGTTAAGTGTACAAAGAGAACGTATTGTCAAAGCTTTAAAAGATTTGACTATCGCACAAAGCCTACTGTATTCTAATATTTCCCTTGCACCTACAAGGAAATAAGCAATAAGATAATTATGCACAAATGCTTATCTTAACACGAAGAACATATAGGAATAACAGTTTGTAAGAATGGTTAGTAGAAGAGTAGAGAAAGTCATGTGAGTGCAACACATCAGATTTTCTTTAATCTCGTGATTAAATTAATGCTGTTGGGTAGGTGCTGTATATTTGCGCACGTATGAAGTCGAAAACACTAAATCCCTCGTATTAACGTAATAAGTGATGTCATGATGTCAATAATAAAATTATCGATTTCAGTTGTAAGTCAATAAAGTTTTGTAGTTCTGCGTTTACGAACGCTTTAATAATGTGCTACGTAGCTACCATTTGATTATTACATAAAACAGTGCAACTGCTGACGTTAGGAAAGCATTGCATTGCGCACTCGCTCAGAGCAAGACATTAATTTCAATACCACAAATCAGATGTTTTGAAAATTTTACTGTTGCTTCAGTCTACTGCCGGGGTCGCCAAACTACGGCCCACGGGCCAAATCTGGCCCGCCAGTGTCACCAGTCCGGCCCGCGAGGGCTAATGGTTTGTTATTGTTGTTTTTTGAAAGTTAACTGTCATAAATCACCAATTTATTTATTTAATTTTAATTTTTCAATTAATTACAAAATAAATTCTTACAATATTATTTGAGTCAGTGACATATTGTTACAAATCAACGTAAATATTAACACACATATAATAATAAAATAATATTTACAATTATATTTATTTATAATACTTGGTTACAGTAATTCTGTTGCTGTGGTAAGTTAGATTGGAAAAAAAATCTTTAATAAACATTTTATTTAGTCTGTTTTATTTACTTGCTAGGTAAAGCTTAAAGACAAGTATAATATACAGAAAACTAAACTTAAATATTATAAGTAACAAATAATTGAAATGAATCTCGTTAACATTAGTGAGCATCCCGCAGTTTCAGCCTCGGTAGTTATGTTGGGGAAAAGAGTATCGTATATGTATGTAAACCGAAGTTTGGAATGTGCATAGATATCCTAAATATCACACATTTTTATCTTGAAAATCCCTCAAGAGTGGAAAAGCTAAATTAACGCGAATGAAACTGCGGGGTGTCCCCTTCTGAAAAATACAAATGAGATTTATGTAACTGTGATTTACCACTGTCAATATTTTGCAGTTGTGGACCAATTTTACTTGTACCAATTACTAAGAGAGGTTTAAGATGCTCATCGGTTAACTTAGATATGCAAATATTCTTGGTGTACTTCATTTTGGAGAATGTTTTCTCACACAAGTAAGTCGTACCAAAAACAGAAAACAGCCCAGGAGCAATATTTATGGAAATTGTCAAATTGTACCCGTGGAAGACTTTTATAAAATTCCAACAAAGATGAGTTTTGATATTTGTTCTTAATTATATCACTACACTGCAAATCAATAATTTCCATTTGAAGTTCCGAGGCTAGGGTTTCAATGTCAGTATCAGAGAGATTTTGAAAAATCTTAATTTCATTCGCAATGCCATCAAAGTCTGAGAAACGGGTATCAAAATTTATCTTCAAAACACCCGAAGCTTAAATTGCAAAATATACAGTAAATTCAGTTTCAGCAGTGTGGGTGAATATTTCACATGTTTTAAAACGTGTGAAACATTTTTTTTCTGTAACTGTGATTGAAACAGTATTATTTTCTGCCGAAACAATTTGATATTAGTGTATAAATCAGGAAGAAGCTGGTTTTCTGCTTGCAACTTTTGCGCAACTAAGCCAGCGCACGGCAGTATGATATCGTAAGTAATTTTTTCCAATCTCTTGAATAAACTCGTTGAATTGTCGGTGATTCAGCCCAGTGGATCTGATGAAATTAACAACTGATGTGACTGGTTTTATAACTTCAGAAATATCCAAACATTTTCCGCACAAGGACTGCTGATGAATAATACAATGTAAGACTAATGATTTTGAGGCACCGTCATTTTCTAGTCTTTGACGCGAGTGCAATCACTCCTTTATTTTTACCACACATGTTTCTGCCTCCATCAGTTGTAATAGATTTCAAGTTTTTCCATCGAAGGTTATTATTAATGGCATTTTCAACCCCCTTAAAATATCTTCCCCAGTAGTCGTGCCGTGAATACTATCAATATCAAGAAGTTCTTCATACACCTGCATAGTTTTTATCTGCTCCTCGAATAAAAATCAACACCTGAGCAGTATCTGTCACATCCTTTGACTCATTCAAGGCCAGAGAAAATCACTCAAGATGTCCATGTTTGTCACACAGTTTAGATGACATATTTTTTGCGATGTCTTGTACCCTCCGAGCCACGGTGTTTGCTGACAAACTGACAATTTTAAATAAATTGATCTGTTCGGGACACATTTCTTCGACTACTGCAATTACGCATTCTTTGACCATCGGTGAATGGTTTTCCACTTCTTGCGATTTCAAGAGCCACACGAAAGCTAGCACGAGTTGCAGTCTCTTGTTCAGTATTGACTTTCGTTAAGGATTCCTCCGATTTCAATCCACACTTCAAAGTTTCAAATTTTTCTGTCCGCAAAATTCTTCTATATTTTGAATAATTTTGCGAATGTTTCGTTTCATAATGACGTCTAATGTCATATTCTGAAGCATTTTTTATATCACTCGATTGACTGCTTCGTATTATGGGTGCCTACGGCTGCTCACACATGAGTCTTAATCTCGGGTATCCGTGGTGGTTACAGAGAGCGATATTGTAGTTTTGTTAGAACTCTTTATTTGTTTTATTTTTACACATTTAAGCTTTGCTGAACAATTTTAAATAGAATAAAATATGCAGTTTAACGTAACGCTGGAACGAACTTTCTCCGTGTTGCTTACATGTATCTCCCTCTCGTAACGATGCCTGTCTCCTACTGTGCCTCAGTCATTATCCTTTTTAGCTTCCCAAACATCCATAATGGCCCTCACTTCATTAAGTCAAGACTTTGCCCTCTGGCGAAACCCCTCGGGTTTCCGATACTTTGTAAAAATACAATAGCAGGCTCCTTTTCTTTACGTTGAAGACCTTGCCAAACTAATTGTATCTCGTTTACGTTAATGTTTGGGACGTTCGCTAATGACCCGTGGTAGTGCCTTTTTGGCATCCCTTCACCTGTGGTACATATTCTTAACCCTTTGCTATTAATGGATTTTGTAACTTTGATATATTCTGTATATCATAAGCGCTATACAGAAAAACTGCTACAATTCTTTGAAAACGGCTGTGGTGTCATTGCAAATCAAACATAGCGCCTTATTACGGGACTCAGTCATGAAATACTGATACTTTCATTGATCTTTGAATGTTCTGCATTCACTATCTACTTTTGTCTTCTTTTCCATTATAATAAATCACACACAAAAACAAGTCAAATCAAAATACTGTTACGTATATGCGAAATCAAACATAGCGCCTTATTATAGGACTCAGTCACGAAATAGTGATAGTTTCGTTCATCTTTGAAGGTTCTGCATTCACTATCTACTTTTCTCTTCTTTCCATTATAATAAATCTCACACAAAACAAGTCAAATCAAAATACTGTTACGTATGGGCGTTGGTCAGTTCGAAGATGTCTTTAAAACGGGGCTACACACTACTTGATTTCACGATAGTTTCGCTTTCTTCGCCTTCCCAAGGCAGACTGACTGGGAGATCTCGTTGCCGGTTGCTATAGCCATCTAGAAGTGGGTGGAATACACCAGAACGTTCTCGAAAGTGCTACTAGCACCATCTGTTGGCGTTAGAGGGTGCTACCATTGCCTATTCCCGCTTTTGACAAGATGTCGTCAAGTGTAACGGTCGTAACAATAATATACAATTTGACCTATCGAATTTAGAAAACATTGTTCGGCTCAGGGCGCGTACTCGGCGAATAGTCTAGAAATTACAGGTAATGGCAGAAAAAAATTATACGGTTCTGGCCCTCGGAACTTTCCGGAGTAATCAATACGACCCTAAGGCTGGAAAGTTTGGAGACCCCTGATCTACTGTATTCTCGCTCTACCTACAAAAAATAGGTGGAAGAAAATTAGAAATCATGGAAGAAATAGAAGAAAAAAGGTTTGTATGAATAGTTTGTAGAAGAATGAGTAGTGAAAGTCATGAAAATGTAACACATCAAACCTTTTACATTATGGTACTACGTGCTTAGTTTTTGGCATCGAAAGAATGTACTTTGGAGATATCTGTATAATGTAGTTAGTTAAAATTGGACATTTTAAATATGTCATTTTAAATAGCTATTTAAGTTCTCCCCATTCGCTTGTTTACAGAGCCTGATGGCGTTTATAAAATACCATAAAATAGTATTAGTGAATAAAACCATTTTTACTACCTCTATTACAAAGATTTCGAAAAAAATTCTTCCACCCTAAACTACCCTTTACATGGAACATTTTTCGAAAACTTTGAGTTTCTTGAAAACGGCTCTAATGATTTTGATTAAAATGACATATGTTTGAAGTATTTTTACGACAAATGAAATGTATATTTTGAATTATCTGGCTATAGCCCATGAAGTTCTGTTTACTCTGGATGACTTTTGCATAACTGGTAAACCGTAAGAGATAGACCAAATATTATTGTACAGAAAATGTAGATCTCCTTAAAACAATAAAATTTATGTCCGAATGAATTTTTCTGTAGAGTGAACCATTTCGGAGATATTCCTTGTTATTTGAGTGAGTTTTGTAAAACTAACTTCCATGAAATGGAAAATCATTACTCATTTTTTATATCTTAGCCGTGCAAAGAGCACGGAATTTTAAAGCTTTAAAAGATTTGACTATCGCTCGAGGTCTACTGTATTCCCATATTCCCTTGCACCTTCAACGAAATAAGCAATAAGATAATTTCTGCAAATGTTTATCTCAACTAACACGAAGAAGATATAGGAACAAGACTTTGTAAGAATGGTTAGTACAAGAGTAGAGAAACTCATGTGAGTGAAAGACAAGAGACTGTTTTTTTTCCATTTATATGCCGCCTTTAACATCTACGTCATATGGGAACAATTGCACACTGGTAAATGATATTTACTCCTTTACTATTGGTGTTAACCTTTGGATTGTCTTTATATTGACTGTGTCTTTTATACTTCCAGACTAGGGAGGATGGGGAATAACCTTGGCTAGAGATAAATGCCCACCTTTCAGCTAGGAATCGAACCCACGACCTCTGAATTTGGAAGTTAGCATGCTAACCACCACACCAAGAGGTAAGGAGTGGAATCAGGACTGAAAAATTCAATGCCATAGCCGGGATTTGAACCAAGGATTTTCCGCTTATCGAGCGGCTGCTTTAACCACTAAGCTACCACGGCCAACTTGCTAGTATGACATTAAATTCCCCAGCCGATTTGTACTTTCCCGGTAGACCACAAGAGAATCTCACAGAGATTAATATCGCAAGGGCGACTTACAATAGTTAGTACTTTGTGTTCCGGGTTTAAATAACCTTTAGATGGTAATTATTGTTTATTTATGCCAACAAAGTTACTGCATTGCCCACACAAAGCCTGTGTGTTTAAAAACACCAGCAGTAAGTTCGTTGGCATAAATATATAATAATTAGTTGTTCTTAGGTCTTTATGTAATGAAAAATTTCTTATTTATAAATTGGAACTTTGAGCAAAATATGTACTTGTAGCAATTAATTATTCTACCCACTAGCCACACGTTAGTGCGACATTTGTGGCTATTAATGTTTGTACTATCACTCGTTGGTGTTTTCATATTATGCTATTGTATTCCCTGGCCTAGCTGCAATTGGCGAATGTCTAGAATCTTTTTAAATTCTATCTATCCCGGATTAATTACTTTGATATAAAGTTAGAAGTTGCTCTGATTACTCTTTACTGATATTAATAAACACTTCTCAAACAGTACTCTTCACGTCGCTAATAATCCGCTAAATTATGGCGGATTCGACTTTTTTTTTTTAATTAACGTCCTCCAACATTGTGTCATATCGGACGAATGAATGAAATGAAATGGGTGAAATGATGCTCAAATGAACCCGAGGTCCATGGAGCTTTTTTAAGTTACCCGACATTCGCCTTCTCAGGGTAGGGAAAACCTCGGAAAAACACCTTACCCTTACTTACCCTAAGCGAGATTCGAACTCGCGACCTCTTGAACCTGAGGCAGACATGCTAACCATCACGCTACAGAGGCGGACAGATTCGTCGTTACGAGTATTATACAAACCAATTTACATCCAATCAATCCTTCCGATTAATGTTCATATACTATACAGAACGTTCATAGTGCAATTTAAACTTCACGAGTATCACTTAATTCGTCGATAATCACACTTTCAAATATACTTATTCGTATTTAAAGACAAAAGTCAATTTCAAACAATTCTATCCACCATTCATTATTTGCAAGAAGACAAAAGAAAGTCAACATAGGCCAACCATATAACAAATTATTACAGGAGGCTGCCTATGCCTTCTATATTATACATATTATATATTCTAGATACAGAGGACTGGTAAAGAAATAAATTGTTATAGAGGGCTTACTGAGAAATACTGCCTATGCTCATGGTCAACAAAACTTATGTGCACATCTTAGAATTCTTAACTACATTTCAATTCTTGGATATTTCTTTAATTTTAAAGAAGTGTCACTAATAATCGTGTTGATATGAGTCCTGTATCATATGACCTTAGCACGGCGCAATACCAGTCATCAAGTTTACCACAACCACCATAAATAAACCATTCAAGCGAAAACGCTAGACTGATATAATGGTTACATCAGCGATTGTTTCGGTTGTTGAACAGAGGCAAAAAGATCCATAAATTGAGTCTGAGCTCTATTTCGAAGGTCAAAACTTGGCTAAAAATGTGCGAACGTAACGTCAACAGGTGTGATGGCGTTACGTCATTCAGATCTGCGAATGTAATTAATACGAGGTCATTAATTCCGGGATAGAACATGACATGCGTAAAGGTTACTAAATAACGCCTTGAGATGACCCAATTGGTAATGTCGAGGTCACAAGGTTCGACTCCCGCCGACCTTTATCACGGAATTATCTTCGTGTTGGGTTTTGAGCCAAGGAAGGAGGCCTTTCGTGCCATATATTGTGTGTGCTGTCTTACCTACGTGAGACAACTGGTGGAAAATTCTGAAGCAGCACCCACAAGGTTGCCTGCCTGCCGACCGTCTGACAACTAGGTGTGGAGGGAGCACACACATAAAACTACAATCAGAGCATGACTTGCTAAAACCATTCTGAGTAAAAACATTAGAGAATTTTAACTACATACACCGTGTTATACCGGGTGGAAGGTTCTGCTTCGGCCATACATTAACTAGGATTGATCTATAACAAATATGTCCAATACAATTATTGTCAATAAAGAACCGTTTTGCCGAAAAAAAAATCTGAAGTTTTGCACTCACATGACTTTCTCTACTCTTGTACGAACCATCCTTACAAACTCTTATTCTTCTATTTTCTTCGTGTTAGTTGAGAAAAACATTTGCAGATGTTATCTTATTGCTCGTTTTCTTGCATATGCAAGGGGAATATGGGAATACAGTAGGCTTTGAGCGATAGTTAAATCTTTTAAAGCTTTGAGATCCCGTGCTCTTTGCACGGCTAAGATATGAAAAAATGACTAATGATGTACCATTTGACAGAAGTACAATTTTCGCAAGATCTAGATGTTTTGTGATCTATTTCTTACGGTTTACCAGTTATGCAAAAGTCATCCAGAGTAAATAGGACTAAATGGGCTATAGCCAGAAAATTCAAGATATACATTTCATTTGTTGAAACAATATCTCATATGTAATTTTATTCCAAATCGTTAGAACCATTTTCAGGAAAATCAAAGTGTTCCATGTAAAGGGTACTTTAGGGTGGAGCAATTTTCTTCAAAATCTTCGTGTCGCATTCTTGAAAGACATTAAACTTAAATATAAACTTTACACATACAGAAATACACACGATACGTTTTCTAAAATTGCTTTTTAATTTCTCTACTGGTAGGTAGAGGAAAATTTAAATTAAATTATTTTGTTGTTTAATGACGCTGTCAATTGTTAGGATCACATTAGCTCGCCGGTGTGCCGGAATTTTGTCCCGCAGGAGTTCTTTTACCTGCCAATAAATCTACTGACATTGACCTGTCGTTTTTAAGCACACTTAAATACCATCGGTCTCAGCTGGATTTGAACCCGCGACCTAGGGATCAGTAGGCCAACGTCTAACCAACTGAGCCACCCAGACCGACGGTAGGTAGAGGAAGTATTGTATTCCATTAAAAAATTCGATATTGAGATTTCACCGGAAATATATGGTCTGAGACCCCCTGCATCCAAAAAAATAGCATTTTTAGAAAAAGGTCCAGGTGTGTGTGTGTGTGTGTGTGTCTGTCTGTCTGTGTGTCTGTCTGTCTGTCTGTCTGTGGACAGCATAACTCAAAAACAAATGTATATTATGAACTTTCTAGATATAGCCTATGTAGTCTGTTTACCCTGGATGACTTTTGAATAACTCGTAAACCGTAAGAGATAGACAAAATCTTACAATACGAAAAATGTAGATCTCGCTAAAACACAAAATTTCTGTCTAAATAATTTTTCTTTAGAGTGAAGCATTTTGGAGATATTCCTTGTTATTTCTGACAGTTTCGAAAAACTAAAAACTTTCGTGAAATAGAACATCGTTCATTTTTATATGTTAAGCGTGCAAAGAGAACGGGAGCTCAAAGACTTAAAAATTTCACTATCACTCAAAGCCTACTGTATTCGCATATTCCTCTTGTACCTACAAGGAAATGAACAAGATAATTTCTGCAAATGTTTGTCTCAACTAACATGAAGATAGAGGAATAATAGTTTGTCAGAATGGTTAGTACAAGAGTAGAGAAAGTCATGTGAGTGGAACACATTAGATTGTTTTTGGATTCAGAGGACCTGAAAACTTATATTTACGGTGAAATGTCACATCGAATTTTTGGTTGGAATACAATATTTCCTCTATTTTACTATACGTCGTAGGCAAAATAATTTGTCTCAAGTATTTGGAGCCATCTAGCTTCTTGAACAGCGGGCTCTACCGCAAGTAAGTTAGGGGAGGTTTAAATTACCCCCTTCAGCCCGCTGGGACAGAATGACGCATTTATCCGTGGTTACTGAGTTGCAGTGGCGGCACATTCTTACGTACAGGAAATCAAAGACGTACACATTCATATTATACTCCTGATTAACCCAAAATGTTCTTGAGGATTACCTTTTGGCACGATTTATGTTTCAGGTCTTCAATATTTGGTACAAAAGATGAAGTGCGCGGTCTCAAAAGATAAGCAAGGTGATTTTCAATTGTCTTACTGCGATACTCACTTTTAATGTAGATCATTTTTGAAAATGTTTGTTCGCAGACATAAGTGGAGCAAAAGACTCCATTAAACTAGATGCAAACAAATGTAATCTCGGATACTCGCAGCAGGGCAGAGAGCTAAATAATCCCAACCCTTCTTTCTCAGAACATTTTACGGAACTTATATCCAGTTGACTCCTCATTCCAAATTAAACACTGCATGGAAACGCAGGTTCAGATTTTACTGAATATTGGATCCAATCCTCTTAGAAAGTGACATCGGATCGAAATTTTGTTACATGGAATATTTCCCTTGCACATACAAGAAAATTGGGAATCAGATAATTTTTGGAAATATTAATCTAGAGTAGCATGAAGTAACAATACGGGTTTGTAAGAGTAGTTTGTAAAACAGTAGAGAAGGTCATGTGAGTGCAAACTTCAGATTTTTACTTTCTGTACTACGTAAGTAGAGAAAGTATTGTATTCCACCCTAAAATTCGATGTCGATATTTCACAGGAAATATATTTTTGAAGCCCCCTGAATCCCAAAAAAGCATTTTTAGAAAAACTTTCGTGTGTGTGTTTCTATGTGTGTCGGTCACTCATTCTGTGGACACCATCACTCAAAAACGACAAATTGGTTAAAAACCAAAGTTGGTATTTAAGTTTAATGCCTTTCAAGGATGCGATACAAAGATTTTGAAGAAAATAGCCCCACCCTAAACTATTCTTCACATGAAACATTTTTCGAAAATTCTGATTCTCATGAAAATGGCTTTAACGATTTTGAATTAAAATGACGTATGTTTAACATATTTTTATGACAAATGAAATGTATATTTTGAATTTTCTGATTATGGCCCATGTAGTGCTGTTTACTCTGCATAACTTTTGAATGACTCGTAAAGCGTTAGTTAAACAAACTCAAACTCTACAAAAAATTTATATCTCGCTAAAACTCACAATTTATGTCTGAATACATTTTTTATGGAGTGAACCATTTCCATAATATTCTTTGTTGGGTCAGTTTCGGAAAACAAAAGTTTCGTGAAATGTAACATCGTTGTTCATTTTTATATTTGTTAAGTGTGGAAAGACAACGGGCTCTCAAAGATTTTAAAGATGACTATCACTCAAAACCTACTGTATTCCAATGTTTCCCTTGTACCTACAGGGAAATAATCAATAAGATAATTTTTACAAATGTTTATCTCAACTAACACGAAGAAGATATAGGAAACAATGATTCGTACAAGAGTAGAGAAAGTCATGTGAATGTAACACAGGAGATTTTGTATGAAGCATTAGCAATTGCCTGCTGATTTGAGAATTAAAAAACTAGAGTTGTTGAAAAAAAAAGAAAAACAATCATTTTTACACTAATTGAGTTATTCGTGAACATCTACTTGTAGGAGTGTATCTACTAACGAGCTAGGTTTCAGTTTCACATGCATTGTTTATGACACTGAGATCATTCAGGTTCTGTATTTCCTTACATTTGGGGAATCACCTGTGGTTTACTAACAGTTCACTAAGACCGGTGTAACTCTGAACTATAAAGTTTCGGAATTCCCAAGTTCATAGCGGATTCGCGACACCCATTACTGAGGCTCTACATCATTCATTGGTCGGTGATTCCCAAGGATCGTCTACTATAGTCAACCTGAACATACCAGGAATGTCACTTACTTGAAGAGTGCGCTTCAGTCCAGACAGAAGCACAAGAATAGAAACAGCAAAGAGAATTTGGCTTTAGTTCCGTAAAGTATGTTTCCCGTTGCGTCAAACTTCAAAATGATCGCAATGCCTTAAATAAATGGAGCAAAGACCTATGATCTTGTATAGACTTACACATAATATTGTTTTTAATTAAAAAAATAAACAAAATTAATTTACAAACTGTAGAAATAAAAAATGCTCTAGCAGTTATCATTAGTAAAGACTTATCATTCACGAAACATACGAGTAGTAACACAGTAGTCAGTGCAACACACAGAAATCTGGGATTTGTCATTCGCAATTCGTCGTACTTCAACGATATAAGACTTTTGTTTATATTATATAACTCAGTTCTCAGATCCAGACTTGAATATGCTTCAGTTGTATGAAATCCTCATAGTGTCAAAGATATTAAACTTATTGAAGTTACTCAATGTAAATCCATAAGGTATGTGTTTTTCAAACATTTTCATTATTTTCCTTGGTTTATATCGTATGAGTCATTGTTTCACTTATTTGAGTTCCAACGTCTATCACCTAGAAGAAATTGCCATTTGTTACTTTTCCTTTGTAAATTACTACATAATACAATTGACGATCCTGACCTAAGACGATTAATATATTTTTATGTTCCAAATATTGCACCAGATTTCGTAATATTTTTCCCCCTTCAGAGGGCTCGTACTAATTCACATAATCATTCACCTATGCTTAGAATGCAACCACTATACAATAAATCAAAACCCTTAAACATTGATATATTTTATATGAATATCATCAGTTTTGCTATATTCTGTGATTATTTATTACCAATAGTAGATTCATATATTTAGTGTAGATGTAAATCAATATTGCAAATTATTATTTATTTATGCCAACAAGCTTACTGCTGGAGCTTTTAAACACACAAGCCGTGTGTGGGCAATGTTTAAGAGGTTGAATCAGAAACTCAATCAGCTGGGGAATTTAATGTGGTACTGGCAAGTTGGCCATGGTAGCTTAATGGTTAGAGCAGCCGCTCGATGCAGAAGATCCATGGTTCAAATCCCGGCTATAGCCTTGAATTTTTCAGTTCTGATTCAACCTCTTATAACATTGCCTCACACGCGGCTTGTGTGTTGAAAAACACCAACACTAAGTTGGTGAAAAAAATAAATCAAATAAAATTGATTAGCCTAGTAATGGTTGTTTAAACCCGGAACATGAAGTACATACTTACTAAGTAAGTCGTCCTTGAGGTATTTGTCTCTGATATGAGATTTCTCTTGTGGTCTCACCGGGAATAATGCGAGTCAACTGGGGAATTTAATGTCGTTGGCCATGGTAGCTTAATGGTTAGAGCAGCCGCTCAATGCGGAAGATCCGTGGTTCAAATCCCGACTATGGCATTGAATTTTTCAGTTATGATTCAACCTCTTAATCAATATTACCAACTTTCTACTTTGTATTTATGTTACGTTATGTTTTATGTTTTGCAGTGATTTATTTTGTAATTAATGTTGTGATGTTCTAGTTACTTATTTTGTGTTTATTTTTTCCACTTAATTATGTAATCAAAGAGACATTGTAAATGTTAAGTGAACATTGTAATTGGGGAAACCTGTAATGTTCACATAGACAAATAAAAAGGCAGCGGCATGAGCGAACCCCACAAACAACCCTCCCCCCCCCC